>JARHVA010000945.1:1595000-1970000 GCA_037957365.1 Torreya grandis
AACACTTAAGTGTTTAGTTTATGATTAATAATGTTATGTCATAGTGCAAACACTTAAGAAGTAGAGGCATTAATTATTTCCTAATGGGTTTGTGTTGCACACAAACCATAAAACACTAAAATTCATCAATAGTCAAGATAATTTAAACCAAATAAATTTTAAGTGGGTTGAGTTTTTACACATTTATTCATTTGTGTTGAAGCACAAAATTTATAATATAGTTGTAGATGTGATGAGTATAAGGTGTCTCTTGTTAAATGATATGCAATTTGAAGTCATAAAATTTGATTCTATGAAGGAGTTGTATACATGATATGAATATATCATGGGTGCATGGAATCCATGTAAATATCCATTGAGTATGGATGTAACACCATAATTAGACTTTTTTGTGGATGAAATATTATTTTTTATATGAATTTAATTATGCATACCCAAGGGTTGATATACAATTTTTTTATAAAACATAAACATAATGATAGACTAATAGGTCATTTTGTTAATGATAAAACATTTTCATAGCTAGTTGAGAATTAATTTTGGCCTAAGAGAAACAACCCTAAAGTTTTCTCATTTTAAATACTAAGATCCACTTGTGTCTAAGATAAAATTCTCGTGTCACTCTAGAGAAATAATCTCTCAATAGCTTGATGAATACCATAATAGGTCAACCCAGGTACTTAACTAATATTAATGAATCTAAAGAGATTCCATTGAGAAGGTGATTATTTAGATAAGATATGTAGATGGGTGTATCAATGTACTCCACATACACTTATAAACTCCAATCTAAATATTCTTATTTATAGTCTTCCTAATAGGACCATTTAAAAACATTAAACCTTACTCAAGTGCCAAGACTAACATAATATAACCTATGGCAAGGTTCATCAAGAATAACTTGTTAATTCACAACAAGAATACAGGCAAGCATCAAGGAGCACAACCACAAATTTGGTTTAAAAAATATATTAAATCATCATAAAAAGAGTAATTTGACTTCATATTAGATTATAACAATTAACCTGATGATAATGCCATCAAGTGTTTTAATTCACAAGTAATTCCAATCCATAATACATTATTAAAAAATAATTTACTAAGAGAATGATAAAAGTTCATTATCTGTATGAGGGAATTACCACCTTTATATTCATTCCCACTATCAATCATATACATGGCCATAACAAATGTCATCTATGCCCTATGACAATATAACATCCATAAGTTAGATGCCAATTATGATAAGCAATTCTAAATTAAATTTAAACTTGAGGATATTATAACATTTTAACCAGTGCTAATTATTAGGATTAAATACCTTAATCTCTAACTTTTGAGTCCTTACACCTAGTTTTCCTTTCCATTATTTTCTTGAATTCAATACTTGACTTGATCAATAAAATAGGAAATTGAACACATTCATAAATTAATTCTAATTATTTCCACCATTATTATTTAATAATGATATAAATAGATCAAAATAACTCATTCATAGCCAATCATCACCTATGGTTTAATTGTCCACACACCAAATTCGAAAACTAGTTATGAATGGACATTAAATGATTGCAGGCAACCAAGATAGTGTTACCCATCAGGGATTCATAACCATCCTTGACTTTAGGATCCTTACACCATATTGATGTTCATGTTTCTAGCATAATAATGAAAACAAATAGGCTTAAATACAACCTAAAATTAATCATATCATATAAATTAATTTATACATTTTACCATTGAATTCATCATAATGAACATGATCAATTATGGGCCTATCATTAGATTATGCCCAATTTTCACATCTTGGATGATCTATAAAAGTTATGTCATGCTTATAATGTCATGCTTATAATAGACTCATGAAGTAAATAAAATAACATAAATAATTCATTTTTTAGAATTTAATTACCATAGTAGTTTTAAATTATAACCACATGAAATGGAATAATAAGCCCAAAGAACAACCATAGACTTTCTTTCCAACCACTACACAACATCTCTTCTTCAATACACAAGTAAATGATATTCTAATTTTTAATTTATATCCAAGTAACTTATCATAATAAGCCCAAAGTAATACAACCACAATTAAATTTATACTAGTTTACAAATCCCATGATCAAGATAGTAGATCCAACATAATTACAATAGCTCATGTTAGCATATATAAAATATAAAATAAAAGGAGATTAAATTATGAATAGCCCTTGAATAATCAATCAAATAGCATAACTAGTTACAATAGTAAATTAATAATAGGCTAACTATTTTCACACACACACACACACACACACACACACACACACACACACACACACACACACACACATGAATATAATGTAACTTGTTCACTTCCTAGAGAGGAGGATAACATCCATGTACAACCTTGAAATTAGCCCAAGGAATTATATATATGGTTATACTACTAATTCCTTAACATTTTATCAACATATATCTATACACATGAATTTAAAATGATTTACTTCATGAATATCGCAATTAAACTATCTGCATTCATTTCTTAATGAATAAATCTTCCAGTTATACTAGTTTATAAATTATATGATTGGGATAGTAGATTTGATATAATTACAATATCTAATATTATCATATCAAAAATAGATAGTGCATGGAGATTAAATTATGAGTATCCCTTGAATAATCAATCAAAAAACATACCCAATTACAATAATAGATCAATAATAGTATAACCATTTTCATGTGTGCACGTGCATGCACACATGCACACACACACACACACACACACACACACACACACACACACACACACACACACACACACACACACACACACACACACACACACACACACACACACACACACATTAATATAATATAACTTGTTCACTTCCTAGAGAGGAGGATAAAATCCATGTACAACCCTTAAAATTATCCTAAGGAATTATATATATGGATACATTAATAAATCCTTAAGATGTTATCTATAGATATCTATACACATAAATGTAAAATAACCTACTTCATGAATATCACAATTACACTATCTACATTCGTTGTTTAATGAATAAATTTTCCATTTAACCAACCCAAGATAAGATATAATAGTGATGTCAAACAATTTTCATGCCAATTAAAAGAGTCGATTGAATATCAATAATAAATATGTCTAATCAAAGGTATGCATAGCTGAAACAATTTTTTTCATAACTAGCTTATAAATACTCAAATAATTTGAATATTAACTCAAAAAAATCATGATATTCACTATAACCCAATATGCATTTGCAATATCAATAAAATTACCAATTAATTTTAGACTTCATGCTTCAATTGAGATATAGTAAGATGTATAGCATATAGCAATTAATTTTAATAAACATAATAGTATTAAAATGAATTACAAGCAGAAGAAAAATTATCAAGATTACTAGAAGAACTATGCAACCAAAAACCACCAATTAAGATCCAAGCAGGGAGAATAATCTACAATCAAACCAATCCACATGTCCAATCTTATAAGCCCATCCATATAGTGGCCCTAACCACCCCATCCATCAACTAGATGGTAGAGTTGGGAATTTGGGTTTTATAAGGGACAATGAACATGAAATAAATTATACTAAACCATGGTCCAACTTATAACCATAATTAAACAAAACTAAAGGAAGACTGATAACACACATCAAGGTTTAACTAAAGACCAAATTCACTCTAAAAAGAGGTAATGACTCTTATCCATAAATAACTCTATGTCAATCAATAAAGCATGCCTTAGAAAATAAGCATACAAGTTCAAGGTATCCCATTGGTCAATAATTCAAGCCTTAAGAAAATGGTTATAAGACAAATTATAAACTATCCAATCATAATCATAACACTAGGCAACAACTCAAATAATTAACCCATTGCTCGAATAGTCTTCACAATAACCAAGAATTATGTATTTGTTGTCCACTTAATAACTCTCATTGATCCCATTACATTCTTTTGGAGATTGATAGAAATGATTTGCATAAATCTGAACCCATGAAGACCAACTTACAATACTTAGAACTCACTTGAGTCATTAAATTCAACTAAATGAAACTCTCAACAATTCAAATGGATTATATGATCCATGAGTAAAGTAACCAAAATAATAAAATCATCTTTCAAATGTAGCAAACATGACAGCACATAAAATTAGCCTTATAGGTGTAGTAAATTCATCCCACACAAGAGTATATGATTAGCCAATTAATTGTGATAACTCAGCCATAAAATGTATGTTTTCATCCACATAAGGAGAGCATAACAAATCATTAAATTAGATAAAAAAATATACATTTCCAACTATGGTGATACATGTATACATTTAGTCAAACAATTATCATACAACCTTCATAAGTATGTAAAAAAACAAATAAAACCCTTCACTTTATGCATATAGATATTTTTTCAGATGATTATCATGAAACCTTCACAAATTTTAAAAATCAATCATACAAACGTATATTTTTATCCATAGTTTTGTATGTGGACATTTTGTATGTAGTAAAAAACTCAGCCCCTAAAATAATAAGAACATGACATTCAAGACTATAGTTTTGTCATAGTTTTTAAGGTGATAAATCAGACATACAAAGTTTATTTTTTAACCATGGTTTTATGCATAAAATCAGTGTAATAAATGGAAAAAATCATCCCAAGTAAACATATAAGAGTTTTCAAATGCAAAACCAATAAAGAAATGGAAAGGTTATTTTACTCCTTTCCTGATAGAGAACTTTTATGGCCTATCATGACTATATTTTTCTTTCTTCAAGCATCCTCTTTCATCTCCATTCCATACTCGGCATGATTCATTTCCATTGCTCAAATAAAAAGTTTTTACATAGTTGAATATCAAACATTGCCAAGTAATCTTTCATTCTCCTTTTGATGATTAAAAAATTACCAAGTCAAAAACTCCTCCTTCCATGAAAAATGCACCATTCTCCTTTCAAATTTCACATGGAAAAAATATAAAAAGATAAATTGAATAATATTTTTTCCCCACTTGGCCAAGATTCCACTTGGAATAAATAAAATAATCAATTCTTTTTTTCTCTTCCAAGATAAACATGCTCTAAGGCCTTAACTATAACTTCACCTTGGTTTGCCCCAAGTTAATCCCCTGGTTTAATAAAATGGTACAGTTTGGGAATTTGTTAATTTAATTTGAAATTATCATCCTAACCTCATAAACATAGTCACCATTAAAACAACAACATGGCCCAAGGGTCCAAGCATGTAGTACAAGACAAGCAATAAAAGTAAAACGAAACAAGGGAGCGAGTTAAGATTTAAACAAAAACAAATACACACAAAGATTATAATAATTGAATCAAGAGGATAAATAAAATGAATATGTTGAGATCAAATCATAAACTATCACATATGATAAAATGTGAAGAAGATAAAAATAAATAATGAATAAAAAAATAACAATCACAAGTAAACCACAAATAAGAAAGACCCAACTAATGGATTATAATCCATCATAGCTAAATTTAGCTATCAGTATCAATCTAACTGGTCATAAATTTCTAATTATTATTCAAAATATAAAAAACTACCAATGAGCCTAGCTACTTGACCTATTCCTACAACCACATAAGGGAGCATCAACAATAATTGAACAAGGTAGAATTACCCGTAATAAATAATAATGAAATATGAATTGAGAAATATATAAGCATGACTAAAACAATCAATTATAATACTCTTCTATAATGAAAATAAACCAAAATCATACCAGTAAATAATTTTATCAACATGGCATCTAAACCATAATAACATCTACATCACATCATCTAATGTCAACCAAATTTAAGCAAAACATGCTATAAAAAGTCTCATAACAACATATACAACATGTCATAAAGTTAGGTCATGACATCCTCCCCTCTTAAATAGGACTCATCCTGACAACCAATAAAAAATTAGGTGTATAATGAAAATATGTTCAACTTACCAAGTAGCACTCTTTTCACAAAATATTTTATAATCATGGTCATGCTATCAGTTTAAGTTTTCATAAATGAAGAAATCATTCTTGGCAATTTTTATCAATCAACATCAAAATAGTGTCATGCTTGTTGTGTACTTACACAACCCATTACTTAATACAGGAGGGATTACTTGATACTTAACCCTAGGTATACCATGTAGATATATCAAACCTCTATGGTGATAATATTCAATCTTACCTTGATGAAATTCCATATACTTCACTCAAGATAACCATATCTTTATTTAAACAATACTAGAAGAAATTATCTTTTCAGCTTGAGTGTCCCTTTGTGATACCAAAATGAGTAAAATGGAGTGATGTGTGCACTGTTACCCAAACTATATCTTAAAAATATATCAACATGGGTGTATAATTTGTTATTTTTATGACTCACAAGGTCATATTTTTTTTTAAAAAAATTAGAGTGTCATTAATCGCTTTTAAAAAAAACTTTCCATCCCAAACTTGCTCTTACCTTTGTAAAGTTCATCAATAAGCTATTGTTTTTTAAAAAAATATATCTATTTATGAATTTCTATCCACATGTAGGGTAGTTTAATTAAAAAAATTTTAAGAACACAATTGTTCTAAGTTATAATGATTAAATTTTACCTTAACATCTTTGTCGATTAGAGTGTTATCAATACTTCCAATCATAGATTACATCCATTGAACCTAGAAAAAAAGCATTTATAAATTTTCACTTTAGTTACTTAATTTAGAATTATAAGTTTAATCACAATTTTTCTTTATTGTTATTAGTTTTCTCATATTCCAAGGAGGTGTTACTACACATAATGTTACAACTTTAGGACAATAGTTACAATAATTAAATTTTCAAGAAAATCCTAGATTTAAAGTACAATTCTTCCCCAATATGAATTATACCTTACACTTAATCATTTCAACATTCATTACATGATGTCATAAAATTAAATTAAAGCATACTATTACAATTACTTCTCTTTAAATCATCAACCATTCATGGGTTAGTGAAACATCCTATACTAACCACACTAAACATCAGAGAAGCCAATCTATAAATTCACATGCAACCCCAAGGTTTCCAGTATGTTCTCCATTTCTTGTGATCTCATGATGGTATAGGGATACCAAACCCACCATATGATAATCAACCATTTAAGGGCATTCACCCAACCTGTATCTCTCTTTCAAAGAGTTAAGTGGGTACTTAGGATTTTTTTTAACATCATCTAATCAAGACTTCAAGTCACTCTTTATGAGCATAAAATCAGCAAATATTCTAGTAATTTAATCATAAATATTTATTCCATAATATCCCTTTCTGTCATACACAAAAATTAATACCTTTTCTAAATCATGTTTACACTTACAATCCAACACATGCATGTGTTTTAACAAGTATATCCTTAATAATTATATATAAAAATCCAACTCATAGGACCAAGTAGTGTTCCAAAATCACTCATTTTAACTTTCTATTTAATCATGACTACAAACCAGTCAACCAAACTATCATATACAAATAAAAAACATAAATAGTTATGTACATATAATAGCCAAATTTGATTTCACAAGATATTACCTTTACATCATCTAAGGGTGAGTTAGCCTTAGAAAAAACCTTACCCAATCAATTAACAACATATTCTTGTTGATGTATTTTACTTAGCTTAATGCCACTCATCACAAGAGTGTCATATCAACTAAAAATTGTTATATTTGAGATTTTTATCCAAATCTAAATATTCAACAAATCATAATATTCAAATTTCAATAACCAAATATCATTTTAGTGTTGCATTTAGCACACTTTTTATCATTCTTCAAGCAAAATCAGCCAACACCACAATGGTGTTCCAATTAAACCAGGGTGAAACATCAATTGTGGTAACTTCCTCCTTTCTGAAATCATGAAACAAACATGACACCAATAGCTTTATGACTTCAACATGGTTGTTATTAATAATAATAATTACACACATTCCATCATAGCTCTATTAACCATCTATTGAGCACAATAGGCGTGAAAAAATCATAGTAAAAAGTATTAAAAACCCTATTAATCTACCAACATGTTCCTTCATATTGTCATAAAACAATGAAAACACAAGGCAATAATTAACATAACTTGCTTAGATATCATCAAAATTCTACCTAAACTAAGTAATGAGAATGTTGGACTTAACAAGCTCTAATATTTTTTTGAATTTTATGATGGTTAACCAAAACTATCATTTGATATAACATACTCAACTCTAGGGATCTTGTATATCACCTTTTCCAAAGAAAGGATGCGTTCCAATAAATCTTGTTATTCTATATCCATGTATCTGAGAAGGTTAGATTAGTTGACTTACTATATTTGTTTATAAAATTATATCTCCAAGCTTTATAACTTTTCCAAATAATTCATACATATTCACCTCACTAGACCCTTTAGAATTGAGTCACACCCTTGGACCTCCAAAATATATCATACCTCAAGATCATAAAATGGCTCACCCTTATAATCCATCAATGGTCACCAAGGCATTCTTTCTTGTTTCTAACAAAAAGCTTCTATCACTATTCTTCCAAATGACTTGTTCTAACAAGTCAATAGTTGACTAGTGATGCTTGTGTTGATCCAACATATCTTTGGAAAAGGGTGGAATTAGCTAAGGCTCAAGGTGAATATAAAAAAATTATTTTCATGATTATTAGCTTTTAGTTTTTTGAATTCATGAAACATCATACTGCTCCATTCAAATCAAAAGAGGCTAATTTTTTATAAAAAGATCAAAATCTAACTCAAATAAATATGTTCTTCATAAGTGGAGATCCCAAGATTTTATTATTTACCCAAGTAAATAAAATACTCTCAACCTATTTATATCTCTAGGTATAATCCAAGCCCTTGGTCTTTCTAATGTCATAATGTCTTAAGCATCTAATGACGACTTGCCTATACTTGTTAAAAATAGTTACCAAAAATTATTTCCTTTACTTCCATGAGTGAAGCAGTTATCAGTAGGCTCTTATTTACTCATCCATATAATTCAATAGTCAACAAATGATGCTTTCCTTGACACAAATCAATTTTGGGAAAGGATAACCTAACCAAGGCTATGGGTAGGTATCATAGTGTTATTGTACAAAATTACAAATTTCCACACATACATTAATTCCAAAAATGACAAGAATTTCTAGCACCTCAATATTGTAGAATAAAGCATTGTCTTATTAAAATAAAGAGACTAATTTCCTTTATAAAATCATATCATAGCCCTATTCAAATGAAATAATTCATTAGTTATAATTTAGAAAAAAATATTATCATAAAGATTCTTATAGCTACAATTTGGAAAAAGCTAATGGTAAGTACAACATGGTTTGTTTTCAAAGAAAATCAATGCTTATATTACTTTACAAGATTGAAAGATTAATATTTTCCTATGAAAATATCTAGATCATAGTCTCTGATCCTAAATGAAACAACCCTAATTTTTTTATTATAAATACTAAGATCCATTTGTGTATATGATAAAAGTTTCATGACACTCTAGAGAATTAATCTCTTAACATCTTGATGAATACCATAACTATGTTAGGTCAACCCAGATACTTAGCTAAGGTTAATGAATCTTAAAAGATTCCATTAGGAAGATGATTATTCATATTATATATGCATATTGGGGTGTATCAATGTACTCCATGTTCACTCATAAACTCTAATATAATTATTTGTCTTTTTAGTCTTCCTAATAGAATCATTTAAAAATATTAAGATTTACTCAAGTGATAAGACTAACATAATATAGCCTATGTTAAGGTTAATCAAGAACAACTTGTTATTTCACAATAATAATATTAGACAAGCAGTTAGGATCACAACCACAAATTTGGGTCAAAAAGTATATTCAATCATCATACAAAGAGTACGTTGACTTCATATTGGATTGCAATAATTAACCTGATGATAATGTCATCAAGTGGATTAAATCACAAGTAATTCCAATCAGCCACATGTTATTAAACAATATAAACATTTATCAAGAGAAAGATAATGGTTCATTATTTGTATGAGGGCATGAGCACCTTTATATTCACTCCCACTATCAGTCATATATATGGTAATACTAGTTATAAAAAACACCACATAACAAACATCATATATGACCTAGGACACTATAACATCCATGAGTTAGATGTCAATTATGAGAAGTGGTTCTAAATTAAATTTAAACTTAGGGATATTATAACAATGTATCTAGTACTACATAATAGGATTAAATAGCTTAGTCTCTAACTTTTAGGTCCTTGCACCTAGTTGTCTTTTCCATTCTTTGCTCGAATTCAATACTTAACTTGATCTATAAAATATGAAATTTAACACATTCATTAATTAATTTTGATTATTTCCACCACTATTATTTAAGAAAGAGATAAAGAGATCAAAATAACTCATCCATGGCCAACCATCACCTATGGTTTAATTGTTTACACACCAAATCTAAAAACTAGTTATGAATGAACATTAAATGCTTACAAGCAACCAAGATAATGCTACCTATCAAGAATTCCTAACATCCTCAACTTTAAGATCATTGCACCACATTACCATTCATATTTATATCATAAGAATGAAACTAAATAGGCTTAAACATAACATGAAATTAATCACATCCAAAAAATTAATTTATACATTTTACCATTTACATCATCATCATGAACATGATTAATTATGGGCCCATCATTAGATAAAATACAACTATCACATCCTGGATGATCTATAAAAGATTCATTACGATTCTAATGGACTCATGAAGCAAATAACATGTCATAAATAATTTATTTTTAGAATTTAATTACTTCAGTACCTTTCAATCATGACCACCTAAAATATAATAATAAGCACAAAGAACAACTATATATTTTCTTTATAACCACTACACAAGTTCTCTTCTTCATTACACAAGTAAATGATATTCTATTTTTTTATTTCCATCTAGGTAACTTATCATAATAATCCCAAAGGACTATAACCACAATTAAATTTATACTAGTTTAAAACTCTCATGATTAGGATAGTAGATCCAACATAATTACAACACATCATGTTAGCATATAGAAAATAGAAAAAGCATACAACTTGTTCACTTTCTAGAGAGGAGGATAACATCCATGTACATCTCTTAAAATTATCCCAAGAAATTATATATAGTTGTATTACTAATTACTTAACATGTTTTAAACATGTATCTATACACATGAACATAAAATGACCTAATTCATGAATATCACAATTACACTATCTACATTCATTGCTTAATAAATGAATGTGTCATTTAACCAACCCAAGATAAGATATAAAAGTAATGTCTAACCGTTATCATACAAATTAAAAGAGTGGATTGAACATCAATAGTAAATATGTCCAATCAAAGGCATGCATCGCTAAAATAAAATTCTTCATAACCAACTTATAAATCTTCAAATAATTTAAATCTTATCACAAAAGAATCATGCTATTCACTATAGACCAGTATGCATTTGCAACATCAATAAAACTACCAAGAGTATTCCAAATCAGATTTTAGACTTCATATTTTAATTGAGATATAGAAAGATGTATAACATTTTGTTATTGATTTTAATAAAGATAATAGTACTGGAATGAATTACAAGGAGAAGCATAATTATCAAAAATATTGCAGCACTATGTAACTGCAAACCGCCAATTGAGATCCAAATAGAGAGAGTAGTCTATAGTGTAACCAATCTATATGCCTAGTCCTATGAGCCCATCCATATGGTGGCCCTAAACACCCCATCCATTGGCTAGATAGTGGATTATAGAATATAAGTTTTATAAGGGACTATAAACATCCAATAAATTATTGTAATCCATGATCCAAATTACAACAAAAATTAAAAAAAATCAAAGGAAGACTTAAAACACACAATAAGGTTTAACCAAAACCTAAATGAACTCTAAAAATAGGTAATTACTCTTGTTCACAAATATATCTATACCAAAAATAAATCATGCCTCACAAAATAAGAATACAAGTTCAAGGCATCCCATTGGTCAATAATTCAAGATTTAGGATAATGATTGTAAGATAAAACAAAAACTATCTAATCACAATGATAACACTAGGCAACAACTCAAGTAATTAAATCATTTCTCAAAAAGTCTTCACAATAACCAATAATTATATATTTTATATTCACTTAATAACTCTCATTGAGCCTATTGCATTTTTTTGGAGATTGATGGAAATGATTTGTACTAATCTAAGCCCATGAAGACCAACTTGCAATAATTGGATCTCAATCGAGTCATTAATTTAAATTAAACAAAAATCTCAACAAAAGAAAACTACATCCATTCAAATGGATTAACCAATCCATGAATAAAGTAAACCAAAATAATAAAATCAGATTTTAAACATATGCAATCATACCAACACATAAAATCATCCTTATAGGTGTAGTAAACTCAGCCCACACAATAGTGTATGATCAACCAATTAAATGTGATAACTCAGCCATTAAAAGGTATGTTTTCATCCACACAAGGAGAGCATAACCAACCATTAAATCAGCCAAAAAAATGTATATTTGCAGTCATGGTGATGCATTTAAAATTTTTGTCAAATAGTTATCATGTAATTTTCACATGTAAAAGAATAATGAAACCCTTAAATTTATGCATATAGATATTTTGCCAAAAAGTTATCATGCAACCTTCACAAGGTTTAAAAATTAGTCATAAAAATGTATATTTCTAATCATAGTTTTGTATATGGATATTTTGTCAAATAATTGGAAGGTAACCTTCACAAGGTTTTGAAAGTAGTCATATAAATATATAATTCCAGCCATAGTTTTATAGGTGGATACTTTGTCAAACATTTATCATGTAACATTCTCAAGGTTTATAAAGAAAAAAATAAAACCCTTTAAGTGTATAATTTCAACCATGGTTTTGGTATGAGAGGCCAGTCATACAACATTTTATCAAACACAAAAGGTATGGACAACCATCTAAGGTATAAACAAGGTTTTATTATGAGAAAAATAAGTCATTAAATGTATGTTTGCAACCATGGTATTCAAGGTTTAAACCCATCATTTAAATCTATTTTCAACATATCCATATGACCACTAAATCCATCACTTTAATTTAGTAAAACTCAACCCCTAAAATATTAAGAGCATGCCATTCAAGAATATAGTTTTGCCACTATTTTTAAGGTGATAAATTAGACATACAAGGTTTATTTTTCAACCATGGTTTTATGCATAAAATTAGTGCCATAAATGAAATGAATCAGTCCCAGTAAACATATAAGCATTTTCAAATGTAAAACTATAAAATAAATGGCAAGGTTATTTTACTCCTTACCTGATAGAGATTTTTTATAGCCTATCATGGCTATATTATTCTTTCTCTAAGCATCCCCTTTGTCTCCATTTCATACTAGGCATGATTCATTTACATGTCCCAAAAAAAAGTTTTTACACAGTCTAAAAGTATCCATCACCAAGTATGTGCCATTCTCCTTTTTATGATTAAAAATTACCAAGTCAAAAACTACTCCTTCCACAAAATGTGTTCCATTCTTCTTTCAAATTTCACATGGAAAAAATATAACAAGACACATGGAATATTATTTATACCTCACTTGGACATGCTTCCACTTGAAATTAAAAAAACAATTATATTTTTCTTCTTCTTTTAAGACAAACATGCTCCAAGGATTTAACTACACCTTCACCCTAGTTTACCCCAAGTTAATCCCTTGGTTTAATAAAATGGCATGTTTTAGTATTTTTTTAAAATTGAATTTGCTTTGAAATTAATTTTCACCATTTAATTTAAAATTAACATCCCAACCTCATAAATAAAATTACCATGAAAAAAACAACATGGCCTAAGGGTCCAAGCATGGAATCCAAGACAAGCAAGAAAAGTAAAGAGAAACAAGGGGCAAGCTAAGATCCAAACAAAAATAAATCCACACAAAGAATAAAATAATCAAATCAAGAGGATAAATAAAATAAATAAGTTGATATCAAATCATAAACTATCACATACAATAAAATGTGACAAAGATAAGAATAAATAATTAATACAAAAATAGCAGTCACAAGATAACCTCAAATAAGAAGAAATTGACCAATGGCTTAGAATCCATCATAGCTAAAATTACTTGTTGATATCAATCCGAATACTAATAGATTACTTATTATTATCCCAACTTCCAAAATTAGCTCATTGACTTGTTCTTATAACCACATAAGGGAGCATCAATAGTATCTAAACAAAGTGTAATTACCAATAATAAATAATAATGAAATTTGAACTGATCAATATATAAACATTAATTAAAACAATTAAGTATAATCCTCTTCTACAATGATAATAAACCATATTCATACACTTTAATCATTTTATCAACATGACATCTAAACTAAAATAACATTTCCATCACATAGTCCAATGTCGACTAGATTTAATCAAAACATGCTATAAAAAGTCTCATAACAGCATCTACAACATGTCATAAAGTTGGGTCATGATATCCTTGCCCTCTTAAAGAGGATTCATCCTGATGACAAATAAAATAATCAAGTGTAGCACTATTTGAAAAGATGTTCAACTTACCAAGTAACACTATTTTCATAAAACATTCTATGATCATGGTCATGCCATCAATGTAAGTTTTCAGAAATAAAGAAATAATTCTTGGCAATTTTTATCTATTAACATCAAAATATTGTCACACTTTTGTGTACTTACATAACCCATTACTTAAAACAAGAGAGATTACCTCATACTTACCTCTTGGTATACCATGCAGATATATCAAACTTTTATGGTGATAATATTTAGCCTTACCTTGTTGAAATTTCATAAATTGCCCTTAATATAACCACATCTCTCTTTAAACCATACTAGAATAATTTGTCTTTTCAGCTTGGGTGTCCCATTGTGACACTAAAATGAGTAAAATGGGTGATGTCTGTACTTTTCCTCAAACTAGATCCTATAAATATATGAATTTGGGTGCATAATTTATTATTTTTATGACTTAGAAGGTCATTTTTTTAAAATCAGAGTGTCACTAACCTCTTTTTGTAATATATTTTTAGCCCAAACATTCTCTTACCTTAGTATATTTTATCGGTAAGCTATTTTAAAAAAAAAAACATTTCTAAATTTACCAATTTCTGTCCACATGTATGGTAATTTAAATTAAAACATTTTGAGAACACAAATGTTCCAAGATATAATGATTGAACTTTACCTTAACATGCTTCTTGACTAGAGTGTTATCAATACTTCCAATCGTGGATTATAACCATTGGACCTAGTAAAAATAAAAACATTCATAAATGTTCAATTTAGTTATTTAATTTAGAATTAGAAATTTGAACACAAAAAATTTTGGTGCTATTATTTTTATCATATTGCAAGGAAGTGTTACTACACACAACCTTTCAACTTTAGGACAATAGTTGAAATAATCAAATTTTAACAAAATCCTAAATCTGAAGTGTAATTATTCCACAATATGTATTATACCTTGTGCTTAATCATTTCAACATTTATCACATAATGTCATAAAATTATGGTTACTTCTCTTTCAATCATCAATCATTCATGAGTTAGTGCAGTGTCTTTCACTAACCAGACTGAACATCAGAGAAGCCAATCTAGGCATTCACATGCAACATCAAGGTATCCAACATATTTTCCATTTCTTATGAACTCACTATGGTTTAGGAATACCAGTCCCATCATATAATAATTAGACATTTGAGAGAATTCACCCAAATTTTATCACTCTTTCAAAGAGTTAAGTGGGTATCTAAGATTTTTTTGAGCACCACCTGATCAAGACTTCAAGTCTATCTTTATGAGTATAAAATAAGCATACATTCTAGTCATACTTTTAAATAAATTAAAAATATTTATTCTATAATATCCATTTTTGGTATACACAAAAATTAATACCTTATCTAAATCATGTTTGCACTTACAGACCAAAACATGCAAGTGTTTCAACAAGTATAGCCTTGTTGATTTTCTATGAAAGTCTAACTCATAGGACCAAGTAGTGATTCATAAACACTCATTTCAACTTCAGATTTCATCATGATTGAAAATCAGTCAACCAAATCGGCATATACACCTAGCAAGCATAAACAAATATGTACATATACTAGCCAAATATTACTTCACAAGAGCTTACATTTATGTCATTTAAGGGTGAGTTAGCCTTAGAAGAAACATTTCCCAATCAATGAACAATATCTTATTGATAACATATTTTATTTATCTTAATACCACTCATCACAAGAGTGTCATATCAACTCAAAATTTTCATATTTAAACTTTTTATCCAAAGCCAAATCAACAACAGATCAAGATATTCAATTTTTAATAATCAAATATCATTTTAGTGCTACATTTAGCACACTTTTTATCTTTCTTCAATAAAAATCAACCAACAATACAATGGTGTTCCTATTCAACCAGGTTGAAAACATCAACCATGGAAACTTTTTTTTTGCTAAAATCATAATAACAAACATGTCATCACAAAGTTTTATGACTACAACATGGTTTCTAGTAATAAGAACATTTACACTCATTATAACATAGCTCCCAAAACTAGCTATTATGCACAATAGGTGTGAAAATACCATGCTAAAAAGTATTTAAAAACCTATTAGTCTACCAACATGTTCCTTCATATTATCATAAAATAATGAGAACACAAGGTAAGCCTTAACATAACTTGATTAGGTATCACCAAGATTTTGATTAAACTAGGTAATGAGAATGTTAGAATTAAAAAGATTTAAATTTTTTGAATATTATGATGGTTAATAAAAACCATTATTTTATACAACATACTCAGCTCTAGGGATCTTGTGTATCACCTTTTCCTAAGAAAGGGTGTGTTCCAACAAAGCTCATTATTTTATATTCTTGTATCTGAGAAGGTTACCAATAATTATTCATGTCTCATGGATTATATATCTTATGATGTTTATTTATAAAAATATATACCCAAGATTTCTAACTTACCCAAAAAAATCATTCATATTCATACCACTATACCCTGAAAGATTGAGTCACACCCTTATATCTCCCAAATATATCATATCTTAGGATCATAATATGTCTTACCCATGCAAGCCATCAATGGTCACCAAGGTATTTATTTTTGTTTCCATCAACAAGATTCTATAACTATTCTTCTAATTGACTTGTTCCATTAAGTCAATAGTTGACTAGTGACGCTTTTTTTTGACATAAAATAGCTTTGGAAAAGGGTGGACTTAGTAAAGGCTCAAGGTGAATATAAAAAAAAATATTCACATACTTATTAACTTCTAACATTTTAAAGTCACAGCATAGAAAAATTCTCTATTTAACTCAAAAGAGGCTAAATGCTTATAACAAGATCAATCTCTGACTCAAATCAAGATGTTCCTTCACAAGTGGAGATCCCAAGCCTTTTTTATTTACCCAAGTAAATTAGATAATCTCACCCTATTTATCCCTCCAAGTTTAAGCTAAGTCCTCAATCTTCCCAAGATCATAATGTCTTAAGCATATAATGATGAGTTGCCCATATAAATCAATGACAAATATTAAAGATTATTTCCTTACTTCCAAGAGTAAAGCGATTATCACTATCCTCCTATTGACTCTCCCATATAATTCAAAAATCAAAAAATAATGTTTACCCTAACACAAATCAATTTTGAGAAGGGTTGACCCAACCAAGGCTATCGGTAGGTATCATAGGGTTATTGCAAAAAATTATAGATTTTCACACATACATTAATTTCAAGAAATGCAAGAATTTCCATCACCTCAATATTATAGAACAAAGCATTGTCTTGTTCAATCAAGAGGCTAAGTGCCTTTATAAAATCATACCATAGCCCTATTCAAATAAAATCATTCATTATCTCCATGTTAGTAAAAAAACATTATTACAAAGATTCAAATCAAATCATTGCTTATATTAATTTAAAATAGTGAAATATTACTATTTTCCCATGAAATTATCTAGAGCACATGTTCTTATACCAGATGAAACAAAGCTATTTTTTCTTTTAAATGTTGAGATCCACTTGTGTCTATGATAAAAGTCCTGTAACACTCTAGAGAATCAATCTCTCAATAAATTGATGAATATCATAACTATGTTAGGTCCACCCATGTATTTATCTAAGGTTAATAAATCTTAAAGGATTCAATTAGAAAATTGATTATTCAGATTATATATTGTTACGCCCCTAACCTATCACATGTATGAGGATAGTATTAGCTGACTTGTGGCTTACTTATCCCTCTTTGACATTATATTACATTTATATATGCTTTCTTTAGATTATTAGGTTGGCATATGGAGTAACCATGGCCTAGTTAGACTATATATAGGAGGTAGTGGGTAATCATTTATCATCATATTGTGAATTTTGCTCTTATTGAAGCTTGTGGAGGTTTCCCCCTCAAATTAGCTTATCTATTATCATATATTTGGATATATTTTAGTAATATTTGGATATAAGTCTGCTGTTATACTTAATTCTTGAAGTAATTTCATTACAAGTAGTATCAGAGCTGCGATTTGGGCAATCTTGTGCGTGAAACACTAAATTTTTAATTTTTGTGATATATAAAAAATGGTTGCAAATTTATCTTAAAATGTTTTACTAGAGGTGATAAATAATCAAATTAATCTTCCATTAAAATTTCAGCTCATTTGGATCTATTTTTCAAAAGTTATCACTATTTTATGTTTTTTCATAAAATTTCTCTATAGTGCGCAATTCAAAGATTTTTTCTGAGTTTTTTATATTTTTGGAAAGATTAGAAAAATTTGGCTATGGTTTATTCTTTGTATATTTTTATTTGAGGCCAAAATAATTCCAAAATCACTTGGTTAAAGTTGGGTCAAAAGTGTCAATAAGGGTCGACATTGTAAAACCCTTTTATGGCAGGTCCACAAACTCGGGGCCAAGGAAAGGGTGTTGAAACTCCAAGAAAAACTCCTAAAAAGGATGAGATGGAGTTAGAAAGGGGGTTTAATAGACCCTTTATACCAGGGTTTTCTGACATAGATCACAAAGTGAGCCAGCTTGACTATAGTGTGCAAGGCATTCAAAGTGAGGTGCAAGACATACAATCTAATATGCAATCAATACAAGATAGTTTGGGATATATCATGATGGGTTTGAAGATTAATCAATCAAATCATCAAGATAACTCTATTTCACAAACCCACCAGGGTGGTTCTCCTAACTAGTCTACTTCAAATCCAACTCCATGGCCATAGAGGAACCTATTACCAAAAGTGGATATGCGCAAATTTGATGGAAAAGATCCACTCAATTGGCTCAACCAAATGGAGATTTTTTTTGACCTACATCAGATTCCAAGTGGATAGAAGGTTACCATGGCATCCTTGTATCTTGAACCTGATCAATTCATTTGGTATCGATGGTTGTGTGCTCAAAAGAAAAAGATGAGTCTCAATGTCACCTGGTCAATTTTTACAAAGCAGCTACAATTACACTATGGCAATAGTGTGATAGATAATTACTTCAGCCAATTGGCAAAATTATGACAAACTAGCTCTGTCAAGGATTATATTCATCATTTTCAGAACCTATCCTTACGTGTGGAGACAATTTCTGATGCAAACTTGAATGACCTATTTTTGGGTGGACTCAAGGACCACATTCAACATGAGGTACGCATGTTTAATCCACTTAATATTTTTGAATCTATTATCCTAGCACGTAGAGCTGAGGAAAAATTCATAGCCAACAAGAAGCAGCCATTCACTCACTTCAAAGATTGTAGCATATCATCATCAACATTTCCTCCACCTACTAGATTGACCCCTCAACAAATTGAATAAAAGTGTGCAAAAGGATTATGTTTTGGTTGTGATAGCAAGTGGAGTAAAGGACATATATGTGTCGAGAAGAAGTTATTCTACATTGAGGGACCAAATGAAGATGAAGAAGCAAATGATGCCTCTAATGATGATGAGGAAGATATAGAGGAGGTACCTAAAGATTCCCAACCTACAATCTCTTGTCATGCACTTGTAGGTATTAGCACTCCACAAACTCTTAATGGTGGGTTTCCTCAAGAAACAAAAGGTGACAGTGTTGATTGATTTAGGGAGCACACATAACTTTATAAACCATAAGTTAGCCACTTGATTGAATTGTTTCATCTACCCAACACTAGAATTTTAGGCCATGATTGCAGATGGTGGCACAATTAATTGTTCAGGCAAATGCCATAGTATTAAGCTTACTATGGGTGGGTACAATCTTGACTCTCCTATGTTTTCTATTCCCATGGGTAACACAGATATTGTTTTGGGAGTCCAATGGCTCACAACCTTAGGTACCATTGAGATGAACTTCCAAGAACTATTCATGTGCTTTCATTCTGAAGGTAAGAAAATTTAACTACATGGATTACATGCAAAATCTCCACAATTGGTTAGTTCACATCAGATGACCAAGATGCTAAAAAAGGGGGCAGAGGGAATTATTACATGATTATGCTCCATAGAAAGTTCAACCCACAAAGGTATCTACACATCCTGATCTATAAATAATTCTTAAAGACCACTCATCTATTTTTAGGGCCATGCCAAAAGGACTACCACCAAAAAGAGAACAAGATCATGCCATTCAACTAATTCTAGGTAGTCAACCACCAAATATCAGACCATATAGATATCCATATACACAAAAGAGTGAAATTGAAAAGATGGTCCATGAGATGCTGGAGGCAGGGATCATCAAGCATAGCCAAAGTGCATATTCATCACCAGTGGTCATGGTGCGGAAGAAGGATGACACATGGAGGATGTGCCCAGATTATAGGGAACTCAACAAGTAAACCATCAAAGAAAAGTTTCCTATTCTAGTAATTGATGATTTACTTGATGAGTTGCATGGTGCTAATTATTTCACAAAATTGGATCTTCGCTCAGGGTACCATCAAATTAGAATCAAGAATGAAGATGTTCATAAAAATGCTTTTAGAACACATGAGGGCCATTATGAGTTTTTGGTAATGCCCTTTGGTCTTACAAATGCACCATCTACTTTTCAGAGCTTGATGAACACTATTTTTAGGCCTTTTTTAAGGAAGTTTGTGCTAGTTTTCTTTGATGACATATTGATTTATAGTCAGACATGGGAAGCACATCTGCAACATGTGAAACAGGTGTTGATAGTTTTAGAGAAGCACCAACTTTATGCGAAGCCATCTAAATGTGCTTTTGGAGTACATGAGGTAGAGTACCTTGGTCACATTGTTTCCCATGAAGGGGTCAAAGTTGATCCTTAGAAGATCAAAGTGATAAAGGAATGGCCCATGCCAAAAAATCTCAAAAACCTTCGAGGTTTTCTTGGACTAACAGGTTACTATAGATGATTTGTGAAAGGTTATGTCAGCATAGCAGCTCCACTCACTACATTGCTAAATAAGGATGATTTTAATTGGAATGATGATGCCACCAAAGCATTTTAGAAACTAAAAGTAGATATGTGCACCACTCCAGTTTTGGCTACTCCAAACTTCTCACAAACATTCACTATTGAATGTGATGCTTCTGGGTCTGGATTGGGGGCAGTACTAATGCAGGAAGGAAGACCCATTGCATTTGAAAGTCATCAATTCAAAGGTAAGAATCTACAAGAACTTGTCTATGAGAAATAAATGATGGCTATTATTCATGCAGTTAAACATTGGAGGCCTTATCTAATGGGTAGACACTTTAAGGTAAAAACGGATCATGATAGTCTCAAATACTTTTTGTAGCAAATATTATCATCTAAGGAACAACAAAAATGGGTAACCAAAATGTTGGGTTATGATTTTGAAATCATCTACAAGAAGGGGAAAGATAATGTAGTAGCAGATGTACTATCTAAACGGGATGCATCCACAGAAGCATTACTTTGTGCAATGTCTATATTGAAAGCAGATTGGGTGGATGAAGCTAGGTTAGAATGGGAGCAAGACAAGGATACATAGGTTTTGATTTAGAATCTCTAGCAAGGTAATTTATCCTTTGACAAATTTGAATGGAAAGGTAATGTCCTATGGTATAAGGGTAGGTTATACTTGTGCAAAACTTCAAAGCTTAAGCATAAGATTCTTGCAGAGTTGCATGCATCTCCACTTGGGGGACACTCAGGGTTCTTGAAAACTTATCATAGAATTAAGAAAGAATTATTTTGGGAAGGACTCAAGGGAGATGTACAAAAGTTTTTGGAAGAATGCATGATATGCCAACAGAATAAAGGTGAAACAGTTAAGACCCCAGGTTTGTTACAACCATTCACAATTCCTAGTCAAAGGTGGGAGGAGGTTTCCATGGATTTCATCACTGGGTTGCCTTGTTTTGAAGGTAATAATGTTATTTTGGTCATTGTGGATAGGCTTACAAAATATGCCAATTTTTGTGCTCTCTCACACCCATTTTTAGCAAGTACAGTCACGGCTATTTTTATGGAAGCAGTTCTCAAATTACATGGAACCCCAAAAATAATTGTAAGTGATCGTAATCCTATTTTCACTAGTAATTTCTAGACTAAACTATTTTCTTGTTTGGGTACTCAGCTAGCTCATAGCTCATCTTACCACCCCTAATCTGATGGACAAACTGAAGTGGTTAACAAATGTTTAGAGGGGTATCTCCATTGTTTTGTATCAAATAAACAAGAACATTGGGTTAAATGGATACCACTTGTAGAATGGTGGTATAACACATCTTTCCATACCTCTTCTAAAATGTCTCCATTTCTAGCACTAAATGGTTACCATCCACCTTCCATCACTTCTTCATTAAAGGTGCACACCAAGGTTCGAGATGTGGAAGAGCACATTCAACATCAACAAGAGGTTTTGGCTAGTTTGAGAGAGAATTTGGCCTTGGCACAAAATAAGATGAAGCAACAAGTAGATCAACACTGGAGTGAGCAAAATTTTGAGGTGGGTGACTGGGTATTTGTTCATTTGCAACCTTACAAGCAGATGCCCTTGAAATAATAGAAAAAGGACAACAAACTTGCTCCAAAGTATTATGGCCCTTATCAGGTTGTACAAAAATTTGGAAGTGTGGCTTACAAGCTCGAGTTACCTCATTCATCTCACATACACCCAATATTTCATGTTTCTTGTTTGAAGAAGTTCATTAGACAGAAAGTTTTCACCCAGACAGAGCTCCTAGAACTAGATGAAGAAGGATTAGTCATTTTGGAACCAGAGAAGATCCTCCAAACACGTACTAAGAGGTTGAGAACCAGAGAGATTAAGGAATATTTGATCAAGTGGAAAAACCAAAGTAGTGAAGATGCAACTTGGGAAGGTGAAGAATTTATGCAACAACATCCACCGTTGTTCAACGTTGGGGACAATGTTGGTTTGAAGGGGAAGGGCATGCTACGCCCCTAACGTATCACATGTATGAGGATAGTATTAGCTGACTTGTGGCTTAATTATCCCTCTTTGACATTATATTACATTTATCTATGCTTTCTTTAGATTAGTAGGTCGGCCTTTGGAGTAACCATGGCCTAGTTAGACTATATATAGGAGGTAGTGGGTAATCATTTATCATCATATTGTGAATTCTGCTCTTATTGAAGCTTGTGGAGGTTGCCCCCTCGAAGTGGCTTATCTATTATCATATATTTGGATATATTTCAGTCATATTTGGATATAATTCTATTTTTATACTTAATTCTTGAAGTAATTTCATTACATATATGCAAATTGGGGTGTATCAATGTACTCCACATATACTCATAAACTCCAATCTAAATATTCCTCTTTTTAGTCTTCTTAATAGGAATATTTAAAAAAATTAAGCTTTAAGTGTCAAGATTGAGATAATATAGCCTATGGTAAGGTTCATCAAGAAAAAATTGTTAATTCACAATAAGAATACTAGATAATAATCTAGGAGCACAACCACAAATTTGGGTTATAAAGTATATTCAATCATCATACGAAGAGTAATTTGACTTCATGCTTAATTTCAGCAATTAAACTTATGAAAATATCATCAAGTGGGTTAATTCATAAGTAATTCCAATCAACATTACATTATTAAAAAATGGAAACATTCATCAAGAGACGGATAGTAGTTCATTATTCTTATGAGGGCATGAGCACCTTTATATTCACTCCCACTATCAAGCATATAAATGGTAGTACCAAGTATAAAAAAAAACATATAACAAACATCATATATGACATATGACAATCTAGCATCCATGAGTTAGATGCCAATAATGACAAGTGGTTATGAATTAAATTTAAACTTGGGGATATTATAACAATGTAACTAGTGCTACCTATCAGGATTAAATACCTTAATCTTTAACTTTTAGATCCTTGCACCTAATTGTCCTTTACATTATTTTCTTGGATTCAATACTTATCTTGATCAATAAAATAATAAATTGAAAACATTCATAAATTAATTCTAATTATTTACACCACTATTATTTAAGAATGAGATAAAGAGATCAAAATAGCTCACTCATGGCCAACCATCACCTATGGTCTAATTGTCTACATACCAAATCTGAAAACTAGTTATAAATGAACATTAGATGCTTGTACACAACCAAGATAGTGCTACCCATCACAAATTCATAAACAACCTTAACTTTAGGATCCTTACACCACATTACCATTCATGTTTTTGGTATAATAATGAAAATAAATAGGCTTAACCATAACCTAAAATTAATCACATCTAGTAAATTAATTTATACATTTTACCATTTACTTTATCATCATGAACATGATCAATTATGGGCCCATCATTTTATTGTGATCAACTATCACATCTTGGATTATTTATAAAAGTTCTTTCATACTTCTAATGGACTCATGAAGTAAATAACATAGCAAAAAAAAAATCATTTTTATAATTTAATTACTGCAATACCTTTCAATCATAATCTTCTATAATGGAATAATAAGCCTAAAGAACAACCATAAACTTTCTTTCTAACCACTACATAGGTTCTCTTCTTCATTACATAAGTAAATGATATTCTTCTTTTTAATTTCTAGCTAGGTAACTTATCATATAAGCCCAAAAGACTACCACCACAATTAAATCCCTACTAGTTTATAACTCCCATGATTGGGATAGTAGATCCAACATAATTACAATAGCTCATGTTAGAATGTATAAAATAAACAATGCATGAAGATTAAATTATGAAAAACCCTTAAATAAAGAATCAAAGAACATAACTAGTTGTAATAATAAATTGATAATGTAGAGATGGAATTAAAAGATAGTCAGATCAAGCATTAGTCAATAAAACTAAAAAAAAATAATTATTACATAACTAGCTAAGCCAACTCTTTCAACAGGGTTTGGAAAATGATAATTAAGATCTAATGAAAGAAATCACATACATAATACCTTCCAAAGAGCATCCCATCACCTAAATGCAACTCAAAACATGATTCTCTCCTTGATTTGGCAATCAAGTCTTTAGCAATGATGCAAGGAAAAGCTCCTCCATCATCTCTTATGCAATAATGAAACTAGGCTCATGATATTTGAATCAATGGTGTTCCTATCATTAAGCTATCCTATTGCAAATTAAGCATTATAACACTACACACAAATGACTTGTGGATAGAATCCTGCATAACAAGTTTACACAAATGAAGATTTAAAGTGGTGGTCTTGGCCCTCCTCTTTATAGATTTTTGAGATTGATCAGAATCAACCATGACCGTCCATCTTGAGATCAAGATTTGTGGCCATGAATTAATTCAATTTTATATAATTAATCCATAAATACCCTAATAAATATTTAGAAGGAAGGGTGTTAAAAGAGGCATGGGAGGCCTTAAACTTGATATTTGTTACATTTACGGCTTATGGATACCACCCCACAAATTATGTCACTTGATGATGCAAATATTAAAAATTAATTTCCAATTAAAAGATATTTAATAACTTCCATGGATTTTCCACTTAAGCACTTGATTTGGATTAATTTGCCTAAGTGATATTAATCAAATTTTATGCAATTCTTTGGAAATTTGCTGCACATCATTAATCAAACTAGTCAGAATGTCATATTACTAGGTCATAATTTGACTAGAGTGGAATTAAAAGAAGATGTTAGGTGCATACAGACTAATATCCCATTTAGGATGTTATCAACACAAAATAACACATGCACACATTGTATGCCTCCAAATTATAATAATTTAATGGTTTAGAGGGTCAAATTACATTTTCATCATTTTGACTCAAAATGATTTGATAAAATTTAATAATCACATAAAATGCATTACCCCATTTATGGATACATTAGCCTAAATCGGTACTTGTATACGACAAGATCAAACCATTTAGTGCATTTTAAGTGATTTTGCCCCAAATTATACATTTTCACAAATTTCAAGTAAGATTTACAATTTCAACACAATGGTGTTAGGAACTGGATGTCTACATTTTATCCCCATTTAAAAAGGTGTGGAGAGACATTCAAATGAAGTAACATCTTTTCAAAGAAAAGAGTTATCAAGAATAATTTAAAAGGAAATGACCCATGATTCACCCTCAAGAGGATATATGAGGATGAAAGAAATGGATAGACAATCAAAAAGAGATAAAGAATGAGATTAACCTAAGGATTAGATTAAATTCAAACAAGCTAATGCTTACACACATTGATTTTCAATGATCAAAATATAATTAGAGTATAATGGGCCATAAGGATGGGATAAAATAGGAATGATATAATCCAAAATATAATTTTCACACTTTAAACACACCTAAAACTAGGGTACAAGTTTCACCCTTAGGTAATGTATGATCCCAAGTTAAGTTACACACTAAACTATTGCTAGAACAAGGGCAAAAGTTTGTAGAGCTTGGAATTAGAAGAAACAAAAAATATTTTCTCTAGAGAAAGGAAATAATAATTTACCCCATTAAAGTATAATTGATCGGTTAATAAATTAATTTTTCCCTAGTAGGGTTGATTTTGATCACTGATAATTGATTGTGCCCCAGTAAGGCTGATTTAGATTTGTGACTAATTTAAATGTTATGCCCCGGTAGGGAAAATTAGAAAGCATAGATCAAGGATATAACCTAATGAATAGATTAAATATGAATGGGTAAAAACATATATGTGATGGTTTAATGACTAAAATAATCATAAACAACCAGGCATACAAGGATTCATAAAGTGAGGAAAGAGATGAATAGAAGAATAAAAGGTAGTCAAGCTGACCCAAGATTAGGCATGTATCCAAGCACTACCTACGTAGTCTAAATAGACCTCAATCCAATGTATTTCACCTATAAGTAGGTTAAAATGGAATGAAGATTGGATAATAGAATAAAAATAGACTATTGTTTGATTAGAATCATAGTGTATGCCAAGAGATCCATGTCTTGCATAGATTCAAGTACGAGATAAGCCATTGGTATCTAGTTTCATTGGTTCACTTGAGAGCTGATCTTTGGAGTTGCATTGAATTTGAGACTTGGTTCTAGTGAACTTGGTTCTTACTATAGAAAAATTAAATTATGCATCACAAGTACGAGTAACTTATAATGATATTGTATTTCAATTACGATGAGTTAGTTCAAATGTGAATATTTGTAACTAAGGATAATGGTAAGGACTACCAATATCAAAGTTAAAACTATTTACATTTAAATAAAAATAAAGAAAAACAAAACATAAATGTAACTAACTTAAAATCAAGATATGAACAATCAAGACTTATGTAGGAATAAGAATGTATAAAAATCAAGAGAAAGAACAACTTAGTAAATCACATGAAAGCAAGATATAAGTAATCAAGATCCATGTGTACTATCAAGATGTACTTGGAAAATAAAATAAATATAAAGATAAAACATCAAATTAAAAGACCAAGAAGGAACAAGAAAAAACAATCAAAGGAAGAAAATGAATAAAAACTACCCAAAATAGAATAAATGGAGAGAAAATAAAACACCAATAACACACCAATAAAAATCAAATAAACACACCCAAACAAGAGTTAGTCACAATGTTAATATGGTTTGAAAATGATTATTCAAATATGTGCAGTAAATACATTACTTTATATAAAAATGTAACAATAAAAAAGACACAAATTTTCCCCTAAGTGATAGGGAAATAACACATGAGAAAAAAAAATGGGGGGGAGGGGGGGAAAGAAAAAGAAGGGGTGGTCAAGCTGACTTTAGATGTATAAGATAAGTGGATGATGCCTACATAGATCTATGGATGCAAGATCCAACATGAACTTAAAAACAAATATAGTTCTCCCAAGAAATGGGATAGAATAAAAATGATGATAATAAAACATGATTCATATTGTAGAGAAAATAACGAAAATGGGCTTGTAAAATGGTGAGAGGGTACAAATGAGAATGGTCTTGTAAAACAGTAAGAGTGTGGGAAATGTAGAATAAATAAAAGTGTAGGATAATGTTTTTATTTGTTTTATCATTCATTTTTCAATATTTTTTGTGTTTTTTATATAAGAAATAGAAATGAAATATTCACAAAATGTCTAGAGAAATACCTAGCTGAGGAGATGCACATCCACAGGTAAGAGTTCAAACAATAGTTAAACTAATTGCAATAGGGATTATGGATATAAATAATGGAATAAGGAACCAAATAATCAAGGATATGTTTTTCCAAGAGTAGGAGTTTCAATAACAACTAAATCCAAATACAATGGACCATACTCATAAATTGGTGAGAGTAAGATCCTACTAAGGCAACAATGCCTACCAAACAACAATAAAATAAAAATAAAATAGTATGTAGTGCTAGCTAAATCTAAAATGCCATTCAATAGGTAAAAACCATAAGTTGATGTATCCATGTTCACTTGTCTATAAAAAAAATCTAAAAAATACTATCCATGGTGAACTACCTTGTATAACTGACATATAATGTGTCTAAAGTGCCTATGAGTCATAATCGGGATCATAATTGGTCAAGGGATAAAAAATGTTTAGGTTATAATGGCCCAAGGTATGAAAAGTATGTGGTAATAAATATATTGGTCCAAAATAAATATGGTCCAAAAGAGGATGATCTAGGGTGGAATAAAAAGAGTATAGCTAGAATATAAATGATCTAGAATGCCAACAGTCCAAAGCTTCCAACTATCTAGAGTCGTAAAATCATATGGTTATTGAAAGAACAATATAGGGTAGGTAAAAAACAAATAATATGTTCCAAAAGAGGATGATATAGGATATAATGGTAGGATAAAATAACTTCAGCATAAGTTTCCCCCAAGTAAGGGGTCTTGTAGACAATGGTTCAAAAGTTGTCAAGCATAGAACTTCTTGAGGTGCATACTATTCATGGGATCTAAAAGTTCCTCTCCACATGGGGTAGTTAATTGGTATGCCCATGATCCATAATTTATTGTGATAACATAGGATCCAAGCCAATTGGGTTAGAACTTACCATTTTTCTTACATATAGCATTTGTGTTCTTATGATTTTGTTTCAATATCAAATCACCAATCTCAAACTCTCAAGGGAGAATGCACTTGTTGTAGTTTATCTAAAATCTATTTTGATAGGATTTTAAGTTTTTTATGGAATCCAAATGCTTGCCATCAATAATTTATAGTTCTTATAGCCTCGATATTTTATAATCCTCATCATCTTCAATATTCTCCAAAGATACTCACAATGAATCCAACTCGATCTCGATCAGGATAATAGCTTCTATGACATAAACAGGGGAGTATGGAGTGGCTCCTATGGGGGTTTGATGACTAGTTTGATAATCCCAAAGGTCAATAAAAATTTTCAAGTGCCAATTATGGTCATCATCATTGAAAATATTCTTAAGTATGGCAAAAATGGTTTTGTTTGACACCTTGGCTTGTTTATTGCCTTGCAGGTTATATGGTGTGGATTTATTGTGCTTGATTTTGAATTTTGCAAAAGTTATTTAACATCTCTATTTAAAAATGATCCACCATTATCATATATAATGTGTGTTAGGATGCCATATCAACAAATGATATGGTAATGTATAAACTTGGAAATATGCCTACCAATGACGTAAATGAGAGGAATGGCCTCGATCCACTTAATAAAATATTTTGTAGTAGTGAGAATATGTTTATAGCCATCTGAAGATGTTGGGTTAATTTTTCATGATAAGATCAAGGCCTCATGTATAAAATGGACATGGGGTTGTGATCAACTGTAGTGGTAAAGGTGTGTGTATCAAATTTCCATGTTGTTGATAAGGAACACACTTCCTTACATAATTACATGCATCATATCCATTTTGGGCCAATAGTAACCTATTATGAGGAAATTTTTAGCTAAGACTACATTATTGGTTGGGCTCCACACATTCCTTCACGAACTTCCTTAAGCACTAGCTTGGATTCTCTCAAAGATAAATAATGAATTAGCATTCCATCATAGCCTTTATGATAAAGTGTGCTTCTAAGGTGGGTATAATAAGATATTTAATGAAGGAAAAGTTTTTAATGATTGTTAAAAATGTCACGTGGAAAAATGTGATCATGGAAATAATTTTGATACTAAGGCAATTCAGATGGGGGGTTGGGACCAACAATGACACATACCCTTTCTAAATATAGCAAGACATGTGCAAGCTGAAAAACAATTTCAATGAGAAATTGATACTTTTTAGCACTACTTTCAATTTGTATCATGGACTCAATTATTGCCATTACATCGACAAATCTGTTGTTGGCCCTTGGTACTTGTTCAAACTATAGAGATTTAAAATGATATTTAAGATTATCCATAATATGCTTGTAGGGTAAACTATTGTCATCTCTAATTTTATATTGATCAGTGGTTTGATTAATAATCAATTTTAAATCACCAAAGACCATTAAATTCTAGATATCACATTTCACTACAAGATGAAGTCCTATAACAAGTGCTTCATACTTGGCCATTTTGTTGGTACAATGAAAATTAATGTGAAACACTTTGGGAATCAGATCCCCTTGTATTTTAATCAAAATATGTTGGATCTAGACCTTGAGACATGAAGAAACCATCAAAATCTATCTTTAATTATTTAGTTTTGTGTTGCACTTCTTTTACTATCATGATAGAATCATCTAAAAATTTAAATCTATGTGGTTGAATATCTATAATTGGAGCTTTTTCAAGTTGATAAATAATAACCTACCCCTTAATATCTTTCTAATTTTGATATTCAACTTCAAATTCTATTAAGAGCATGAACCATTTGGCCATGCAGCCTATGATAGCTACTTTGGATCATAAAATTTTGAGAGGATCTACTTTAGCAATAATAATGGTTTTGTTGTTCAACATATAATGTTACAAATTTTGGGAAGTGAACACCATATCTAAATATTCCTTCTTAATATGTGTATAATTGTTTTCATAAGCCACTAGTATGTGACTTAAATAAGAAATTGCATCCTCCTTGCCCTGATCATCATGTTGGGCCAAAAGTGCCCCCAGTACATGCTCAGATGCTAAAATGTAAAGAAGCAATGGTAATATAGGTGTTGGTGGTCTCAAAATGGGTGGGTTAGCCAAATATGTTATGAGATTCATAAATTCTAATTGACACTCTTGATCCCATTGAAATGTGAACCCTTTATTCAAGAGATGTGTAAATGGGTGGCACTTATCTTCCAATTGAGAAATAAACCTATGAATAAATTGAATATTTCCTTGCAAGATTTAGATCTATTTAATATTTTAAGGTGGATGCATTTCAATAATGGTCTTGATCTTGGTAGGGTCAAAGTTGATCCCTATTTTTGATACAATAAACCCTAGTAGTTTTCCTGAAGTGACACCAAAGACATACTTCTTAGGATTTTAGGTGGACTTTATATTCTCAAAGTCTCTGATAGATCCTTTGTAGAATGTTAGGATGTCTAGCATGTGTTCTTGATTTTTATAGGATGTCATCAACATATTCATCAATAATATCATGCATCATGTCGTGGAAGATGATAGTAATATCATGTTGATAAGTGGCTTCAACATTCTTCAAGCCAAATATCATGACTTGATAATAGAATGTTCCCCATGAGGTGGTGAACATAGTCTTATGTTGATATTATTGGGATATATTGATATGATTGTATCCAAAAAATACATCCATGAGAGATAAGATCTTGTACCTAGCAATAGAATCGATAATCATGTCTATGTTGGGCAGAGGAAAATCATCTTTGGGGAATGCTTTATTTATATATTTTAAATTAATACAAAGATGCATACCCTATGGATTTTTTATGACTATAAATATGTTTTATATCCATTCATAATAGTAAAACAATAAAATGAAGCCTACTCCCAATAGCTTCTCCAATTTAGCTTTTACCAATAGCATGATGCATGGGTGCATCTTCCTTAAATTCTATTTGATTATCTTAGCATCTATATGAACAACAAGGTGATGCACAACCAAATGAGGGTCTAAGCCTAGTGTGTTAGAATATTCCCATGCAAAAATATCAATAAAATACTTCAAAATGGATATAATGTGTTCCCATTCCTCATCAATGAGATAATTTCCAAGGTAAATAATTTTGGTATCATCATATGTTCCTAGGTTCACTTTAATAGTGTTTTCTACAAGAAGTGTAGAGCCATATTCAAGAATACTATGCAATTTGTGATCATGATCAACTTATTATACCATAGTTTCTTGTTATTCCTCCTAAATTTATAGATAATGAGATGAATCTAAATTTTCCAAATTAGGTAATGGCCAACTAGAAAAAATCTCAATAAAGTAAAGAGAAAGATTATCAAAGACTTATTGTTCTGACATGATGGTTGTACTAGCTATAGAGCTAGGACTTGATGGACCTTGTGTGTCCTTTCAGGATGAGAAAATTTTCCCATCCAAGATCCCATAAAACAAGTTTTCACTCAAAGGATTGTCTTTTTCTTTACTTTTTCCCTAATCAATGAGTTACTCAAAGAGGTTTTTACCCAAAAAACATCGATGTTTTATCTTGTTCATGACTAATAAATTTTTCTTGCTTTCCAAAGTAGGTAAAAGGATCCAAAGAAAAATCAAATCCTTGTTTATGATAGCCAATGGTCAATCTATCTCTAAGGCCCATATATTCTATAATTGATTCTTCATTCTATAATTCATTAAGGTGTATGACCAAATTTTGTTGGTCCCAATCAATGACTTGGGATGGCAAAGGCATAGGGAACAATGGAGTGTTATGGTCATAATGACATTTGAATCAAATAAATCCATGTCATCAAGCTCATTAAAAAGGCTATAATGGGATGTTACATCACTTTCAAGAGTCTAAATGTTAGTTGATTCAGAAGAATCACTATCAAAAGTCATGAGGTCACCCCTGGATGGTATAAATCTAATACCTTGATTCAAATTAGGTTGTCCAACCAATAAATTTTCTAGGATACCTTGCGCTCATGGGCCAAGGCCTTTTCCTATATAATGAAAATTATCCATGATATTATTGGGGATGAGATATTTTTAATTCTAAAATTAATCAATAATGTCGCCAGAATATAACCAGTCTCCTTCAGTGAAAGCCTCTTGATCCTATTTTGGTGAAGTAGGTACAAATACCATTGGTGGTTTATTTATTTATTTCTTATATTTTTAGATCATGTTGGGTATATTAGGGATTTTGGAATGTTTAGGTTTACCAAATTATTTTGGATACTTTGACAACTTAGCAACATGGAAGGTGTCCTTAAGATGGTACATGAAAATGCCTACATCTTCTATAATAACCTATTTTGCAAGAGTTATGGGAAATGAATCAATTAAAGTGGATGTAAGGTCACTAGGGTTGATATAATTGGATTTTGGTGGATGTGAAACTATCTACTTGTTCTTATTTATAACAAATTTAAAACTAAAACAATAGTTATAATTATGATATTTAGCCTCTAGATGTGTTCAATACTGATAAGGTTGTAAATCGGTAGGAATGGTGACCTTGATCCCATCATGAGGAAACTTAAGGCATTGATGCAAGGTGGATTTAATGGCTTATACTTCATGGATCCAAGTATGACTAAGAATTATGTTATAAGACAACTTAATATCCACAATATATAACAATGTGTGATGGGACACATATCAAACAATGATTAGCAAACAAATTGTATTGGAAGATTCCAACTTGGAATTGTCACAAGCCTTTATGGTGATCATCTCTAACTAAATGTCCTTTGGGCATTCCAAGATGTAGATATGGAATCCAAAGATAGTTAGATCATGCATTAGTCAAGAAAACTAAAAAAAATGCATAAGAACATAGCTAGCTAAGCCAACTCTTTCGATGGGGTTTGGCAAATGACAATTAAGAGGTAATGAAAAAAATCACATACAGAATACCTTCCCAAGATCATCCCATCACCCAAATGTGGCTCAAAATATGATTTTCCCTTTTATTTGGTGCTCAAGTCTTTAACAATGATGTAAGGCAAAGCTCCTCCATCATCTCTTATGCACGAATGAAACTAGGCTCATGATATTTGAATCAATTTTGTGCCTACATTGAAGCTATCCTATTTCAAATTAAGCATTATAACACTACACACAAGTGACTTGTGGAGATAATTATTATTAATAAGTTTTCAAAAATGAAGCTTAGAAATGGTGGTCTTGTCCCTCCTATTTATAAATTTTTGAGATTCATCAAAATCAACCATGACTATCCATTTTGAGATCAAGATGTGTGGCCATGAATTAATTTAATTTTTTATAATTAATCCATAAATACCCTCATAAATATTTGAAAGGAAGGGGCATTAAAAGAGGCATGGGAAGCCTTAAACTGTATATTTGTTGCATTTATGACTTATGGATGCCACCGCACAAATGATATCACTTGATGATGTAGATATTAAAAATAAATTTCCAATTAAAAGATATTTAATAACTTCCATGTATTTTCCACTTAAGTACTTGATTTGGATTAATTTGCCTAAGTGAGATTAATCAAATTTTATGAAATTCTTTGGAAATTGATTACACATCACTAATCAAACTAATCAAAATGTCATATTACTGGGTCTTAATTTTACTAGAGGGTAATTAAACTAAGAAGGTGTGTATGGAACAATATCACATTTAGGACATTTTTGACACAAAATAACACATGCACATGTCGTGTGCCTCTGAATTAGAATAATTCAATGGTTTAGAGGGTCAAATTGCATTTTCATCATTCTGACTTGAAATGATTTGAGAAAAGTTAATAATCACATAAAATTCATTACCCCATTTAGGGATACATTAGCCTAAATCAGCACTTGTATATGATAAGATCAAACCATTTATGTTGTTTTAAGTTATTTTGGCCCAAATTATGTGTTTTCACAAAATTTGAGTAAGATTGACAATTTCAACATAATGGTGTTAGGATTGGATGTCTAAAAATAATAGTCTAACATACACACACACACACACACACACACACACACACACACACACACACACACACACACACACACACACACACACATGAATATAATGCAACTTGTTCACTTCCTACAGAGGAGGATAACATCCATGTACATCCCTTAAAATTAGTTGAAAGAATTATATATATTATTGCATTACTAATTCCTTAACATGTTGTCCATAGGTATCTATACACATGATTGTAAAATTACCTACTTCATTAATATCAAAATTACAATATCTACATTCATTGTTTAATGAATAAATCTACCATTTAACCAATCCAAGACAAGATATAATATAAATGTCTAACCATTAACATATCAACTAAAGGAGTGGATTGAACATTAATAGTAAAGTTGTCTAATTAGAGGCATGCATATATGAAATAAAATTCTTCATAACTAACTTATAAATCCTCAAATAATTTAAATCTCATCACAAAAGAATCATGTTATTCACTTTAGCCTAGTATGCTTTTACAACATCAATAAAATTACCAAGAGTATTCCAAATTAGATTTTAGACTTCATGCTTCAATTTAAATATAACAAGATGTATATCATATAGTAATTGATTTTAATAAACATAATAGTACTAGAATGAATTATAATGAGAAACATAACTATCAAGAATACTATTAGGACTATGCAACCAAAAATCACCAATTGAAATCCAAGCAAGAAGAGTAATCTACAATCGGACCAATCCACATGCCCAATCCTATGATCCCATCCATATGGTATCCCTAACCACCCCTTCCATCAGCCACATGGTGGAGTCAAGCATATCAATTTTATAAAGGACTATCAACATGCAATAAATTATTCTAAGACATTTTCCAAATTGTAACTATAATCAAACAAAACAAAAGGAAGACTAACAATGCACAAAAAGGTTTAACCAAAAAACCAACCAAACTCCAAAAAGAGGTAATTATTCTTATTCAAAAATAGCTCTATACCAATCACTAAAGCATTCTTCACAAAATAAGCATACAAGTTGAAGGTAGCCATTGGTCAATAATTTGAGCCTTAGGAAAATGATTGTAAGCCAAAACAAAAACCATCCAATCACAATAAAAACACTAGGAAACAACTCAAGTAATTAACCCATTGCTCAAATAGTCTTTACAATAACCAAGAATTATTTAGTTTTTATCCAATTAAGAACTCTCATTGATCCCATTACATTTTTTTGTCGATTCATGGAAATAATTTGTACCAATCTAAACCCATGAATACTAACTTGTAATACTTAGAACTAATTTAAGTCATTAAGTTCAACAGAATGAAACTCTCACAAAAATAAACTATAACCATTCAAATGGATTAATTTATCCATGAGTAAATTAAACCAAAAGAATAAAATTAGATTTCAAATGTATGAAATCATACCAACATATAAAATCAGCCTTATATGTGTAGTAAAATCAGCCCACACAAGAGTGTATGATCAACGAATCAGTTGCAACAACTCAGACATAAAAAGGTATGTTTTCATCTACACAAGGAAAGAATAACCAACCATTAATATATTCAAAAAATGGACATTTCCATCATGGTGATGCATGTAGACATTTTTTCAAACAATTATCATACAATGTATGTAAAATTAAAAATGAAACCCTTCACTTTATAAATATAGATATTTTGTCAAACAGTTATCATGAATCCTTCAAAAAATTTAAAAATCAGTCATACAAATGTATATTTCCAGCCATAGTCTTGTATGTGGACATTTTGTCAATCAGTTGGCATGTAACCTTCACAAGTTTTTAAATTTAGTCATATAAATATACGTGGACATTTTTTCAAATAGTTGTCATGTAACATTCAAAAGGTTTGCAATGAAATAAATGAAACCATTCAAGTGTATAATTTAAACCATGGTTTTGGTATGAGAGGACAACCATACAACATTTTATCCAACACTAAAGGTATGGACAACCATCTAAGGTATAAACAAGGTTCTATTATGAGAAAAATTAGTCATGGAATGTGTGTTTCTAGCCATGGTGTTCAAGGTTTAAATCCACTATTGAAAGGTATTTTCAACACATTCATATGAATAACAAATCCATCAATTTAATGTAGTAAAAATTAGCCCCTAAAATAATAAGAACATGTCATTCAAGACTATAGTTTTGCCATGATTTTTAAGGTGATAAATCAGCCATACAAGGTTTATTTTTCAACCATGCTTTTATGCATAAAATTAGTGCCATAAATAACATAAATAAGCCCAAGTAAACATATAAGGTTTTCCAAATGCAAAACCATTAAATAAATGACATGTTTATTTTACTCCTTACCTGATAGAGAGTTTTTATGGCCTACCATGGTTATATTTTTTTCTCCAAGTATCCTCCTTCCTCTCCATTCCATACCAGGCATGATTCATTTCCATGTCCAAAAAAAAAATGTTTACATAGTATAAAATGATCCATTTCCAAGTAATATACCATTTTATTTTTTACGATAAAAAAATTACCAAGTCAAAAACTACTTCCAAGAAAATGTGTCATTCTCCTTTAAACTTGCACATGGAAAAAATATAACAATACACATGGAATATTATTTCTACCCTACTTTTCCATGCTTCTACTTTGGGTAAATAAAAAAATTAATTCATTTTCCTCTTCTAAGACCAACTTACTCCAACATTGTAACTACACCTTTACCCTGGTTTGCCCTAAGTTAGTCCCTTAGTTTAATAAAATGGCATGGTTTTATCTTCCTTTTAATTTAATTTTCTTTTAAATCAATTTTCACCATTTAATTTAAAATTTAAAATTCCAACCTCATAAACATAGTCACCATGAAAACAACAACATGACCCAAGGGTCCAAGCATGTGGTCCAAGACAAGCAAGAAAAGTATAGCGAAGCAAGGGGGTGAGCTAAGATCCAAACAAGAATAAATCCACACAAAGATTAAAATAATAGAATAAAGAGGATAAATAAAATAAATAAACTGAGATCAAATCATTAACTATCATATATGATAAAGTGTAAAAAAGAAAAGAATAATTAATTAATTAATTAATATAAAAACAATAGTCACAAGACAACTACAAACAAGGACCTGGCCAATGGCTTAAAATCTATCACAACTAAATTTACCTATCATTATCAATGTAAATACTCATAACTTCTTTGTTATTATCCCAACTACCAAAATCTACTATCAAACCTAGCTTATTGACCTGTTCCTTCAGCCACATAAGGGGGCATCAACAATATCTTAACAAGGTGTAATTACCAATAATAAATAATAACGAAATCCAGACTGAGCAATATATAAGCATGATTAAGAAAATCAAGTATAATCCTCTTCTATAATAATAGTAAACTAGAATTATACCAATTAATCATTTTATCAATATATCATCTAAACCAGAATAACATCTACATCACATCCAATGTTAACCAAATTTAAGCAAAACATGTTATAAAAAGTCTCATAACACCATCTACAGCATGTCATAAACATGGTTCATGACACTAAGATGAGTGTCAATGTTTTCAAATATGTTCATGAGTGTAGAATTTTCTAGTTGGAAAAAGGAATAACTTATAATGTAGGGTTACATCAACCATTACCTATTCCAAAGAGATCATGAAAGCATATCAACGTGTACTTGGTTTTAGGATTGCCTAGTACATAAAAAGGACATGATTATATTTTATAATTGCATATAGATTCTCAAAAATGGCACATTTTATTTCATGAAAGAAAACTAATGATGTTACACATATAGATAATTTATTTTTCAAGGAATTTGTGAGATTTCATGGATTTATACATAATGGAGTATCAGAAAAAGATACAAAGTTTGTTGGACATTTATAGAGAATGTTTTGGATGAAGCTAAACACTAAGGTAGAGTTCAATTCAACATATTATCCTTAAATGGATGGTTAGATGGAGGTAGTCATCAATGGCCTTGAGAATCTATTGTGATGTTTGAATGGAGGTAATCTAGGATCATGGGATTTATTTCTATTGCAATCCAAATATGATTATATTAATTTAATTAATAAAAGGACTCAATTTCAAATAGTTTATGGGAGTAGTCCAATAGGATTCATATAATTATATGACATAATATATGAGAGAAGGAAGAGTGTTGAAGTATAATAATGTGTTGAGTACATGTGATACATACATCAATAAGTGCACAAAAGTTTAGAAAGGAACATTACGTAATACAATCAATTCACACATTTTAAGAGAATATAAGTAGAATATCAAGTGGGAGACATGGTATTTCCACACTTGAATAAGGAAAGGTTATCAAAGTAACATACGATAAGTTGAAGTGGAAGAAGATTGCAGCATATAAGTGTTTAATTTTTTTGTATCCAATTCATATGAAATCAATTTTCCTAAAGACATAGACATTTAACCCTTTTTAATGTAGAAAATGTGTACCCTTATCATGAGGGACAAAGTAGTGAAGAAATCACAAGAATATATTCTATATAATTTGATTGGAAACAAAATAAGATTAAGAAGTCACACAAATAAGTGGAGAAGGTAATTGAGTCTAGAGTAAATAAGAGGACACAAAAAGAGTATAAAGAATATTTGGTAAATTAAAAATGTCAATAAATTGAGGATGCAACATGGACGAATGCATCATAAGTTAATAAAAAAATAATAGAAATAAAATAGTACTTTAAATGAACATGAATATAATCTCATGGTTCATTCCACTTACCTAGGTTGTATGATGCATGAGCATCTAAGTTCATAAGTAATCTTGGATAAATAAAAAAGACTTAGTGTAGAAATAAGGATTTGTTAGTGTTGTGTGTATTTATCTATTTGCACAAAAGTCTCTTAAACTTGTTTTGGGTAACCTTTTGTGCATGAAAATATACTTATATGAAACCCTATTAGTGCATGCAACTTATAACCTTGATTTAATGGTGAGTTAGGCTTTGGGAACTTGTGAATCTTCATGAAATTTAGTCTAGAAGATATTATTAATTTCTACACAAATATAACTAAAATTAAAGTCTTGTGATGCCAAAGGACTAGTGCACAACATTTTTTCCAAGTTCATGATTTGTTGTGAAGGAGTGTTGGTGTGTGTTTAACCCTAAATTTAGATATGGGGGAATAGGGTTAAGAATATATAAATAGTTCAATCACAATGGTGATAGGCTAATATATATCAAGCCAATTAATTTCAAACTCATATAAATGAATATTATGAATTATAATACTGAGATATATTAAATATATAAATTATTAAATTCAAAATATGTTCAATTAATTATAATGCCAAAGATAAAATGATACTTAGTTGGGTTTACTATGAGTAAGTCAAAATATGCTTATAATAATTTAGTTAATAGAAGCATTAAAAGGACCCCATTTCAAATAGTTTATGTGAGTAGTAAAAGAGGATTCATATAATTATGTGACATCATAAATGATACAAGGAAGAGTTCCTAAGAAAAATACTGTGCCAAGCACAAGTGATACATACATCAAAAAATGCAATTTTTTTTGGAAAAGGACACTACGTAATACAAGAAATACATAAACTTTAAGAGAAGATAAGTCAAATATCAAGTGGGAGACATGGTCTTAGCATACCTAAGGAAGGAGAGGTTCTCAAAAGTAACATATGATAAGTTAAAGTAGAATAATATTGAACCATGGAAGTGTTTAAATTTTTTGAATCCAATTCATATGAGATTGAGTTTCTTGAAGGCATAGACATTTCACCCATTTTAATGTAGAATACTTGTACCCTTATCATGAGGTACAAAGTAGTGATGAACATAATCAAAAACTATAGATAAGGTGATTGATGATAATAGATGACTAATAAGACACATAAGTAAGTGGAGTTAATTGAGTCCAGAGTAAATAAGAGGACATGTAAAAAAGATTTTAATTAATATTTGGTAAATTAAAAATTTTGAGAAATTGAAGATGAAACATGGATAAGCACATAAAAGGCCAATAAACACGTAATAAAAATAAAAGGATACTTTAAATGCACATTATCATTAACTTATGGTTCATTCCACTTACCCATGTTGTATGGTGAATGAGCATCTAGGTTCACAAGTAATCTTACATGAATAAAAAAGACTTAGTGTATACAAAAGGATTTTTTAGTGTTGTGTGAAACTATATATTTTCACACAAGTCTCTTAAACTTGTTTTGAGTAGCCTTTATGTGAACAAAAATATATTTATGTGAAACCCTATTAGTGAATTCAACTTAGAACCTTGAGTGGGTGGTATGTTAGGCTTTGGGAACTTATGAATTTTCATGCAAGTTATTCTATAAGTTGGTTATTAAGTTCCACAGAAGCGGGGAAGTGATGTATAGATAAGTAAAATTAAATTTTTGTGATGCTAGAGGACTAGTGCATAACTTTTTTTCCAAGTTTATGATATCTTGTGAAAGAGTGTTAATGTCTTTTTAACACTAAATTTAGATATGGGAGAATAGGGTTAATAATATAGAAATAGTTCAAGTACAAGGGTGATAAACTAATCTATGGCAAGCTAATTAATTTCAAGCTCAAATAAATGAATATTATGAATTATAATACTGAGATATGTTAAATATAAAAAGTATTAAATTTGAAATATTTTAAATTTATTGAAATACCAAAGATAAAATGATAGTTTGGTTTATTATGAGCAGGTAGATATAAACTAGAAAAATGTGGAAATTATTTAGGATCAATATTCTAGATCAGTCATCATATTTTATAAATTGTACTTTTGTATGTGTCTAGTACATAATAATAACTTGGTCTCAATGTAGCCAACTACATTTTTATGGGTTTTATATCACCTTTATGTGGATATATTCAAATTTGGGATGTAGGTTATCAATTATTGCTAATTGATTAAGCCTTGGCTCTTCACCCTTATTTAACCTTAAAATGAGTTTGTTAAAATGGGTTGTGGACTCATGGTATCAAGTCAAAATCAAATACCCCTCTATAAATGAGCATAGTCTACATATCCAACACTCTAAAGAGGACCTTATCCCTATGTATTTATCCCCTCTATGTGGGAGTGTGTGCACACAAGGGTAAAATATAATATATGAAGATGCATGCAATGATCTATCTTTAAAGTTGACAAATATCACTCATAGTTTTCTATTTGAATGTTTCAAACCTTTAATATGATTTATCTTATGCTTGATATGAAAATAGGTATGAATAGGGATGAATGCTTGGTTGTGCAATTGATTCATTAAGTTTTTGTATGTGTTTGTTTATTATTTTTTAGATGATCAATGAGAAGGCTTATGCTTATATTTATATCACACCCTTTGAAAATATCTCACAATAATGTTCAAATAAAACAAATATAATGACCCATAGGTTTCAAAATAATTACAATTTGGATGAATTTTGGAAACTAGACACTAGATAAAGATCATGGCACTACTGTCAAGAGTTGTGTCCCTCTGTGGTCAATAGTGTCTAAAAGGATAGAAAACAAGCACAGATCTAAAACTAACAGTGAAATATGTTTATCATATTTTGACCTTTTTATGAAATGTAGAAGACCTAGGTTATAAGAATCATATGGAATGGAATAAAAGATAAGCATTTAGACATAGTGAGATGGTAAATGCAAGTCTTTCTATAGCAAGGAGGTAAAGAACTAAAGGGTAGAGCCCTGATTGATATTTTTCAAATGTACAAGACTAAGATGATATACATATTTATTTTTATTATCTATAGTGTGTAACACTATGTTTTGGAAGGTTGTGTGAAACTTTGTGCAATATTATATGCTTAGTTATTATCTACAGATTGTTTTGATTAAGATTGGGATAACTTCAAGTCCCACACATTGTCTTTGGTGCATAAAGGATCTTGTAAACTTTTACAAAGGCAACATGGTAATGCATATCCAATTTGTACTTAAAGGATTAGAGAAATGAACCAATTTTAGTTTGAAAAATCAGCTTGATATGTGTCTTATATATTCATATTTTTTTTGAAATGTCATGCATCACATATGATGTGGAATAAAGGTCATGAAAACTTGTAGGTCATAATTGAATGAAATTTAAATTGTTACATGTTGGGTTCAATTATCTAACAACTAGGATGGGAATCTTTCTAGTGTTCATAATTATTTATTAATTGTTGTCTATATCAAGTGAGTCTCTTGTGAAGTGGTTAGATTAGAGTAATATAATATAGATTGAAATTCAAACATGTCTCATTCAAGATTGATGTAACTTTGTATTAAATTATAATGTCTAATTCAAGACTATAAGTGTCTATGAAATTGTATCTCCTCATTTGAATAAATAAAATCATTTTTCTATTCATTTTTTTTAGCATAAGACTGTGATTCAATATTGAAAAGATAAAAATATAATAATCAATACATAATATATAGGATATATAATGTAAATGATGGAAAAGCACAAAATAAATAAACACATAGATCAATGTACACATGACATAGATATTAATGTGGAAAACCTAGAGAGGTAAAAAAACCCATAAATATGATATTTATTTATATGAAAAACTCTACACCCCAATACAAATCCTTCTCACTTATTCACATAAGCCTTCATAGAACCTCTTTTAAATATTTCCACACACAAATATCAAACACATCAAATTTTTCAAGTGTATTGAGAATTATATTTTACCATAAGAATAAAACCCTATTTAGAATAGGAATGAGGGGAGATGACCATTGTAACCAATGGGTCCAAATTTTCCCCATGAACATTTTACATAATTGGTAAACAATAAATAAATATGTTTTATTATTTATTTACATGAATTTTTCAACACATGTTAATAAATAATAAATCATTATTATTTTGTTGCCCAATATGTACTAAGGGTCTATAATATCACCACTTAAATATTAAATATTCTAACATTTCCTCTTAATGCTAAGTGGGGATAAATTCCTTAGTCACCTAAATAAAATAATTATACTATGTACAAATTTTAAGGATTTAAAAACCTTCATCATACCTAATTGACCTTTTAAAACAAAAGGAATTATAATCCATAAAGTACTCAAGGTAAGTGTAGGCTCACATTATCGTGAGACTTCATCTCACAGTTTATTATGAGTAATCAACCAAGCATAATTAGAGATTTTTATAATAGGACATCCATTATAGAGTACACTTTTATATATTGAGCATAAAAGTAAAAATTTCACATGAATTTTTATAAAATCATATAATGTGACATATTATAATTATTTATAATGAGAATAAGTGTAGATAATAAGAAGGAACGCATGCCCATTAGGAGTGGCATTGTCATGCATACTTCCCCTCAATGGCAACTTTGAGAGGCCTAAGATTGCATAAAATTAACAAAACTTAATAGTACAAAGATATCTACTATTTTTTCATCTATAAGACAAACTTATTGATCAATATCACTATTAAGGACTTTATCTTACATAAGATGCACATAAACTATATTATTCTTAGTTCATTAGTATTGCACTATATTTTTGACTAGATCTATACAAGTTTGATTTTCACATAGAAGGGTGGTACTATGAGAAACATCCAAATCAAATTCTTTTTGTAATTTGATTCATTATAAGATATAGAGATAGTGGGTTACTTTTTTCTAATCCAATTGATATAACTTACACCAAACTTAAACACATATCTAGAAGTAAATTTGTGATCTATAGTATCACTAACATGGTCAATATCATAATAACTATATAATTTAACATTATCAATAGAAAAATAAAATAAATGAAAATTTTTAGTTCCTTTGATATAATGAACTTTATGTTTTATTAATTTCCAATGATCTCTGAAACTAAAAATGGCTTTTTTAAAGGAATATATGTTTTGGAAAATTTGATTACAAGCTGGTAAGGGATGTATTGGGCCCAACAATCTAAATAGGTTGTTTGCATGATTCTGCTTGAGTTTAAGAAAGAGTGTGATAGAATTGAATGGCCCTTCATTAAAATACTTCTTAGATCATTTGAATTTTAGGATAAGTTTTTCATAATTATTAATTTCCTCTTCAAAGACGCTTCAATTGTCATTCAAGTAAATGGGTAATTAACTGACTCTTTTGAGCTACAATGCTCCATCAGACAAGGATCCTCTCTTGCCCCATTGCTATTTGTGTTGGCTATTGAAGCCTTACATTATCTCCTTTGATTTTATGATATTGGACCTCCTATCAGAGGCATCTCTCTATCTAATGAAGAGGTCTTAACTGATGTCTTATTTACTGAAGATACCACTTTATTTGTTAAACTAGAGAAAAATAACTTAAATTAGGTTTCCACAAGACTAGATATGTATTGATTTTCTTCTGATTCCAAGGTGGCCATGCATAAATCATATATGTTAGGGTGGAAAGATTCCAATCCTGATAGGATTTAAAAAATTTGTTGGACATGGAAAGGATCTAATGAAATGGTGAGATATCTAGGTATTCCTTTTGGTCTTAATTATTCATTTAATCTCATGTGGGAGTGGATTTTTGAGAAAATCAACAAAAAAAATACAAAAAATGGATATTTACTTTCATTACCTGGATGTATTCAAGTTTTCCAAAAATTTATCTCCTTATATAGTATTTACTATGCCTCTTGTTTGCTTCAACAAGTCTTAGATTAATATGCTTTAAAAAATAATAAGAGACTTCATGTGGTATGATGGAAAAGGAAGAAGGAAAATACATGATATCTCTTGGTAATTTTATTCAAAGCCAAAAAATATTGGGGGTCTAGGTCTAAAGGATCTAAGGATACATGGTATTACCCTTGTTGTGGAATCGATAATCAGAGCATTCAAAAGAGATGATCCCTAGAAAATATTGGTTAAGAATAACATTTTAAAGGGTGTTCTTAAATAAAACCACTTTGTAAAGGGTTGAATATAGTGGATCTTTTCATTGGTCCTTTTTCTATCAAAGTGGTTGGTTCACCCATTTTTACTTCCACTCAGTAATCTTAGGACTTTGATAAACCTTTTATCACTGCAAACCATTTTTTTAGCTGGTTTGGGTCATGTTGTCAGGGTTGCATATCTATTTGGTGGAACTTATCTATCAATAGAAGGTCACTTGCTCTCACTAGGGCTTGTTTTACCTTTGAATGGTTTAAAAAAGGGTTGGGGGTTTTCAAGGATCTTTTTTCATATTATGGTTGGGCTTCATGGTTAGAAATTAGATTCAAATTTTAAATACCTGTTACTTAGTGCATAACTTTCACTCTTGTAAAAAACAATTGTAGGAGTATAATAATATTTCCTTCATGGATGAAGAGGGAGAGTTTTTAGATAGTGTTAAGTGGCTAAATCCCCCCTATTTTAGTATTCCACTCAAATGTTATACAACAAGCTATTTTTTTCCAAAATCCCCTACCTCACTCTTAATCATATTTGGTATGTATGTGATCCTCTGCATGCTTGGCCATTTAGCTTTGATGTAATATAGGCCTCTTGTCTTGAACCTAAAAAAATCATACTTTTGATGGTTTTTAATTTATAATAAGCTTGTTGTTGGATCTATTTTGAGTAAAATTGGAATATCCCAACCTTTTTGTTAATTTTGTAGGGAGGTTGAAACTATTGAACATGTTTTCTTCTTGTGTCCTTATGAATCTAACATATGGAAATGTTATCTTAATTGCTAGAATTTTATTTTTGACCATGGAATTAGTTGCATTAATATTGATTTTGGATATATTTGTGCTAAAGTCAAAGTTCAACCTTTCTTTCATAAATTTTGGCTTAATTTTTCAACTGAAACCTTATGTTTTTTATGGAAGCAAAGGAACTTAGAGGTATTTCAACAGGCTTTTACTAACTTCTCTATTAAATTCATCCTTCATCTTATTTATTTGTAGATAATTATTCAATCAAAAGTGCCTCAAACATACTTGGAATAGTTCTTGAGATATGGAATGCTCAAAACCACTTGAGATTATTTGATTGATTTAGGTGGATACACCAACCTGAGTTAGCACCCAGACTAGGAAATTTGTCATGAGTCAGCTATAGAATTTAAAATAACTAAGAATGAGTGGGAATGTATAAAGGAATCCTACTTTGATCAAGTAGATAATCCTGTGAAGGATTGGGTGAACTCTTCAGACTCAGACAAAAATGGGGTGAATAGTTGGCTTATGATAAATGATGATATGGTACAGGATGTTCAGAATTATGGTTTTTGATGGTTGTTTCATTAAGAAAGTTGAGGATTCCTTATCCCCTCTCAAATTAGAACTCAATATATGCTCCAATGATAAAAATGATCTGCAAACTTCTTCTCCCCTGAACTTCACTCTCATGTTACAAGATGATGATGAGTAGAAGGTTGTCTAGAAATTGATTGAAGGTAATGTTAATGTCTTCATGGATAAACTAGAGAAGCTCATTGATAGAGGAGGGTCTATATATGTGGATGTAGTTATTGAGTACATTATATCAAATAATATGAAATCATTGCTTAACAAAGTTGATAGATATCCCCCACCATTGGTTATGGGATAGATTTAGTTGGGACCTGAGGTGAACAAAAGCTTAATAGAAGGACTTATTAGCCTAGATATAGATGAATATTGTGAGATGGAATATGTTATTACGTGGAGGGCACTCAAAGTATAATATTGATATGCCACCTTTTGGGTGGCAGTTTTGTGTTATTCCTTATTATTTGTTTTTTCTACTTGTTGGGACACCTACTTGGGGATATTTTTTTATATTGTCAGATTGATTAAGTATTTTTTTATATACTAGAGGGATGCCCCCATAAATAACTATATTTTGAGAACTTTTAAACTATTTTTACATCATTGATGCATATATTTTGTAATTGATTTTTCCATATAAAAAAAATCCAATGATCCAAATATGGATCCTGCATAAATATAGAAGTAACACCTACAATATATGAAATATCTAGCCTATTAATGGTTAGATAATTCAAACTACCAATAAGTTGTATATAAAGAGTAGGATTAGTTTTTTCACATGCAGGTTTTGGATCAAGATTAACACCAAACTCAATAGGATTAGATGTATTCTCATAATCAAGCATATTAAAATTAATAAGAAGATTATTTGCATATTGAGATAGTGATAAAATAATTGAATTTTTATCTTGAAATGAAGTCATTCCTAAAATATAATGAAGAATGCCTAAAATAGTCATTTCAAATAGTTAACTTAGTTTATTCTTATACTTATGAATTAAACTAATTAGATCATTAGTAATAAGAATATCATCAACATATAATACAATTAGAATAATATGACTATTTTCATTTTTTTATAAGGAGTTCATTATTATATTAATAGTTAGAGAAACCAATATCTTTAAAATAACTAGGGATTTTATAATACCAAGCTCAAGGATATTGTTTTAAACCATAAAATGATTTATTTAACTTATAAAAAATGCTTTGTTAGGTTCAATAAGACCTTTAAGCTGAGTCATATATATTTATTCTTATAAATCACCATTTAAGAATGCATTTTTCACTTCCATCTAGTGTATAATATAACCATTTTGAGTTTTAAGAGAAATGAGTAGTATAACAGTACTCATTTCCGCTACAAGAGAAAAGGTTTCAACATAATCAATCTCGAGTTTTTGAGTAAAACGATAAGCAACTAATCTTGCCTTATATTTTTTAATTTTACCAATTAAATTATATTTGATTTTATAAATCCATCTACAACCAATAATAAGTACTTTAGGCAGAGGTGGGATAGGAGTCCAAATCTGATTTTTAATTAAGGTGTTATACTCAGCTTGCATGATAATTTTCCATCTATCATCTTGAATGGTTTCCTCAAAATATGGAGGTTCACATTCATACATAGTCATTAAAGCATGATAATAATCATGACTTCTAGTTAATTTATTAATGTTATCAAGACTAGAAGACTAGATTAGGAATTCTTCTCATTTAATTATTTTATATTAAACGTGAAAGTTAAAAGGTTCCTCAAGCTCTCTAAGTTATCATAAATTGGATCAAATTAATCTAGGGAAATTATTTATTCATCAAATAAATAATATTTAAGTATTTTCATAGAGGTCTCAAAAGCTTTTTTTCAAGGATAAGAACATTCATATTCTCAATGATTTGTCTTTTATATGGATCATACACTCTTAATCCTTTATTTTTACCTCCATAACCTATAAATATGCATGAATAGGAGGTAAGATCAAATTTATTTCTTTTATATTTAGGAACAAAGATGGAAGCAGGACTAACAAAGATCTTAAGATGATTGACAATAGGTTTATTTTTAGACCATATTTCTAAAGGGGTAGAAATATGCAAAACTTTATTAGGAACTCTATTCATAATATGTACAATATTATTCATGGCTTGGGCCCATAATAAATTAAGAATATTTCCAAATTGTAACATTATTTTATCAATTTCAATAATGGTGTAGATTTTCTTTTCAACAATACCATTTTGTTGTGCATAATATGAAGTTGTTAGTTCCCTTTGAATAACACAACTAATACAAAACTAATCACATTATTTACTAATATATTGACCACCATTATCAGATCTTAAATTCTTAATATAAAAATTAGAATTATTTTAAACAATAGTTTTAAATTATTTGAATTTAGATAATAATTTACATTTATTTTTTATAAAATATTACCAAATCATTCTAGTATGATCATCAATAAAATTAACAACATATAACAAACCATTAAGAGATGTAACTTCAATGGGTCCTATAACATCACTATGAATTAATTCTAAAGGATGTGAGAAATTTGCATCATGATTCTTGTGAAAGGGATTAGTATGTTGTTTACCATGTAAGCATTTCTCATAAGCTTCATGATGAGATAAAATAGAAGGAAGACTAATAGTAATATTATGAAAAAACATGTCATATAATCTTATAAAATTGACATCCTAATATATCTTTCCATAACTGTGATTTAATCCTACTATGTGATGAAATGTATGAAGAATAAATAATAAATATGTATAAACCATTTTGTTGAGCACCTTCAGCAATTAGAGAAACATATTGATTTTTAATAGAATAGTTATCCTTAAATAAAGTTACAATGAAATTACCATTTATAATTTGAGAACAAGATAAAATATTTTTCTCAAGTTTAGTTACATATAAAACATCTTTAATAACAACATCTATAAATTTTGTTTTTACTTTCTTAGTAGCTTCTATAAATAAGTTATCTCTTAAATAAATATTTTTAAAAATATTTCCAGTATCAGATAAAATATGAGATAAACAAATCATATGATGTGATGCAATACTATCTAAAATATATTCATTCTTATTAGAAGCAAAAAAAATAACATATAAAACATTAATATTAGAATTATGTTCTTTATTATTGTTTGATTATGGATTTGATTCTTCTGATGGTTTTGATTAGATTTATTATTTTTATTATTTTTAGAGGTTTTATGATTAACTCTAATTTTTTAAGAATATTTTTTCCTTCTATGACCAAATTTAACATACATATTACAATTACTATTAAACCTAGGTTTATGATTCTTATTTTTAGATTTCTTGCTCTCATTTTTGCCATTTATAGAATTAGGGTTAAATTTCAGCTCTTATTGTTCTCAAAAATAGGATTGAGAGTGATAAGTGTCTAAGTGGTATTATCTCTAGAATCAAAATTTGGCATCACTTATTCTTCTTGAATCAAAAGTGTAGATAGAGTAGTGAGGTCAAGGATATCTTACTCTATTTGGTATTTTGAGTTAAGAATAAAAATTAAATTGTGAAATTTTTTATGAATATTAAGATGAATAATGAAACATAAAAGTTTACCCAATGATGATAGCCTAGCGGTGAGTGAGCTAAGTATTAGAAGTGAGAGGTCTTAGGGTCCATTCCCTAGGATGACCACTCTCTAGCTTCATTCTCACACTAAACTATGATAAGTTATTCATGAAAAGTATCCACAATATAAAAGACTATTGGCTCTGTGTTTAATATGAGGGGGGTAGACATGTGATTTGAAACCTTTTTTCAATGCAATGAGGCAAGTCCATAGTCTATGGATATGGATACTATTCACCATTTATTTGGGCATTTTGATTAAAAAAATGTATGTACCCAACATCTTTTTCCAATGAGATATAGAAGGATTGATAAAGTGGGTTGGTTATGCCTATCCCCACCTAGGTTTGAATTTCGCAAGGTATTTATAGGTTGGATATGGATGTTTAAATTTACTTAGTGATTTCAATGGTTTGGAATGGTAGTTTATATTAGTTTAAGGGTTATTGAGGACTAGGCCCCTGATTGTGCCCCATATCTAGTTCATAAATCTAGTCAAAAGCTATTTGAGTAGTGGTCCCATCAACCCTAATATCTATCCAGCATAATAAAATATAAAATCTTATCTTAAATAATATTATAGTTATAACCATCTAATTAATATTTAATGCTTTTAAGTTTAGCAAGAAAATTAATATTTTTTTGTCACCTTTCATAGGTGTAGTTACCAATTTAAGAATAAGCTTAATTATATTAGATAAATGAGTGAAATGATGCATAGACTCAAGGAATTTATAGGCATCGTTGGGAGACTCTTGATTATCAATATGGAGTAATAATTCATCATAAAAACTTTGCAAGATAATTGATATGGCTTCTTAAAATTTTTGCTAAAATACATTTTAAATCTCAAGTGTAATATGTCATCCTAATAGGGGATTTTCCATCCTAAAAACAATGTCCCATCAATTTTGGGTCATAAATATATCGAACATTGTTGTACACCTTCCATTTAAACCAAAAAATAATTTGAATTGACTAAAAAATGAAAGAGCTAGTGGTTTTTGAACACTATAGCTCTTACAAGATTTTATCAAAATAAGAGCCACCAACCCTTCTAGGAGACTAGATAAGATTTTGCATGAACTAAATTATATTTAAAATTTGTGTTATATATATACTTTCTTAAAATTATATGCACATTACACACACACACACACACACACACACACACACACACACACACACACACACACACACACTTTTGTATTAAACAAAATAGCCAAGCAAGGTAGGACCAGGATTTACTTATGTGGAAATTAAAATTTTAATAAATAATTATTTATTAAATAATTTCATAGACATTATACTAATATTTTCATGCTTATAGGTAGTGATATGATGTTCTTGTAGATGCAGTAGTGCTAACAGTAATTTGAATAGTTCACAAAACTCCATGAAAATTTTCCAACCTTCTTGAATCCTTGACACAAAGTGGATTACACTTTTAAAATCAAATTTTCTATGTAGAATTCAGATTTCTCATTTCACTAGGTCATACTATGGCAACGCTAAAAGCTTGTAAAGATTTTAAATTAAGCCTTTGATACTTAAAAATGCATGGAAATAAGTTTTTTTTTAAATATTAATTGAATAATTCAATGTTTAACACTAAAGGATAGCCTTAGTATCTTTCAAAACAATTTTTTACAAAATTTCTCATATAGGAGGCTATATAACGACAATAATGACATCTTAGGTGGAGATAATTTTTTACCAGAAGCTTGGGATGGCCTTATCAGGGTATAAAATTTTTCACTTATCAGGGTATAAAATTTTTCAAGAGGCCTTGAAACTCTATAAAGATACAACCAAAATCTTAAAAAAGGAATTTTGAATATTGACAAATGATTTTTAAAAATTTACAATGCCACAAGGTCATACAATCATGCCCAAGCAACACTAATATTCAAAAATATCAATTCTAACTGCTCAAAAGTAGATTTTGACTATTTGAATGGCGTTTGGATAAAGATACAAGTATCCAAAAATGTTGAACTAGGATTCCACCAATGATAAACAAAAAATATCCCTTCACGAGGCCCTCCTAGTGTTGTACAGGATTGGAAGTAATAAATTTGATTTGAAATTTCATATTAAAATTCAATATAAATTACTTTCCAAGATTGAACATACTCTACACTCCCTCTAGCTCTAAGACCATGAAAATATACAAATCTAATATGAAATACATAATATATAGGATTTAGAAAATAAATTATGGAAAAGCACAAAATAAATGAACACACAAATCAATGTACACATGACACATATATTAATGTGGGAAAAAATCTAGAGATTTAAAAAATACATAAAGATGATACTAATTTATATGAGAAACTTGGCACCCCAATACAAAGTTTTCTTACTTCTCACTTCTTCACATGAACCTTCACATAACCTTTGTAAATATTTTCCACACAAAAATATCAAACTCATCAAGTTTCTCAAGTATATCGAGAATTATATTTTACCATAGGAGCAAAACCCTATTTATAATAGGAATGAGGGAACGTGACCATTGTAACCAATGGGTCCAATTGTTTCCCATGAACATTTTACACAATCAATAAACATTAAATAAATATGTTTTATTATTTATTTACATAAGGTTTTCAACTCATGTTAATAAATCATAAATCATTATTATTTAATTTCCCAATATGTACTAAGGGTATATAATTAAACCACTTAGACATTAAATGTTCTAAAATATATATTATTTGGGTAAGTGAAAGGAAATGGTGGATTAAAAGGGGCATACCCATGGACATATTTTTCCTCAAATAAAAAATCTCAAATTCTATAGATTATTTGAGATGGTTACACTCAAAATTTTAAGATAGTATAAGAAAATGAATTGTAGTATTTTGAGTCTAGTTTCTAGAACACTATTTTAAATAAAAAATGGTTAAATATAAATATATCAAACATCTAAAATTTGAAGAACTTACATTTTTTAGGAAAATAGAGTAGATAGTCATTCATATGGTGCAACCTTTTTATAGTAAAGTTTGGTATATTTTAAAAACCTTTTTTGGAAATTCAGATAAGATCATCTAGTTAGTGACCTATACTTTATTTTTAAAAATAATGATTTTTTATTTTTTTATTTTATTTTACAGGTAAATTGATCTTTAAAATTGACAAAAAATGGATAGATGGTCATACGATCTCCATAACTACCTAAAAAAAAATTAATGCAAATATAATTAGGCCTAGTTTGTGACCATATAATTTTTATTGCATTTGGATCCAAAAAAAATACTTAAACATATATAGGCATGTATATTTGTGGTATGTAGTTGCCTAAAAAATCCATAGTTAAAAATCAACATAGATAGAAACATTAAATAGTCCAAAAATTAAAAAAACATATATTTGAAAAGAGGATAATGTGTTCACAATCATAGAAATAATTTTATGAATTGGCTCACTGAAATTCATAGCTTATTTGGCAATGGAAATTGAATTTTATTATTTTTTGTCAAATATCTTGGATTTGGGTGTGTTGATACGTCCAAGCCTTTGGCTTGGGAATCTAAGAAATTTCTAACCCAAAAGGCTTGGTTTTTGAACTCAAACATAACATAGAACATATGCATTATTTTGACATTGTGTGTGTGTGTGTGTGCGCGCACACACACACACACACACACACACACACACACACACACACACACACACACACACACACACACACACACACACACACACACACACACACACACACACACACACACACACACACACACACGCACGCACACACACACGCACACACATGTTTGTGTTTATATCTATTCACATTCATAATTTTATATTTTTATTTTAAATTGGAGTGTGTCATATATACACTACCACAAAAAGGACATAATTGAAATGGTGATGCAATTTTGGTGCATTTTCACCCAAAAACGTAATTTTGACCATATATAATATGATTTATGGTTCAAACAGGCCCAATTTTAATTAAAAAATGAATGAAAGATTTAATTGTTTTAATGGTGGAGGCAATTAGTGCCAATTTAGATCCCTTGCATGTAATTGTGACTATATGATGTGATTAGGATAAATTATGTTATATTTATTGACATATGTATAAAATGAGTGAATTGGTGCAATCAATGATGCAATTTTAGTGAAACTAAACCTCGTGAACCTAATTTTGAATATAAAGGATGTAATTTGGGGCTCTCAACCCTAATATCATAATAAAATGAACTAAATAGTCAATTGATTTAATTCAATGGTAATCAGGGGTAATTTAAGTCCCTTTAACCTAATTATGACTATAAAATGTGATTTGGGCCTTAATAAACTCTAATTTCATAAGAGAATGAAGTAAAGAATAGTTTAGTTCAATGGCAGTTATAACTTTGACATGTATAAGACGTGGCTTGAGGCTCTATAAGCTCCAATGTCATTACTTAATGAAATAGTCGATTATTTCAATTTTGGAGGCAATTAGGGTCAATAAGAGCCCCTTGAACCTAATTATGACTATGTAATGCAATTTGAGACTAAATTGGCTTTAAGTTCATCATAGATTAAACCAATTAGTCAAATGGTGTAATCAATGACATAATTATATAAAAATTGAGCCACATTCAAACATAGTTTGAATTGTATATGATGTGATTTTGATGGAAATTGACACTAATGTCATCATATAATAAACCAAATAGTTGATTCATTCAATCATAGAGGTAATTACGGCCAATTTGAGCCCCTTAAACCTAATTACAAGAGTAGGACATGATTTGGGGCTCAATTACCTTTGATTCTATCATGAATTGATCTAGTTAGTCAATTGGTGTAATTACAAACATGGTATGGGCTAAATTATGTCATGTGGACCTAAATTATGGGTTATAATTTAGGGTTTGAGGTTTAAGGTTACAATTAATCAATGAAATTTGGATAAAATTAAACATCATGAACCTAAATTTAAATATATATGATGTAATTTAGGGGTCAATTGACCTCAATATCATAACAAATAAATCAAATAGTCCATCAATTAGATCATGAAGGAAATTGGGGCCAATTTGTGCCTAGGTTCAAACTAACTACAAGAGGAGGTCATGATTTGGGTTTAAATTAGTCATGAATTAATATAATTAGTCAATTTGTGCAATTAGAGACATGATTTATGTTAAATTAATCCCCATGAACATAAATTATGGCTCAATAAATTGTATAAGATGCAACATATGGCTTAATAGACCCTTTAATTGTATCAAAAATGTAAATATGGAGGTAATTAGGGCCAATATAAACCATTTGAACCTAAATACAAGGATAGGATGTGATTTGGTGTTATAAATTAGTTCATATTTCCTCACATATCAAGCTAATTGGTTGATTTTTACAATCAATGATGCAAGTTATATGAAATTCAACCCCATGAACCTTGTTTTGAATATATAAGATGTAATTTGGGGGCCAATTGACCCCACTTTTATAACACCCTAAACTAAATAGTCCACATATTCAATCATGAAGTAAATTATGGCCAATTTGTGCCTCTTGAACCTAAATACAAGAGCTTGACATGATTTGGGGATAAATTAGCTTCAATTATATCATGAATTTATCTAATTAGTCAATTAGTGTAATTAGAGACATGATTTGGGCCATATTGAGCCCTGTGAACCTAAATTATAGCTTAGGGTTTAGGGTTACAATAAGTTGATGTATTTTAGAATAAATTAAACCTTGTGAACCTAATTTTGACTATATAGATGTAATTTATGGGTCATTCGACCATGATATCATAACAAAATAAATCAAATAACCCACCAATTTAATCACGAATGAAATTGGGGCCAATTTGAGCCCCTTTAACATAAATAGAAAAGAAAAAGATATTATTTGGGACTAAATTGGTTATTAATTGATTTAGTTAGTCAATTGGTTAACTTAGAGATGTGATTTAGGGATAAATTATTAATGAAATGATCTAATTAGTTAATTGGTGAAATTAGAGATGTGATTTAGGGATAAATTAGTCATGAATTGATCCAATTAGTCAAATTAGGTAATTAGAGACATGGTTTATGCCAAATTGAGCCATGTGAACCTAAATTATATCTCAATAAATTTTAAAGGATGCAATATATGGTTGAATTTACCATATAATCATATTGAACAAATGCAAATACAAAGCTAATTTATAGGATTACATGACATAATAATATTGCATAGTCTAGATTGTATCACATAATAATATAGCATAGGATTACATCACATAATATTATCATATATATAATAAAAATATGATATATGACTATATAGATATAATATTCATAACATTTATGCACTATAACGCATATGTGTTATAGCATGTATGTATTATTGGCATAATAGACAAAACTATTTGTCAAACATTTTTAGGGTATTTTGAGAATTTTAACCCCACTTAAATTATCTACATCATTATTTTATTTTCATGGTGAAGATAAAATGAATCAAATTTTTCTTTGGGACCCCACCATCAAAAGGAATTACATTATTCTTTATCTAGTCATGGGTGATGTTCTCATTCAAGAGGATGCAGTTAAAGCACAAAAAACCAGAGTAATTACAAGATTTGAGAGAAAAATAAAATTTATGAATTAAAAAATTTCACTCAAGGAAAGGTATAAACACCATCCCTAATGAATTAAATGTTGTAGATAATGATGAAATTGAATAACAATGATGAATATTTACCTAAAAGTCCAAATAATGTTTCAAGTCCACATTCGAAGTAAAAAGTTTTTTATTTTATTGATGATGAATCTATACATGATGATTTATCCCCTAAAATGAATAAAATTTCATGGAAATACATAATTATGAAAGTAAAAATGAAGAAAATTCCATGAAAACACTAAACAATGAAAGTAACAGTGAATAAACTAGTAGTGAACATAACAATTTTGAAACACCCTCTCAATAAATTCCAAAATTAAAAACACCTCAGATTTTGCATAGAAAAATAAATTTATTAATTTAATTTTATAAAAATATTCTTAAACCAATCCATAAAAAAATGTCTGACTAGCATTTAAGAAGACTAGATGAAAAAATTGGAATAATTTCTTTAAAAATATATTTTTTTCAATAGTCAAAAATGTCGATTGTTTGTTTCATTGATAAAATTTATTAATATGATACCTACAACATACACCCTATGAGTAAAATCATCTAACATGGATAGTGAAAATAATGAAATTGTTGACAATCTACATGATGAAAATCATACTATAGGTGAGACATCACACAAAAAATATTGTAATTTTTCCTAATATATAATTACAACTTATGTAATAAGTGTTCAAACACTAAAATAATGTTTGATTTCAAAAATTAGATAAGAATTAAACATAAATAGAAAAACACTAATGTAATCAATTTGTTAATGATGTCAATACCAATGAGCTATGGTAATTCTATGATTGCATTCCATGAAATGACAAGGCTATAGCCGATGTTCTCAAGTATAATTTTGTGAAGATAATACAAGAGTTTCACCCAATACAAGAGATGTAGTAAAAATAAGAGTTGGTTATAGCAATCATGAACCACATTCAAAAAATTTAATGGATATGACCCAAACAAAATTGTAATCTACATTTATGGAAAAAAATATACAAATTTCTATTAGTCAATTTTTTTTTGAGATGGCCAAACCCTTTTAAGTAAAAATAAATCACACACGGAACATTTGTTTTTGTAGGAAACACGTTGAATTTTCAATTCACTTTGATGTTTTTTACCATATATGTTATAATTTGCATACTAACAAAATTTCGTAGGAGTGTGGGTTATAAATTCTAACAAAATTAGCTAGGAAATTTATTCTAACCATTTTTTCTGAAAGACTAGATGGATAACTTTTTTATATCAAAGCATATTTGGATGGATATTGTAACATTTGTGGTGGATTATCAAAATTAAAAAAATTGTATCTATGAGGAGAGTAAAAGTCCAATTGGACATAAATTAGTTAGTTTGAGTAAATATAAATGTGTGACTTATGAATTAAAAGGTAGAAAGGAATATAAAAGGTGTGATCTTGTTACAAAAAAATACATGTTTCAACATTTATGGTCAAATTTGGGGAGGAAAATATTTATGAGTATGCAAAGTACACACATAGGGCTAGATGGATGGATGAACATTTTACAAAAAGCAAGGACACATTTCCACTTGGTTATATTATTTCAATAGTTTAATTTTCTAATAATTATATGTTCAAACCATAAATGGAATTTCATTCATAATATTACAACTCAATACAATTTTCCATTTTCATGCATATAGAATTAATGCATGTGTTTGATAGTATAGAACAAGATAAAAAATATTAATGGAGTACCATTTCTATATCAGTGATGACCGATCACATTATATAGAGTATGTTTGAGGTTGTTTTGAGATGTTTTATAGAAATTTGACTAAGAAGAACATTAATTTCAATTAGCATTACATTTGGTCAGACAATTGCACATCATAATTTAAGAATACATGGATGATTTACTAGTTGATCAAGATGCATATTACCACTAGTGTAGAACATATTTGGAGTTTCATTGAGGTTGGACATAAAAAATGGGAGAATGATGATAGATGATGTGTAAAAATATTCGTTGTAAGAGAGGATTTAAAGTTTGAAGATGGTATTGTTTTGACTAATGCAACAACCATTATTGAATAGTGTAATAATAATTAAAAAAATGGTGCTCAAGAAAATTATACTATTCATATATATTTATAATTGATAGAAGAATAACATTGATAAAGTATGAGTATTGTATTTTCGTAATGGGATCAAGTGAGCTACACTCATTTTATAGCTTATATACATGTTCTTAGACTATTCATATGAGACACTTGGCATGTTTTTGTTATGTGTGCTTGAACTCTATTTTTAATGAGTGTGATTCACAAGATTGGGTGGATAAATGTAGCTACACACTTATAATTCCAATTGACACATATCATGTTCCACCAGAATTACAAATTATAGATATGACATTATCACATAACTTTGACCATGTATCTAATCTAGTGTAACTAGGTAGAAGATTAATCATTATGTACTATTTATTCTCATTTTTTATATTGATAGTGTCATAAAATTTTGATTTTTATACTACAAGGCATTTTTTTATAATTATTTCTTGAGTAAAATAAAAAGTGAACATATTACGACTTATGTCAGTGTGTAGAGAGAAAATTTTGACTTTCCCAATCGTAGATGGAGAAAACATTGACTACCACATTGGGTCTATGGTAGTCACTATAACTTAACTTCGCTTCTATCCTATAAAAAAATCAAATATATGGTTGTTTGAATAATTTGAAACACATAATAAGATAGTATAATATTCAAAATTTGTTCTTACAATAAATATCCAATTGGTCAAATATCATGGGAGGTAATTAAATAAGAATATATGGAAAGTTTGTAAGCTAGACCATGAATATATTCTTGTTACTATTAAGATTAGAGTATAACCTAATGGTTTGTTGGATTGAAATTACAAGGTATTTTGAGTTCTCAAATGTATATGTATTTAATTTTACCAAATTTTATTGATTTTATAGGTAGTACATATAAATTTCATTTTAAATTACTTACTAACATTTTTTTTGTAAGTTAGTGGTGCCAAATAAGCTTTGACCTTCATGTGGATTTCACTTTTAATAAATAATTTCATGTTATTGAAGCTAAATGAAGCTTAATATAAGTACTTAGTTATTATAAAAAAGGCATTCTTGAGGTCGATATGCATAGTGGGTTTCTCGACCAAGCATGATGAGAGGCTAAAAAACTAATTTTAGACATTATCTACCACCCCAAATGTGTTGGTGTGTAAATTTCAAGCCACAAAACATTGGAGGTGGAGATATCAAACTACACTGTTAACTTTGACAATATTTATTATTGGTGTTTCCATGCTCCTAAACAGTAGTGAAAGCATGCATCTAGGTGGATTTAGAGGTTGTGGTCATGGTAACACATGCCATTTTCCTATCCAACCATGTTCAAAGTTATGGAATTTTACCTAGAGGTCTTTGAGGTTGAAATGTTAGTTGGAGGATAAAAACTTGTCTCTTCACTACAAAAACATTGCATTTCAGGACTTATTACTACAACATGTGCCATAAATTCATCTCCAAGGTTCCATCAAAGTGTTCTAGAGTGAAATTAGAGAGACTTAACACATTTGAGGTTTATTTCATTTTTTCCAAATGAATTATGGTTTTTTTACATGTGTCTAAAGTTAGGCCAAAATAGTATAATTTTCCTATATTGGGAAGGGCATTCTTAAGGACAAAATGGGTAGTGGGCCTCTCAATCAGATATTATAAAAGGCCAATAAATTGGTATTAGAAGTTATCCACCACCCAAAACATGTTAGCAGTGCCATTTTTGAGCCTTGAAGCACTAAAGGTAGAGATATTGAACTAACCCTTCAACTTTAACAATATTTGTTATTAGTGTTTCCACGCTCTTGAACAATAATGAGAACATGCTTCCAGATGGATTTAGATGTCATGGTCATAGGACCACATGTCATTTTCCTATCTATAAATTTGAAGTGATGTAATTTCACCTAAAGGTCTTTAAGATGTAAATGTTAGTTATAGGATAAGAACTTATCTCTTCATTACAAAAAAGTTGCATTTCAAGGCCTGTTATTGTAGCATGTGCCATGGATTCATCACCAAGGTTTGATTGACATGGTATAAGATGAAATTATATATATTAAACATGCACGTGATTTTTATTTTGGTTCATCCAAATGACTTACTTTTTTCATTTTATATGCATATAAAGTTAGTCCCAAAAACTATAATTTTCTTATATTGGGAAGGGCAATTTTTAGGTCAGAATGGGTAGTGGGTATTTTGATTGGGAATGATGGGAGGCCAAGAACATGGTCCTAAATGTTATATGCCACTTTGGACATGTTAAAAATTCCATTTTTGAGCCATGAAGCATCATAAATGAAACTATTGAACTATCATAGCTATAAAATCATATATCACCCTATAGTGATACATGAATATGTTTGTTTTGTTCATTTTTCATGTCATAGGAAATGGATGCCATATTTGAAAACATCCTCATCCTAACATTATAATAATAATTATTTTTTTATTCTCTCTTTGTTATGGGTATGTTTTTGTAAACAAATCCTATTGAGATTCTTTGATAGTGCAAGTGTGTGTGTGTGTGTGTGTGTGTGTGTGTGTGTGTGTGTGTGTGTGTGTGTGTGTGTGTGTGTGTGTGTGTGTGTGTGTGTGTGTGTGTGTGTGTGTTGATTTGATATATGATGAGAAGAGAATAAATGTCCAATATGAGCTAAGGGGAGAGGGAGATAATAAATTTGAGGAAGTCAAACAAAAGAGATATAACCACAAAAATATTCCAAGGCCTTCAGTGACATGAGAGTTACAATATTTCACTACTTCAAAGGGATAAATAAGAGTTTCTAAAATAAGGTTATTAAATCTATGAATAAGGAGATAACACAACTTCACTTAATGATTAATTAACCCCATTTTCATGAGAAGTTAATGTGGAAATTCACTCTTTAAGGGTGAATATGGAGTAGTTATCCACATTAGAATATTGATAAATGGTGTATCTTAATCATGAGAGGAACTTCGCACTAATATATGACTCTATCTAGCAATTATATTATTTTATCCCATATAATTTTAATTTAAACAAATATTTAAGTATTTTAAGTTAGTTTTAATAATTACATGAAGGAAATATTAAAGGTGATCATATCTAAATATGGTCATACAATGATCAATTACAAAAATAACATGAGCCAAATTGTACACAGATGATGATCACCACAAAATGTGAACACAAACACACAAGCCATAAAGGCATACAAAACAAGAATATAATAAAATGTCAAGTTAATGTGATATAGGCATACATTTCCAAAAACACATACATTGGCATATTAGCATACAAATAAGTACATCATCTAAGACATTATAATCATCAAATAGTCTCCCTCTCTTTACCTTCCTCATACAAGACTCTCCCTAAGATGCCCTGCTCATATATGAAGATTCCTCATATGCCTTGGATTCCTCAAAGGTTTTATTATGGTTCTTTCTACACTCATAGTTCACCTATAGTTTAACATATTTACATACAAATATTATTAGAAAATTTACACTCTAGACATGCAACTAAGTGTATAAATTAATTTTAAACTAATACAAAAATCATTTAAACATGAACTAACTATAACCTCATGGTCACACTCAATAGATTTAGTGATAGGTCAAAGTGCATGAATAAGTGAAAAAGGGAAAAATAATAGATGTTAATGTTGGTGTTCTAGATTTGTACCCCAGCTGAGAAGGCCATTATTTAGGTCCTCTTACTCAAATCTAGTCCAACATGGGAGTGATTACAAGTTTTGGGTATCATAATAATGGATCAGACCTCTGAAGAAGGTCGACTTCCTTTTGGATCTATCACCTACACTAAGCCTAAACTAGCACTTGCTTGGAAAAGGGAGAGAGATTTTTAAAATAACTTATGAAATCATCTAAAAAGAGGTGATGCACCAATGATTCAATCACTCAAACTCACACAAGACACATTATAGGATACATTCAAGACTGTAAAAAATCACTCACATTAGTATTTCATAAAAAGGCATGAACCAACTATTAATCTACTATGGGAGGGTAATTATCCATTCCAAAATTGACAAACAAATCATATATTGAACTTAGAATGACTTGTAAGGATTGAAAATTAGTTCATGAAGGTGAGAAAATTAAGGAGGTAAGGAAAGAATACATTCACTTAACCAATCAATGAACTCATAAGATACACTTCAATTCAGCTACAAAAGGAGGAATTCAGTCTCTATTATATTAAATAGGTGTTACAGTACAAATCTTAGCAAATTTTAGTCATACTAAAGAGAGGGATCCATTTCAAGGCTTAGTATAGACATCCAATTCCTAACACCATTTGTGTTGAAATTGTCAATCTTATTTTAATTGCACTCAAATGCACATTTTAGGAATCCATAAAACACCCTAAATGGTTTGAACTTGTCACTTAAAAGTGCCAGTTTAGGTTACAGTATCCCTAAATATGGAAATGCATTTTATGGGCTAGCTAACTTTGATCAGATCATTTTGATTCAAAATGATGATTTCACCTTTAGTGCTTTGGATCTCTCTTTTCTTCTAATTCATTGGTACACATCACATACCTTTGTTATTTGGTGTTGGAAACATCCTAAATGGGAATACAGCTCCAACGCATCTAATATCACCTTTTAGTTCCTCTTTAGTCAAATTATGACCTAGTAATATGACTTTCTAGCCATTTTGATTAATTAAGGGCCAATTTACAAATAATTTCACAAATATTGATTAATCTTATTTAAAGATAATTAATCCAACTCAAGAGATTAAATGGATTTTCCATGAGATTTGTTGAATATTTATTTTTAAAAATTGATTCCTTTTAACTACATCATCAGGTGACATCATTTCTTTGAAAGACATCCCTAGGCCATAAATGCCACAAATATCAAGATTATGGGTCACCCATGCCTAGATAATGCCTCCCATGCCTCTTTAATTCTTATTTATCTTGAAGATATTTATGGATTTAATTCCAAATATTAGGATTATCCATGGCCACACATCTCAATCTTGAGATGGATAGTCATGGTTGATCATGACCAATCTAAAAAATCTATAAATAGAGAGGCCATGAACATGAATTTTAAGCTATTTTGGTGCAAAGTTACTATGATTAAATATTTTCAATAAGCTTGTATATTTTAAAGTTATAATGTTAAATTGTTTCCAGAAGGCTTTGCATTTGATCATAGATTTTGTTTGAAATCTTCATTGATAGGCTAGTTTAGTGATTTGGAATCATGAGCCTAGATTTTGTGGAGTGTTCTTGAGGCATTAGAGGAGCTTATCACCATTATTGACAAAGATAAGGATGCATGATCAAGGGAGAACATGTTTTTGAGCCACATGGGTATGGTGAATCCATTTGGGAAGGTAATATGGTGTTGCTTTCTTTCATTTGTTTCTTGTTATCCTTTGTAGTTCCCATAGGAATAGATAGACTTAGTTCTTTATGCATGTTTCATTATTTATGGACTAATGATTGAATAAATTATTTTTAATCCTCTCCATATCTTGGCATGCTTAGTGGGACAAGACACATCTCACATCTAAATAAGGTCACTTTACAAATCTAAAATATCCATTTGCACCCTTAAAACTCATGCAAATTGATTTTCTAACTTTATTTTGCCATTTTTATTTGCCATAGTTTTACACACTAACTGACATCAGTAAGTAATACCAATATTGGTTACTTGACTTAACCAACATCAGTTAGAAAAATTGACATCAGTTAGATTTAAGTTAGCCAAAGTAACCATCATCAGTTGTAATAACTGACATCGATCATTGTGTTTTTCTTCCAATTTCTTCTTGATAACTTTTTTCTTTAAAAAGACATTAATTCACCTGAATGTCTTGCTACACCTTCTCAAACAAGGGGAAAATGTAGACATCCAATTTGTAACACCATTTGTGTTGAAATTATCAATCTTACTCGAATTGCACTCAAATGCACATTTTAGGTCAAAATCTATAAAACACCCTAAATGGTTAAACTTGTCACTTACAAGTGTCAGTTTAGGTCAAAGTATCCCTAAATAAGGTAATGCATTTTATGGGCTAGCTAAATTTGATCAGATCATTTTGAGTCAAAATGATGATTTCATCTTTAGTGCTCTAGATCACTCTTTTCTTCTAATTCATTGGTACATGTCACATACCTTTGTTATTTGGTTTTGGAAACATCCTAAATGGGAATACAATTCCAATGCATCTAACATCACCTTCCAATTCCTATTTAGTTAAATTATGACCCAGTAATATGAATTTTTGACCATTTTGATTAATTAAGGACCAATTTTCAAATAATTGCACAAATATTGATTAATCTTATTTAAAGCTAATTAATACAAATCAAGAGCTTAAGTGGGTTTTCCATGAGAGTTGTTGAATATTTATTTTTGAAAATTGATTCCTATTAACTGCATCATCAAGTGACACCATTTCTTGGGAAGACATCCCTAGGCCATAAATGCCACAAATATAAATATTATGGGTCACCCATGCCTAGTTAATTTCTCCCATGCCTCTTTAATGCTTATTTATCTTGAGGATATTTATGGATTTAATTCCAAACATTCAGATTATACATGACCACACATCTTAATCTTGAGATAGATGGTCACAGTTGATCATGACCAATCTCAAAAATCTATAAATAGAGAGGCCATGGACATGAATTTTAATCTATTTTGGTGCAAAGTTATTATGATTAAATATCTTCAAGAAGCTTGAATATTGAAAAGTTATAATGTCAAATTTTTCCACAAGGATTTGCATTTGATCATAGATTTTATTTGCAAGCTTCATTGATAGGCTAGTTTAGTGATTTAGAATCATGAGCCTAGGTTTTGTGGAGTGTTCTTGAGGCATTGGAGAATATTATCACCATTGTCGACAAAGACAAGGATGCATGATCAAGGGAGAACATGTTTTTGAGTCACATGGGTATGGTGAATCCATTTGGGAAGGTAATATTGTGTTGTTTTCTTTCATTTGTTTTTTACTATCCTTTGTGATTCCCATAAGAATAGATAGGATTGGTTAGTTAGTTCTTTATGCATGTTTAATTATTTATGTACTAGTGATTGACTAACTTGTTTTGTAATCCTCTCTAAATCTTGGCATGCCCAGTGGGACAAGACACATCTCACACCTAAAGAAGATCACTTTTCAACTCTAAAATATCTATTTAGACCCTTAAAACTCATGCAAATTGATTTTATAACTTTATTTTGCCATTTTTATTTGCCATGGTTTTACATAGTAATCGACGTTGGCAAGTAATATAGACATTAGTTACTTGGCTTAACCAAAGTCAGTTAGTAAAACTGACTTCGATTAGATCTTAGTTATCTAAAGTAACCATCATCATTTGTAATAACTGACGTTAGTCACTGTGTTTTTTTTAAAACATAGACCTGAGAGATATTTTTCCAAAGTTCATTATTTCAAGCTAAAAAGAGCTTCAAAATTAAAGGAAATGCTAAAATTTTTTTGTAGGACCAAGCTTGACATTTGATAAAAACATGTTTAAATCACCTTTTATATGTTTAAAAATCAATTAGGAACTTTTTTTTGGTGTTTAACAAAGAATTTAGATGTTTGGATGAATGTTTTCAAAATTTTCAACTAAGAGCAAGGGGTCAAATGAACACCACCAAATATTTTGTTTGGGCTTAAAATTGAACACACTTGTCAATTCTTGTTTGCAATAGTTGTTTACTTAGGTTTTATTTGGAAAAAAGAGGAATGTTTTGTGTATAATCTTCCATTTATCCCCTTTAGGTAACCCTTGGAATCAAAAGCACCATTCCTATTGCAAATAGCCTAGTCCAAGGCTTAGAAATAATATCACCTAAAGCACTCCCCAAAAACTTGCCAAAGTTTAGGTGATCTTGAAAATGACCCTAAAGTATTTTTATTTTATGCTTTCTTTATTTTCATGTAAAATTGGCTTACAAGGGGGACATCATTACCTCCCACAAGTTCTTTAGGGAAGCTTTGACCTAGGGTTTCACCTCCTGGCATTGACTTCATCTGACTCGTTTGGAGTTGCACATGGGATGTATCTGCATTTGGGCATTGCACTACACCTAGCAAACAATAGGATGTAGTGGTTGTAAAAGGACTAGATCTTTTTACAACTAGTTAATGCCATGGTCACCCAATTTTTGTTCTTGTCTTTTTCATCATTTGACATTAAATTTACTGCGCAATTGATTCCCTTAGAATGATCAAAACCTTGCTAGTTTAGTAGACCCCACTTTGCCATACCTTGTCAGGTTAGACTTAAGACATTTTGTTTTTTGTCATTAGCTTACTTGGTCTTGATTTGTGTCTAAAATTGCTTGTTAACTCAATGAACTTAACCAAAACACATTATCCTCAATCTTCTTGAGTAAGGGAGGTGTTACACTATCTAAATGGAAAATTCATCTTTTCCTTTTTCAAATTGTTATCAAAAGGTTTGTGTCATGTCATCCACTTTAGTGCAATCATGCTTCCCAATTGAGTCTAGATATTTTACCTAATTTTTTTAAATCCTTCATTTATAATCCAATTTGAAATTGAACCCTTTTAAGTTCTAAGGGTTGGTGTGTCAAGGTGGGTTCACCATTTGCACACTAAGCTTGTTTTAACTTGGGTTCGATTTTCCATTTAGATTTAAGGTCATTTATTAAGACTCAAAATCATGTTATCATCTTAGTGGACTCAAGTCATCTTATGTATCTCTCACTCTTTGATTCCTAGAACATATTTTATCCTACTAGAATCATGTGGTGACATTGTGATGCCTATTTGGTCCTAGCTTTATACTTGTGACTCGTGTATGTTTTTACATCTTGAGCTGCTTATTTCATTTTATCTTCTTCATAATCTAGAGAGATTTCCTCTAAAATTTTAGGGTCAACTTGTCAAAGTTAAAGCTAGCTTTTACAATGTGGGTGTATCACAAAGATCTAGGCTATGGTGTTCTAGTTTTCACCTTGGGTATTTGAGTTACCTTAATCTCTTCTAATTTATATGATTTTAACTTTACCAAAAGTTGAGTAAACTCATGAACCAAATATTCTAAATTGTTCATGGTTTCAAACCACCCTCCCTTATAGTCTCATTGGTACCTTGGTTTTTTGTTTAAGAGAGAGCTAAAGCATACTTTGTTTTGTTGTCAAGCATTGGTCTAAAGATTAGTTAAACACACAGATCATCCATTTTTAGACGTGACTCAAAGGTTCACTCATAGTGGGGCCTCTTATAGTCTTCATTATGAAAGTGAGCAATTTTATGATGGTTAAGATAACCCTATTATTTTTTATGATATCCCCACAATAGTAAGATATGAAGATGATTACAATGGATATCAACCCCAAGAAGATCAAGATGAATCCATTCTTAGATTGATAGAATAAGGTGTTAAACTACCTTTTGATTTTCCTACAAAAAAATTGTATACCTTAGCTAGAGAAGGAGAACAATGACAACAAGAGTAAACTCTTGCACAAATGAAAATACCTTCTTCCTCTAATAAAGAAAAGGAAATACAAATAGAGTAATAACCCACAAATCTAGATATTCTAGTTAAGATCAAGATAATAAGTCAATGATATACAAATCAACTTGTCACAAACTTCATTGACTCCCTAGTTGCCACTTCAATTCACAATAAATCTTCAAAAGAACAAGGAAATGTGGTTGAAAGTATGCAACAAATATTGGATGAGGACATTACCATAGTGGATCAAGGCAATCTAAATGAATAGTTAAAGTCATAAGAGACCTTAGAAAGTGTTCCATTTGATATAGAACATACATTCTTCAATCATCAAGAACCTCTTGTTACTTACAAACTCAAAAACCTAAACATTCAGTTTAAATTGAGGAAATCCCTCAAGACAATCTGGCTAGTTCTTTTCAACCAACCCATATACTGGTAAATAAACATAGAAATTTACAAAATCAATAAGGTGTGAAATAACCAAATTTAGGGAATGTTTTACAATCCAAGAATCAATGGCATATGTTCTTAATTCAAGCAACATATTAGAACCAAATCATGGAATGAAAGTTATACACTCTGTATAGATCCACAGAAAACCAGGGGCACATTCCACCCCAACATAAACAAAACTAGGGGCACATTCTACCCCAATAGCAACAAAACTAGGGGTACTTTCCACCCCAACAATAATAAAATTAGGGGCACATTCCACCCCAACAACAACAAAATTAGGGGCACATTCCACCCCAATAAAAACAAAACTAGGGGCATGTTCCACCCCAATAGCAAAAAAATGAGGGGTACATTCCACGCCAACATCTTATCTAATACACAAATGCACCAAACATACAAGAATGGAATTATATGAAGGAAATTTTCCAAATATTGGAGATGAATAATCGAGTCAAAAAGTACAAATTTGATGAGATATGCCCATATCCATTTAACTTATCTATTCTCAAAAACCCCTTCCACCTCATTTTGAGGCACCCAAATTTGAAAAATACAAAGGGAAAGGAGATCCATGTGAACACATACAAGCATTCTTCATCTTGTGTCAAGAGGTTGATTATATTAGTGAGTACTTACTATGACTATTTTCAAGAAGTTTAGTGGGACAAACTCTTGATTAGCTACTTAAACTACCCAAGGGATCAATTGCAGATTTGAATGACTTATCAAAAAAATTTGTTAACCATTTATCATATAACATAGAACATGAATTAACCATTTTTGACCTATGCAAAGCCAAGTAGCATGATGGTGAAAGTTTTAATGCATATCTACAAAGGTGGAGAGCATTGGTAGGTTGCTTTCAACACAATTTACCAGATAAATAGTTGGCTGATATCTTTGCACATAATTTTCATCCTAAAGTTGTGCATAATCTATGGTTAGTTTGTGCTAACTCATTTTACTAAATTATTGATAAAGGAGTGCAAATTGAGAAGGCTCTTATTGCTAAAGGCAATGTTAATATTTTTACACAAGGTCAAGTGTCTAATCAGACTAAATCACCAGCTCCTATAGCCATGCAGGATAAACCTAAGGGCTTTAGCAAAAATAAGAACATGGTTGGAGATGGGGTGATAGAAACAAAACATGTACAAATGGTATAGGCTATGTCTCCTCCAAATGTACAATTAACTCCCTCAAATCCACTACTTACTTGGCAAAGACAACCTCCATGAAGGACATTTCATAACAATTTGAGTCTTTAGCAAGCTAGGAGAATCAATTGAAATAATATTACAAAAGCTCATTGCAGATAATTTAAAATTATGGCTAGTATCAAGGCCATTTCCTCAATATCAACCAAAACCAAACTGGCACAAAGAGAATGAATGGTGTAACTTTCATCATGTTACTGGTCATGGTGCATATCATTGCATTTAATTGCAACATATTATTGAGGACTTTATTAAAAGTGGTGAACTAGAAATTAAGTTGGCCCCTAATCAAGACACAAATCAGGATATGGGAATCTAAAAAGACCCCTTTCCTTGACATGATCCAACACTACCAAGAAATAATCAAAATAGTCACAATCAAGGATAGAGGCAGAATCAAAACAAATAACAAGGTCAAAATTTTAATGATCATAATCAAGATCATAATGCCCACACTAATAATGTGGCTTATAACAATGTACCTTATGACTATAATAACACTATGGGATGCATTTTTGCAACCCACATTTCCACTATTATTATGAAGCCACGTGGCAAATATTGTGTTCCTCACAACATGAGACCCATCATTATATGGTTAACACCCTCATCCCCTATTAATACCATATGAGGTTCCCACATCATGTTGCTACTTTGTTTGCATAGGTTACTAATCCTGAATAATAGTACCTTTTTTATAAAGGCTCCTCATTGACCCAAAATTATAGAAATATAGTTAGTCACCCGTGAATCACCATCCAAGGCCCTTTGCCTCCCTCTTCTAATTATAAAAACTTCTTGCCACCTCTAGACTATGCAGTCATAACTAGACACCCATGAGTTACCATTTAGGGCCCTTCACCCACTTCTTTCCATAAACCTAATGAGAACATTGTGCCAATAGTTTCAAAGCTAAATACTATCCCAAAAAAGGCTAAACTATTTCAATCCAAAATTCAAATGCCTTATAGTCTAATAGATCAATTAGATAAAACCCCTACACAAATCTCCATATTAAAACTCTTGCAGAAATCTGATGTCCATAGAACCATCTTCAACAAACTTTTACAAGAGTCTATTATACCTAATGATATAAACCTTGATCAGTTCCAGAACCCAGTTGGACATTTCTCTTCATTTTGGCAAATCACATTTGATTAAAAGGACATGTCCACCCTCAGCCCGAACCAAAATAACCCACTATGCATTTAGATAATCATTGTAGATCAAAAGATCAAGTGGGTTATTATAGATAATGGTTCAAGGTTGAACATCATATCTCTTAAATTGGTGTGATGATTGGGTTACATGGATAAATACATTCATCTAGAAACTATTACAATCAAGGCTTACAATAATGTCGAGAGGGAGTCATCTAGTACAATTTGGTTACCAGTCAAGGTTGGGTTTATTTCTCATCACACATTATTCCATATTATGGATATTGAGCTTCCTTATAACATACTTCTTGGTCATCCTTGGATCCATGAAGTACAGGTAGTTCCATCTACTCTTCACCAATGCCTTAAGTTTCCCCTTGATGGGGTCGAGGTTACTATTCTTGTTGATCAGCAACCATACCAATACTGCAAACATCTTGAAGTAGAGTTTCATAATTATAACTATTACCTAGGTTGTAAATTAATTATAAATAAGAATAAATCCATCATTTCTCATCCATATCCATCTAATTATATAGACCCTAGTGATCTAGTCTCCACTTCACTTGATCCATTTCCTATAGCTCTAGCCAAATAGGTTATTATTAAAGATGTTATCATTTCCACATACCATCTAAAGGATGTCCTCCATATTAAAAAAACTACCAAAATCCCCTGAAACATTTGGTAAGCCTAAAACTTCCTAGACTCCTAACAAACCTGATTAGATTTGGCAACCAAAGAAGAAGCAACCAAAACCTCTTGTGGTTTTTGTACCTAAAATTGCACCAAAGAAATATTGAGAGGCTTTTATCAAGGGATATTTGTTATATTCTAAAGGCCTCACCGATTGTTTTCAAAATCCAAAGTATCCTATCCCTAAGAGGTTAATGGATCATATTGACTATACAGGGAAAAGCCTTGGCCCACAGGCGCAAGGAATTTTAGAGCCTGAATCAGTTGGAGTCATCAATTAGAATCATGGTATTGGATTTCAACCACCAAAGGATGACCTCATAACATTTGTTAGTGACTCTTTTGAAATGACTAGTAATAAGACTCCTAGCAGTGACACAACATCCTATTATAGCCTTTTCAATGAGATTGTTGATTCAAATGCCATATTGACCATAACACCTATTGGAGCTTCCCATCCTAAATCAAAAAACCATCTTAGTGGTGCTTCCCTTCCTAAAGTATGACATTATATCTTTACCATTGGTGCTTCCCATCCTGAAGCAAACCCTCATTGTAACCTATGCCTTTGCCATCCTGAACTCATAAATTGGGATCAACAAAATTCAGTCATATGCCTCAATGAGTTTCAAAATGAATAATCAATTACAAAATACATGGGCCTATGAGATGCATTCCCCATTGGTGATCATAATCAGGGTTTTTATTTTTCATTGAATTCTTCTACCTACTTTAGAGAGTAGCAAAATTTTATTGGTCATAATAAAGAACAAACATTGAGATCTTCAAGTGAAAACCTCTTTGAGGCACTTGTTGATTAGGTAAAAATTAAAGAGAAAGATAATACTTTGAATGAAAACCTATTTCAGGCATTCCCAAGTGGCAAGTTTACTCATCCCCTCAAGACATAGAAAGTCCATCTAGCCCAATTTCCATAGCTAGTACAAGCATCTCTTCAGAACAACATCAAATATTTGAGCATCTTTCTCTTGAGTTTCCAAAGGTTTTTACCAATTGGCCTTTACCTAAGAAGGTAGATTTTGATTCTTCATATTATCCAAATATTTTAGAAGAACAACAAGAAGATGAAGTAGAGGATCATGACCATACATTGCCTAAAATTCTAGAAGATGGATTGACACTCCTTATGGAAAGCACAATAGAAGTGAATTTGGAAACCCATGAGGATCCTAAAAGTGTTTATCTTGGATCTTCCCTTACTAAAATAGAATGTAAACATATTATATCCATTCTTAAGAATTATATAAACAACTTTTCATGGGTATACTCTTAACATACTAGGCTTAGATCTAGATTTAGTTGTGCATTGGCTTGTTGTTCACCTTGATGCTAAACTAGTCAAGCAAAAGTTGAGAAAGATTCATCCATGCATCACCCTTTTGGTTAATGCTGAGTTAAAAAAGTTATTAGGAACTAATTTTATCAGACCAATAGACTACTCTAAATAGATTTCTAACATAGTGCCAGTAAGTAAAAAAGACCCCAGGCATACGTGTTTGTATTAATTTTTGTGATATCAATAAAGCATGCCCTAAAGATGACTTTCCTCTACCCAACATCATGATTGTCAACTCAAATACAGGATATGAAATTTTATCCTTAATGGATGGATTTTATAATTATAATTAGATCAAGATAGCCCCTAAAGATTAGCATAAGACCATGTTCACCACTCTGTGGGTGACATTCTATTAACAAGTCATGTCATTTGGTTTGAATAATGTTGGAGCCATATCTTAGCATGTAATGATTGTCATCTTCCATGACATGATGCATGACATTGTTGAGGACTATGTTGATGATAAACTAGTAAAATCAAGAACAAGAGTTGGACACCCTAACATTCTACAAAGAATATTTGAGAGGCTTCGTGCATATAAAGTCTACTTGAATCCTAAGAAAAATGTCTTTGGAATCACATCAAGAAAAAATTTAGGGTTCATTATATCACAATGAGGGATAAAATTTGACCCTAAAAAGGTCAACGCTATTATGGAAATGCCTCCACTAAATAATCTTAAACAGTTATGAGGTCTACAAGGAAAGGTCCAGACTATATGTAGGTTCATTTCTCAATTGCCAGATAAGTGCCACCCATTTACCTACCTCTTAAAGAAAGGGGTAACATTTTAGTAGGATGAATATTGTCAAATAGCATTTGCAAATATTAAAACATACTTGGCCAATCCACTAGTATTATGACCTCCAACATAAGGAAAGCCATTACTTCTTTATTATATATCAGCCACAAAACATGCACTGGGGGCACTTTTGGCTCAGCATGATGATCATGGTAAGGAACACATAGTTTATTATTTAATCTACACATTGGTAACATATGAACATAATTATATGCCTATTGAGAAGGAATGTTTAGCTATGGTGTTTTCCACTCAAAAATTATGACATTATATGCTAAATAACAAAACTATTATTATCACCAAGGTAAATCCTCTCAAGTTCCTCTTATCAAAAATAGCTCTTTAAGGATGCATGGCTAAATGGATTATGCTCCTTAGTGAGTCTGATATTGAATACTAGAATCAAAAGGAAATCAAAGGATAGGTTCTTATAGACCAATTTGTAGAAGCTCCTATTACAGCCACTCAACCTCTCAACTTTAACCGTCTAGATGATTCTATCATGATGATGGCACATGTATCACAAGAACCTGAATAGTGGATGCTCTATTTTGATGGATCCTTCACATCCTAATCATCTAGAGCTATCCTATTTTTGATCATGCCATAGGGGGATTTGATCCCCAAAGCATTCCATATACAATTTTAGTGTACAAATAATATGGTTGAATATGAGGCATTAGTTGTAGGGCTCCATATTGCCATATAATAAGATATTCAAAGCTTAAATGTTTATGGATTTTCATAGCTAATCATAAATCAGATAATTGATCAGTATCAAACAAGAGATGGTAAGCTTGTTCTTTACAAGCAAATTTTTGATGACCTCAAAACACTTTTTAAATCTATGTAGTTTGAGCAAGTTCCATGAGTCAACAACAGATTTGTCAATGCCATGGAAATAATTGGTTCCATGATTCAAATGCATGATAGTGATAAAGAGTATTAGTTCTTAATTGAAAATATTCTTTAGCCAACACATATTCTATAAAATTTAGGGAGGATATGCACCATCATTGATCCTAATCTCTCACCTAAGCTACCATGGTACCAAGATTTTTATAACTATTTCCATAGTCATGTATTTCCTGCCAACCTTTCCAATAACCAACAAAAAAATTTCCTTCATCACTTAAAACATTATTTCCTCCTTGGAAACATGATTTATCAAAAAGGCTATAATGGACTGCTTCTTCATTATTTATCTTTGGGAGAATCCAAGCTGACAGTAAAGGAGGTTCATGAAGGAATGTGTGGGGCCCATACCAATGGTGTAGTCCTAGTAAATAAACTTCTCAAAATAGGATAATATTGGCCCAAAATGGAGATAGATGCATGTAATTATGTAAATAAGTGGGTTCCTTATCAATAGCATGGCAAATTGATACATGCACCTTCCTTACCATTATAACTAATTACAACACCATGGCCATTCTCAACATGGGGTCCCGATCTCATTGGAAAAATTAATCTGACATCTTCAGATGGCCATAAGAAAATTTTGACTACAACTAATTACTTTACCAAGTGGATTGAGGCCATTCCTCTTACTTATGTTACTAGGAAACAAATAGCCAAATTCATAAATTACCATATCATCAGTCGATATGTCATACCAACCCATATTATATCTGATAATGATAGATCCTTTGTGATCCAAGATGTGAAATATCTTTGTGAAAAATTCAAGATCAAGCATAAGAAATCCACTCCATATAACCCGTAAGGCAACAGATAAGCTAAGGCATCAAATAAAACCATTCTATCCATCTTAAAAAATATTGTCAATGATGATGGCCATAATTGGCATTTACAACTCTTTCCTTCCTTCTGGGCTTATAGAACTAATCATTATAGCCCAATTGGAGTTACTCCATACTCCCTTGTTTTTGGGACTGAATCTATCATCCCAGTCAAGATTGAGATCCCATCATTAATAATATCATTCGAGCACATTGAAGATGATGAAGACTATAGAGCCTCATGACTGCAAGAATTAGAACTTCTTGATGGTAAGCATTTGGTTTCCCTAGAAAACTTGTAGGCCTATTAGAATATATTATAGAGAAGCTACAAAAAACACATTCTCCCTTGAGAATTTGAGATTGGTGACTTAGTTTTGAAAGAGAACTAGAAGAACATGAATGTTGAAACCAAAAATAAAGGTAAGTTTCAACCTATTGGTTAGGACCATATATTGTCATAACAAACTATGGATCAAGAGTATATCGATTGGTTAAACCTAATGGTGAATAACTTTCAAAGCCTATGAACATCATACACCTTAAGAGGTTCTACACATAAATAGCTTTGAACCATTGTCTATAAGACCCTTGACATAGGGGCAACTTGTGTTGTAATTTTATCCCACCCTTTTATCTTAACTTGAGCACATTTTATACTACCCTAGTCTACTTTTCATGAATCCTAATAGTAAAGGCTTTTGAACCCTGTGCACTCTAAACACATTCTTCATCCCATTCTAGATTGCTCTCTTTAAGAAGCACATCTTTGTTATGTCTAAGGCATGTTATAAGCTTGAACACTTTTTTTATCCCTTGACCAATTATGATCTCGACTATGTCTCATGAACATTATGAACATCTTCAGTAGTATTTATACAAAACAATTCAGCCAAGATAGTGTTGTAAAGTTATAGACAAGTGAACAACTGCTTCTCCTCAGTTCAAGTATTTGTTGTTATTTATTATTTTATCAAGAACCTCACTCTTGCCAATTTGTGAGCATGGGTCATTATAGCCAGCTTAGCTATCTTATTGAAACCTCTACTCTCAGGACATGCATCTCCTCAACTAGATGGTCCCACCTTGTGCATATTCTATCCAAAAAACATGAAAAACATTATAAATACTTTGAAAATACCAAAAACATCATAACATGATCCCTAAAAGAACAAAAACATTATCTCACACTTCTATACATTTTTACATTACCATTCCACCATGTTATGCTCTTGCCATTTTGAAAGCACAAAAACACCAGTTCATTTCATCTTATCCCATGTACTTGCCATTTTGCAAGATCATTCTTTGTTGTATCATCAGATTTTTATTTGCCAAACCATTCTCACTTATTTTTGTATCTTCTATTTATTCTATATCATTAATCATGTTGGTATAATCATCATTTTTCTACTATCCCATTTCTTGGGAGAACTACATTTGGCCTGAAGTTTATGTTAGAACATGCATCCATGGAACTATGTAGGCAACATCCACTTATCTTATACATTTGAAGTCAGCTTAGCCAACCCCTTTCTTTTCTTCTCTTCCCCCATTTATTCTATCATTGTTCCTCTTTAATTAGGGAACAATTTTCATGTCATTATTCTTTTTTATGATGTGGTAGAAAGTAACACCTCTACCACACATGCATGAACATTTGTCTTTAAACTGCACTAGCTTAGTTTTTGTTTGTGTGTGTTTATTTGAGTCTTCTTGGTGTTTTGTTGTGTTTTCTTAGTGTTTTGTTGTGCTTTCACACCTCTGATTTTATTTCTTCTCCTTTTCTCTTTTTATTACTTCTTGCCTCATCTTGGTCTTGTGTTTCCTTATTTGTTTTCGCTTTTGTCTTTTGTGTTCAATAATGCTTTGATGGTCCACATGGATCTTGATTATTCATATCTTGGTATCATATCATTAAGATGTTCTTAAATTTTGTTTTTAAACATTTTATTCCTAATTAATATCATATCTTGATTTTGAGTTAGGTTCATTTATATTTATCTTTTTCTTTGTCTTTTACTTTTTTGTTTAAATGTAAATTACTGTAACTATGATTTTGGTCATTATTTTACCATTATCCTTAGTTATAGGTATTCACATTTGAAATGGCTTAGAATAATTAGAATATTATTTCATTCTAATTTATTCATACTTATGATGCCTAATTTATTTTGCTATAGGAAGCACTTTGTGCTCAGGGCTCAACATGTTAATGTCAACATCAGCTCTGATGAATGATTCTCAAGAACACTTTGCAAAACTTAGGCTCATGATATGGAATTAGGAATCTAGGTAACGTGCATTTTAGGATTCTTTATCTATGTTTAGATGTGCATCTCTTTGCATACATTGTAATTCTAATCAATTCTTGGTCATTTTTCATCATTCTTCATTCCATTCTCTCCCAAACTTGGGTGAACTACATTGGCCTGAATTTCATGTTGGAACATGAGTCCATGGAACTATGTAGGTAGTGCTTAGTTTTTATTGAGGTCAACTCAACTATATCCATTCTTCTTTTCATCTCTCTCATCGCTTTGTGCATTCTCATATGCTTGGTTTTATATGGCTTTCTAAGCCATTACACCCTTGCATGTACGTTTGCACCTGCTTGCTTTAACCTATATTTTGGGTTATATCCTTGAGCTATTTTGCTTTCCAATTTCCCATACTAGGGCACAACATCTGAACAACATTCGAATCAAATCAGCTCTATAGGGGAAAACCATTATTTATACTTTATCAATGATCAAGACTTGCCCTGTTGGGGTAAAACTATTTTATCATGATCACATATGTTCTAATAGAGTACTTATTATATTATCTTTGAAGACCCCATTCTAGTGGTGCTTCCCTTCCTAAAGTATAAATTTATCTCTTTTCATCTAATTCCAAGATATCCACATTGAAGCCCATGATGGCAATATTTTAGCGTGCAACTTGTCTCGAGATTAATCAATGGTGTAAGCGTACAGCTTGTACTCTCAAATTGGGTACATTTAAAGTGTGTCCCTTACATTTATGGATTGTATCTTTCCCATTCCCTACATCTCTGGGGCCTATTATACCTCTCATTATATTTTGATCATTGATGGTAATCACATGTGCAAGCATTAACTCATTTGATGTGATCTATTCCATGGTTAACCTCTCTCTCTCTCTCTCTCTCTCTCTTTTCGAGAGTCCATCCTTTTCTTTCATCCTAGTATGTCCTCTCAAGGGGCATCATGGGTCTATTCTAATTTATTCTTGAAAAATATTTTCTTTAAAAAGATGTTTCTTCACCTGAATGTCTCGCTACACCTTCTCAAACAAGGGTAAAATGTAGACATCTAGTTCCTAACACCATTTGTGTTGAAATTGTCAATCTTACTCAAATTGCACTCAAATACACATGTTAGGTCAAAATTAATAAAACACCCTAAATGGTTCGAACTTGTCACTTAAAAGTGCTAGTTTAGGTCAAAGTATTCTTAAATAAGGCAATGCATTTTATAGGCCAGCTAACTTTGATCAAATCATTTCGAGTCAAAATGATGATTTCACCTTTAGTGATCTAGATCACACTTTTCTTATAATTTATTAGTACACATCACGTACCTTTGTTATTTTGTGTTGGAAACATCCTAAATGGGAATATAGCTCCAATGCATACAACATCACCTTTCAATTCCTCTTCAGTCAAATTATGACCCAGTAATATGACTTTCTGACCATTTTGATTAATTGAGGGTCAAATAATTGCATAAATATTGATTAATGTCATTTAAAGATAATTAATCCAAATCAAGAGCTTAAGTGGATTTTCCATGAGAATTGTTGAATATTTATTTTTGAAAATTGATTCCTATTAACTGTATCATCAGGTGACATCATTTCTTGGGAAGACATCCCTAGGCCATAAATGCCACAACTATCAAGATTATGGGTCACCCATGCCTAGTTAATGCCTCTCATGCCACTTTAATGCTTATTTATCTTGAGGATATTTATGGATTTAATTCTAATTATTAGGATTATCCATGGACACACATCTCAATATTGATATGGATGGTCATGGTTGATCCTGACCAATCTCAAAAATATATAAATAAAGAGGCCATGGACATAAATTTTAATCTATTTTGGTGCAAAGTTATTATGATTAAATATCTTCAAGAAGCTTGAATATTGAAAAGTTATAATGTTAAATTGTTTCCACAAGGCTTTGCATTTGATCATAGATTTTATTTGAAAGCTTCATTGATAGGCTAGTTTAGTGATTTGGAATCATGAGCCTAGGTTTTTTGGAGTGTTATTGAGGCATTAGAGGATCTTATCACCATTGTTGAAAAAGACACAGATGCTTGATCAATGGGGAACATGTTTTTGAGCCACATGGGTATGGTGAATCCATTTAGGAAGGTAATATGGTGTTGCTTTATTTCATTTGTTTCTTGTTATCTTTTATAATTCCCATGGGAATAAATAAGCTTGGTTAGTTAGTTCTTTATGAATGTTTTATTATTTATGGACTAATTCTTGACTAACTTTCTTTGTAATCCTCTCTAAACTTAGAACCCTATATTTATAGAAAAATGAAGCAAAGAGAGGGAACTGAACAGATAGAAAACATTGAATGGGGCCCAACCACCCTTGATGGATTAGCACTAACTCGAGGATGTTGAGTCATGATCTTCTCAAGAAGGAATAAACTTCAAAAGGCTCTGTAAAAGAAATTAATATTCCATGATATTTATCCAACTACCAAGTCACTTCTTGAGACTCTACACCATCTTTACTTGATATACCTAAGAGGACTAAATCTTCACACCTTGGAAATGATAAAGTCATTCCATGTATGTTTTGAGCAGAGATTTGTCAAGGGTATGGCCATGTCCAAGGATGAGACACTCCTCCATTAATTAAAAATATCTACCCTTGTTTGGGAATTAAACCCAAGTCTAATATAGATGAGAACCAATGAAAATATTGGTTTTCCCTTTGTCTTCATGTCGATAGATGAAACTTTCTAGGTGTTTGATCTCATTTTGTCAGTGGTTTCCAGCACTTAATTTGCATTAGGTCTTAAAATACCTATCTCATCTCTACTAAGCTTCAATGGTAGAGCTTGATCTTACAATGTATTTAATTGGATCGATGACTACTTAGTTGACCTCTGTTAAAAGCTACCTGGGCTCACCTTTGTTTGATTGGATATTGAAAATTGACACAAATAATTCATGTGTTGACCCTTGTTAGATCCTGCTTGTCTAGATAAACACTAATCATTGATCTTCTACTAATTAAATTTCTTATTGACACTTTTCATACACGTATTTGCTCTCAGGATTCATTGATTTCTTTGACCCACACTTAACATTACATCTTGTTCATGATTGAATGCAAGACATTAATTAATTGTCAGCAAAGATCCTTTGACATGTTGACTTGAGATCACACAATTGGATCAAGATGCATGATTAAATGCAGACCATAAAATTTTCCTAGATCCACCATTTGAAACCCAATAGTTGACTTACAAGGCCAAAGTTTAACATCTACGTGCTTATATTTGACATCTGCATGAACATATTTGACACTCACGCGACCGTTAATCTTTGGATCCCAATGGATGATTATTGAGATTTACTTTGACATATGCATGAATGTCTCTAAGACATTTGAAATTTAATAACTATTTTATATGCTTTAATTTGATTATTTTACACCTATCGTCTCTCTGTTGGATCAAATTTGTCAAAACAAACAATTCTATCAAAGCTTTTGCATCAGGTATTTGTCTCAAAACTATTTATTCATAATTTTTGTTTGTCATTTTCCCTAAAAAAAATAGGTCCTTGGGATTTTTGTATTCAAAACATTTGTTACAGACAATTTTTTTGAAATAATTAGGTCCTTGTTTTTACCTCAGACAAAATGTCCAAAAGAATTCATGCCTTTAGGATTTTTATTTTGGATAAAAAGTCTAAAAGAACTTGGTCCTCTGAAAAATTATCTTGAATAATTTTCTTGACACAAATATACTTGGCTTTTTATTGTGGCCAAATTTTTTGAAATAATATGTATTCATTCAAAATTTGGTATGGGGTTTTGTCTGAAATAATTGAATCTTTGAGAAATTTGTCATGGAACAATTAGCCTGAAAGAAATATACTTAGCCAAAATAAAGTTGGAAATATTTTACCCTATTATGACTTAGCCAAATACCTGACTAGAATATTTTGGACTTGTTCGAGCAACTGATGCTTGATATTTTGAATTATTTAATGATTTTATAATCCCCGTGCAAACCTTTACCATGCTCTTGAACTAATTTGAATAACATGAAAATTTTTCAATAATTTTTTCCATTCTTGATCTTCAAGAAATTGCACCGCATTCACACATGCTTGGTATGTGGGCCAAAAATAGCCAACATATTTGGTGACTCAGTTGTGTAGCATACCTACTATGCTCAAATACTAGAAAATTTACATGACTCTTCACTCATAATAGATAATACATTTTTTCCATGATTGCAACGAAACTCTTGACTGAAAAGACAAATTAATTCCACCAAAACAGGGAAGGAAATAAAATAAAATAGGGAAATTAACCTAGCAAAACAAATGTGTAAACAAAGCACCTATATGGGGAAAAAACATAAATAAACTAATGTGTCAAAAATAACATTCATAGGAACAAAATAAAATAACTATGTACAAGGAACTTAGCTTCCTTAAAAGTAATGTTTCAAATGTATCCCATTGACTCGGATAGGAAGATCCTCACCATTCATCTTTATAAGTTGGAAAGCATTGTGGGATTTGTAGCTAGAGATTGTATACAAACCACTATAAAGAGAGTTAAAATTTGTGTGCCTTCTTATTTTAGCTCTATCCTCATCCCATTTGAGGACCAAAACTCCTTCCTTGAAGCTACGTGAATAAGCTCATTTGTCAAATGATCTCTTTACATTTGATTGATTATTTTCCATGGCCGGCATGGACTGATGTTTTGTCTCTTATATCTCCATGAGCTTAGTATATTTGATTTCCATTGGCTCATTCTCCAAAATCTCAATTTGATTTATTAGTTCCAAATCAAAGAATTCAAGAGAAATACGTATTTTTGCTTCCTTACCATATACTAGCTTAAATGAAGAATTGGTTATTGACCTTTTATAGTTGATCTTATTAGTCCACAGAGTTGACTTCAATTTGAGATGACATGACCCCTAATCATCTTCAATAGTCCTCCTGATGATCTTTAATAACTGCTTATTAGTGGACTCAATAAGGCCATTACCTTGTGGGTAATAATTTGATGAGGTACTAAGAAAAACACTATGTTAAACTACCCACTGGCTGATCTTACACCCTATAAAAGCCATAACATTGTCATAAATAATGGTTGAAGGGATTCTAAATCTAGTAAACAAATTTTCATAAAAGTCTTTAACATTGGTTTCATTGGCTTCTTTTAATGCTACTACCTCTTACATCTAGTAAATAAGTCTGTAGTAATCAATATCCATCTATGTCCTAAGCTTAAAGGGGGGTTAATGAGACCAATAAAGTCCAATCCCCATTAGACAAAGGGTTGATTCACTAAAATTGGATGGAGAGGTAAGGCTGCAAGTTTAAATTTCCCAATAAACATAACACATTGTCTACATTTCCTAGTCCAGGTATGATAATCACCAAATATATTTGCCTAGTAATACCCACCTCTCATGATCTTGTAGGTTGTGATTCTTGATAAAAAAATTCCCTCTACCATGTCCATCATGGAATTTATTGAGCAATATTTGTGTGTGATGTGGCTCTATGCACCTTAGCAACATGTCATTGATATCTTTCTTGAACAAAACACCGTCAACAAGAAGAAAAGGAATTAACTATAATATGAAATATCTTCTTCTTGAAGGGCCTAGATGAGAAGGATAAATACCATTCTAGAGAAATATTACCATGTCTTGAAACCATCTGGAAGGTGAGGTGTGATCAGTTGTGATTTATTCATCATGTGATGCCATCACCACCTCATTAGACTCTTATAAATCTTGGGCTTGATGCTCACAAAGTCCTTTTCCCCTAATAAAATTTATGACATTAATATCCACATCATATTCTATGACCTTGGTTATCTAACTAGCTCTCTTGTCATTTATATCCTTATTCAAGAGGAAATATTTGACACGTGTAACCATAAAATGTATCTTATTATTGGACAACAAGTATCTAAATTTCTTAAGTGATCTTATAAATAAAAGTACATGATTATCAACAAAATAGTAATTTGTTTCATATTCTTCTAAGCCTTAATTGAAGAAGGATATTGGCTGCTCCAAAGTCTCTTGATTTTTCTACATGAGGATACCTAAAATAGTGTCAATGTTAGCATAGGTGTATAATAAGAAATCATTCATGAATTTAGGGTTCATAAGTGTAGGAGCACTGGCTATGCCTTTCTTGATTTCTTTAAATATTCTTACTCCTTCCTTGGACTAGTTGAAACTCTGATTCTTCTTTAGCATAGATGTAAGTGGCCTAACTAAAGTGGTAAAATCTAAAATTTATATTCCTATAAAATTGATGTTGCCTAAGAATATTTATAGATATTTCTTGTGTTTAGGCAAGGAGAGTACAAGAATTGAATCTATCTTATCAGGATCTATACTCATACCATGCTTTGAAATCACATGTCCAAGAATCTTACCTTCATCAATAGAGAAGACACACTTTTTTGGATTTAGATATATCCCAAACTGTCTAAATTTTTCAAATAATTTTCTAAGGTGAATCATGTGATCATCTTCATTATCAAATAATATTGTTATTTCATCCAAATAAATAAGTATAAACTTATTAAGGAGACCCTGAAATGCCATAGCCATGGTTTTCTAAAAAGTTTTTCCAATATTGGATAAACCAAATGGCATATTTATATATGAAAATGTCCCCCACTTTGTGGTGAAGGATATTTTGAATTGGTCTTCTTCTTTGACCAAAATATGATTGTAACCACTATAGCCATCCAACAAGGAGAACCTTTCTGAACCCATAACTAGTTATAGAATTTGTTCCATAAATGGAAACGGATGGTATTATCTAAGGGAAGCCTTGTTCAAGTCATGAAAGTTGACACAAAATATAATTTCACCACTCTTTTTCTATAGTGGAACAATATTTTTCAACCCAATTTGAGTGCTTGATTGAAAATATAATAGCAGACTCAATGAGCTTATGAAGCTCAACTCTCATCAAAGGTTTAAGCTTTGGGTTGATAGGCATTTTTCTTTATCTGACTGGCCTATTCTCATCCTCTAACTCAATGGTATGTTGAGCTAGACTTTAATAAAATCCTTTAAGATCATTGTACTACCATGTAAAGACAACTACAAAACTTAAACATAACTCAATAAAAGTTTCCTTCTCTAAGTATGTGCAAGCTTTACCCAACTTTAAGTTCTTACTAGTTGCAATCTCCATGTTGGAATAATGTTCCTCCTTTATTGACAATGAATAATTTTCCTTACTCAGGTCATCATCACCACTAAATATGTTCTCAAGGGTGACCAACACTTTAGGTAACTTAATTGTCTTCAATTGCACAATCTAATCACCATACTATTGTAAGTTCTTATTTTGGTTCTTTGAGGAGAATTTAGCTTCTTGTAATAACCTTACAATCTGAATATCATCTTCAAATACTTTCCAATTGTCATGGTTATCTAGAATATAATGTCTCACAACTATCTTAATGTGTGACTGAACCTTTTCATTTGTTATATCAACTAGGATACTGAATTGTGATCCAATGGTAGCCAACCTATTTGCATGTTTGTTCTTATTTTTTGATATGGTAAAAATATTGAAAGCTTTAAATTATTTAACTAAGTCCCATACTCTATGCTTATAGGACCTAAGTAGTGGGTTCTTGCATATATTAAGTCCTCTTACTTAGTGAACTACCAGTTCACTATCACCAAAGACTTGTAAGGTATTGACCTTCATCTTTCTTACCCATTGTAAAACATGCACAAGTGATTCATATTCAACAAAATTATTGGAAAAACTAAACTAAAACTTGAGAGAAGATAAATACCTTTGATTGGCTAGAGAAACTAACATCATTCCAGCCCTAGTACCATGTTTTTTCTTTTATCAATCAAACTGTAGCTTTCACATGCCATCACTAGGTTGATCCTCTTTCATCAATGTTGGAATTCATGTGTCATTTTCATGAATTAAATAGACACCAAGATATTATTATTTAATTAACTTGTAAATATCTTTTTCATGTAAATTAGAGGCCCATTCATCAAGGAAAAGATATGGAACTCCATTTACAAGTGACTCAATTTCCACTTCGCTATTTTTTGAGATAAGAAAATTAGTGCTCACCATACTTGGCATATATGGATCTAAATGAAATCTTTTAATAGTTTTAGAATGTATTTTTTATAATTAGCTACAAGATCTAATGAATCTAATAGAAAGTATAAATAAGAGATAAAATAGTAATAGTAATAAACAATAACTGTATATCTAAGATAATAACATAAAAGAATAAATAACTCAAATATGATGAATTAATCTGATAATTTAATATTAATCTAATATGGAATACATAAATAGCCATTTCTTATATAAATTAAAGGCATGAATGATAAATATCAAGGAAATCACACAACACATGTATTTTAACTAATATTTATCTACATGAATAGTAGAGTGCAACTCCACACTAACAAGATAGGTATCCAACTTGTGTAAATGATCAACACAAGTTGACTATTAGTTAAACAATCTTATCCTATCTTACCCTGAATAGTGGAGTGAAAATTCTCTGTAACAAGATAAGTGTCTAAGTTAACTACTAGCTAAGCAAACTTATCCTATCTGGTGAAAATTATTAATGAACATAATAAACTAATTAAAATAAGTAATTAGTGTACCAAAATAATAAATACAAGTAAATGCAATAAAGCAAATAAATGAACCAACACCCCCCATAAGAGAAGCTCAGGTAGGGATATGCAGATAAGAGCCCCAGTAATGTGTATCCATATTAGGTACTCTATACAAATAGATGAGGAAAGGAGAAAACTCAAAGGAAAAAATAAATCCTCAAAATGAAGGTCTAGGAGACCCCCCTAAAGAACTGATGTCCCTTGAAGAACTAATGTCCCACACCCCAAAAAGAGATCTCAAGTGAAGATACTTGCTCTCATGAAAGGCTTGGTGAAATTATCTACAATATTCTCCTTCATAGGACAATATTGAAGATCAATGATCTCCACCTAAATTATCTCCCTGATAAAGTTCATATGGATCTCTATGTGTTTGGTTCTCTAATGATGAACTAGATTCTTTAAGATCTGGATAGTGTTCTAGTTGTCACAATAGGTGACTAATAGATTTCAAAATGGAACACCAAGCTCAGTGAGAATATTTTAAATCTAAATAACCTCAGTAGTGGCATTAATATCACCATGATACTCAACCTCTGTAAATGAAAGAGTAATAGCATTTTATTTTTTACTCTACCAACAAATAGGGCTAGATTTAAAGTGAAAGTTGTAACCAGAAGTGGACTCACAATCATCATAATCAGTAGCCCAATCAGAATCTATTTATCCCACCAAGTCTAAACCTATACCTATTATATAGTGCATCTCATATCTAATAGTGCCTTAAATGTAACTCAATATTCACTGGGTGGCTCTTCAATAAAGCTCATGTGGTGTCTGCATAAAGTGTAAAACCATGTCAACTACATATGAAATGATAGGTCATGTATGATTCAGATAGATGAGGCTACCTAAAAGCTAGTGATTCAATGTGGTATCAACTAATAGAGTGGAACGATGAACCTCAAGTCTAAATCTAGATAAAAAAGGAGTTGGTATAAGCCTATAATCAACCATGTGAAACTGAGCTAACAAGTCCATGTCATACTTGGGATGTGAAAGTTTAATCCTAGAAGAAGACTGTGCTATCTAAATTCTAAGAAAATAATGCAATAATCCCATATCTATCATAGAAAACCTATCGTGAAGTGAATTCTTAACACTATTGATGATGGATGTTGTGCTCCTTGTAATAATGAGATCATCAACATAGAGCACCAAGTACAATAGTGAATCCTCATACTATAGAATGTATAAATTTATATCTAAGTGACATCTTGAGAACCCAACTAAGAGAAGAAATATGTCCATCTTAGAATACCAATCCCTAGGGGCTTGTTTTAGACCATAGAGAGACTTCTTCAAGAAGCATACCAGTGAAGAATCCTGAATGAACCCCTATGGTTACTCTATATAAATCTCCTCATGAAGATCCTCATGAATAAATGCACTCTTCACATCCATCTATTGTACAACCCAACCATGATCTACACCAATAGCTAGTATCAAATGAATAGAATTCATCTTAGTAACAAGTATAAAGGTTTATGTATAGTCAATGCCTTCTACTTGGTAAAAACCTTTGGCCACTAATCGTGCTTTATAATTATCAATATTTCCATCTATTTCAAACTTAGTCCAATATATCCACCTACACCATACTAATTTTCTTCCCTTAGAAAGAGGAACAAGATCTCAAGTGTTATTCCTAATCAATGAGTCATACTCTTCTTCCATTATTGAATCCCACTCAACTCTCCCTATGGATTCTTGAAAATACTATGGATCAGAAGCTATGGCAATGTAGGAATGTGGAAGATCATGTTGTGAATGTGTTCTCCTTCTATCTAATGGATCCCTAACAAGAGGGTCTACATCCACCAAAGTCTGTCTAGCCCACAAAGTCATCAATGGGCAAGGATTTAGAGGAGTAAAAACATGACGTGTTAAACCCTGTTGGGGAAGTAATACCTCATCATCCCTATGAGTAGATAAAACAAGAGTATCATCATCACTACTATCTAATTCTTCTAAGGAAGAAGAATTATAAATGTTAGAAGACAAGTCTGAAGGACTTTCTTCAAATTAAACACTTCTCACTATAATAAGCTCATGTGAATCTAGATCAATGAGCCTATATCCCTTAACACCATTAGGATATCCCATAACTATGCAAGTTTGGCTTTGTTTTTATAAAGCACGATGCTTGTTTGAAGGTATGTGAGTCCATGTTGGACTACTAAAGACTCTGAAATGATGCACATTTGGCTTCCTAGCACACCAAGATTCAAGAGGTGTTATCCCCTTTAAAGCTTTATGAGGAACTCTATTCTATATATATGCATTATAATTAATCACTTCTACTTAGTACTCAAGTACTAATTATTTGCATGAATCATACAACTTGACATCTCTTTTAAGAATCTATTTTTCCTCTCTGCTACACCATTCTACTGAGGTGTGTATGTAATTGAATGATAAAGATCAATTCCTTAAAGAGCACATAATTTTTCAAACTTTTTATTCACATATTCCCTCCCATTATTTGTGTAGAGAATATTGAAATACTTCTTAGATTATTTCTCTACTAGAGATTTGAACTCTATAAATCTATCAAATACTTCACTCTTGAGTTTCAAAAAATAAACCCAAGTATATCTGGAATAGTCATCAATAAATGTGAGAACATAGCATGTTTTACTAAAAGACAAAGTAGGTAATGGACCCACTAAATCACTATGAACAAGTTCAAGGACTTGTGTAGCCCTCCAATCCTTCCCTTTATCAAACTTATCCTCTGGATGTTTTCCTAAGGCACAACCATGACATACACCCCCTAAAAACTAAATCAATGAAAGTCCTATAACCATCTCCTATTGACTAAGCTACTATAAATAGTGGTAGTTCAGATGACCAAACCACTCATGCCATAACTTTCTCACTGAATCGGTGTGTGAGAGAAAATCTGTAGAGGAACACTGAGGCACAAAGTGGGAGAATGAATAAAGTCAAGTATTATTGTCACCTTTTCCCACTAAAACTAAGGCATTGTCCTCTAATTTTTTTATTGATATAGAATCGGGTGTGAACTCAACTTTAATACCAGTATTAAAGTGAGTGATTTAGTAGATAGAAAGAAGGTTAATTGATAACTTTGGCATATAGAGGACATCCTCAAATACACTAATAGCAACATCAACCATACCTTTTCCTATAACATCTACCTTAGAATCATCGCCTATGAGAATATGAGGCAAGGAACTTGGATCTAATCTAGAAAATTGTTCTTGATCAGAACCCATATGGTGTGAAGCACCTGATTCAATGACCCATGACTTGGGAGAATTTTCCAAGACAACTAGTGCCATAGATTTCCCTTTCCCTAAATTTGAAAGAGTGGAAGAATCCTTTGAACAGGATTGAGTGTTGTTATTATTTTTGAGTAGACCCTTAAGTTCATCAATCTCTTTCTTCCAAAAATCTTGTTCACTATGAAACCCCTTTTTTCAATAAAGGCAAGGAGTGGCAGTCCTTTTTTGTGAATCCCCTTTCTTATTATTGGATTTATAATCTCCTTGTGAGGAAAATTGTTTCCCTTTATTCTTATCTTTCTATGACTTATTTTGATTATTCTGCTTCTTTTTACTTGAACCTATATTTGATGTTAATGTTGAAACTTGCTTATGCTGAGGTTGACTTGTAACTAGAGCTTGAGATTTGGATGACTTGATTAGACCCATAGCTATTAATTTTTCTTCTTCAACCATTATAATCTCAGAAAATACCTCAAAGGTGGGCATTTGATAAGATGTGCCCAATGTGAGCCGATGAGTCTAAAAGCTATAAACAAAGGATGAATATTTAAGACCTAATTTGTTTAAGGTATTGAAAATCAATTGAATATCCTTTTTATCAATTTTATATTCAAAAAATTTTGCTCTAAGATATATGACTTTAGTGATGTAGTCCTATATTGTAGCATAATTTTTAGGATCCAAACTAATGAGTTCATTTTCAATTTGGTAACCACTAACCTCATCTATTTTTCTAAATAATGATGCTAATTTATCCCAAGCCTCTTTTGGAGTTGTATATTTGTCAAGATGAAAACTCAAATCTTAAGACATGTAAGACTAAATGCATCCAATTACTTTAGTAGTTTCAAAGAGAAAGTATTGTAACTCTTTTGCATCAGTAGGTGGAGTAAGAAGAGTTGTTATATATAGCATATATCCTAGCATCATTAATGCATTCCAAGAATTTTGTTTCAAAGTATTATATTTTTATTCTATTAATTGTGGGAACTTAGGATTCCACATGATGTAATCAAAAATAAAATGTCACAAATTAGAAATCAAAGTACATAACACACCACAAAACCCCCCTAAATTGCATAGTTTTATCCCACCTAGCAATTATTTTTGGCACTTTATAATTGAGTGAAATTACAAGGCTAGATTATAATTTTTCTAGTTTATAAAAAACTCATTTAGGCCCTCTAGTCTAAAATTATAAAAATATGCATTTTATTACCAAAATTTATGTACCAATGTGTTGTTCTCAAAAAAATATTAACTTTAAAAAAAAATGGGACCTTAATTTGAGGTCGTATGTGAAAGTTATGAACCTCTAAAGTTACAAAAATGAGGATGGACAAGAGATGCTATATAAAAATCTAAATTATGTAAAAATATGAAAAAAATAAAAGTACAACATTGAATATCATGGAATTTTAAGCTATTTCAAAAAAATATTCACTCAAAAATACCTCTTGATGTTCAAATGACAGGCTTCCAAAGTTGCCCTTTGAAATATGCCTGCTGATCTGTGAGGTCTACCATATATATATATATATATATATATATATATATATATATATATATATATATTCTTTTTTTGGTCTACATAGTCCATAAGGGTCTACACAGCTATACTTCAGAGCAAAAAAAATTGTCTTTCAGGGTGACTGTGTCCAAATTGGATAAATTTTATATGGATATGTAGGTTTTGACATATTTCGAATGAAACTATGAGGTCCATTTTTCTCAAAAACACTTTAACTTTTAGGTACCTTCTAGATCTGGGCATGGTTATTCTAGATCAACCCCTTGCAAATTTCATCTCGTGTGCCCAATTTAAATAAAATTGTAGATGATTTTGACTATCTCAGGCACTCTAAACTCAATGATGAGTTCAAAAATTATTCGCAAATATCCAATTTGTACCTATATACAAAATCAAAAAACCAATCCTATATCTAGATATTTTTCTCTTAAATATTTAGCATTATATAGATTCAAGATAGCTTTGGTACCATGTTAGAATTACCTGTAGGATCTAATGAATCTAATAAAAAGCATAAATAAGAGATAAAATATTAATAATAATAAAAAATAACTATATATCTGAGATAGTGATATAAATGAATAAATAAATCAAATATGATGAATTACTTTGATAATTTAATATTAATTTGATATGGAATACATAAATAGCCATTACTTATATAGAGCAAGACATGCATGATAAAGATCAGGGAACTCACACAATACGTGTAGTTCAACTGATATCTGTCTACATGAATAGTGGAGTGCAACTCCACACTAACAAGATAGGTGTCCAACTTGTGTAAATATTCAACACAAGTTGACTATTATTTAAAAAATGTTATTTTATCTTACTCTAAATAGTGGAGTGGAACTCTAATATAACAAGAGAAGTGTCTAAGTTAATTACTAACTAAGCAAGCTTATCCTATCTAGTGCAAATTATTAATAAACACAATAAACTAATTAAAATAAGTAATTAGTGCACCAAAATAATAAATAATAAATATAAGTAAACGTAATAAAGTAAACAAATGCGCCAAAATTATTAACTTAGTACCATACCTGGTCATGAACATCAAATATGTCCAATCCACCAACAAATATCCTCCAATCTTTAAAGTAAAGTCCCTTGACAGACACATGGAAAAATAGGGAGGCAAGTCCACTACTACTACATTTTGTTGAATGGTAACATTAAGGCAAGAATGTAATGTCAAATTTAGGTCCTTGAACATGCCTACTATCTTTATTGGTGACCCATCCAATTTTAATACTCCTTTGGTATTTAGTTCATAGATAAGACCAAACTTTTCTACAATTTGCTTAGGTATGATAGTGTTACTAGCTCCACTTTCTACCATATAGTTATGAACTAGGTAGCCACCAACTATCAAATAAAGGTAAAAATAAAGAGTTTTACTTGATTTTAATTTAGATTTGTCTACCTTCACCATCTCATATACTTATTGTAATTTTTTTTTGATCAACTAATCTACATTAGTTAGGATAGCTATTTATTTCTCAACGGGTTCATTAGATACCTTAAGAATTGAAGATCTTAAATGAGCATGTCTTTTTGCCTTAGAATGGCAAGGGAATCCCACATGATAATGATAAAATTTAATTTATTCATTTTATTTATTATGTTGAATGAGGATCCACTAGCCCTTGGCTATAAATTTTGAACCACTAGTTGTTCTCTAATTAGAGGCATTTGGGGAACCTTACTTGCCTCTGAATTATAGTTCTTCTATGTTATAGGGACAAAAAAATTAGCATTGAAAATTAGGAACTGTGGTCTAGGAATTTGAGTCAAGAGAGGATGGTTAGTATGGTGTTAGTTTCAAAATGAAAATAAAATGAAAGAAACACACTAGCTAGCAGATACCTTGGCCTGGACACTAGGGAGAGCTTATTTAACAAACATGAATAAAACACACAACTAAAATGCAATTAAAATCCTCTTTTACCTTCCTTTGATGCTCTAAAATGCTTATTTTAGTCGCTTACTCAGTTTATGCTCATGAAGTCCTCATCAATGGAAGCTTGGCTACCTCCATCTTTCCTTAACACCTTTGGCTTGTGGCTTGGCTTGGCTTGGAATCAATTTGGCATGGTAACACTAATTTATTAAATCTTTGTAATCAATTCTACATTATAAATTTGCATAATCATGTCTTAATATTCATGTGGTGAGGCCTCCTATTTATAGATTTTTTAGAATGTCTAGAGTCAACTTGAACCGTCCATCCTAAGATTGAGATGTGTGGTTGAGGATTAATTAAATTTTTATAATTAATTTTATATTTATCCTCATCATGACATTGGAATAAGGGGAAATTAAGATGCATGGAGGACATCATGAAAGGCATTTATGAGGCATGGAAGGCATGAATCGTGATATTTGTGGCATTTATGGTCTAGGGATGTCTTCCCAAGAAATGAGATCACCTGATGATGCATATATTCAATATTCATTTCCAAAAATAAGTATTCAACAATTTTCCATGTAATTTTTAATTAGGTCTTGATTTGGGTTAATTAGCTCTTAAGCATGATTAAGCACTTTGTGCACAAATTACTCAAATTGATCAAAATGCCTTGTTATTGGTCCACAATTTGACTAAATTAGAGTTAGAAGGTGATGTAAGATGAATTGGATCTATTATCCAATTTAAGATGTTACCAATAGCAAATAACAAAGGTACATGTCTTGTGCAAAATATTAGATAGGAAAGAACACTCCAGAGCACCTAGGTGCAAAATTGGCATTTTGACTAGAAATGATTTGATCAAAGTTAGCTCACCCATAAATTGCATTGCCCCATTTAGGAATAACCTAACCAAAATTGGAACTTGAATATGTCAGTTTCACATCATTTAGCATGTTTAAGCATTTTTAGGCCAAACTATGCATTTTGGGTGGAAATTGGCCAAAATCTTGATTGGAGGTTATCGATGGCCAGATTTAGGTGTCTATAGTTTACCCCTATTTGAGAAGGTGTTTCAAGATATAAACATAATAATGTCTTTTCAAATAATTAAAAGGTCATGTATGCCTACTACTGCAATGATGATAAACTAACTATATGATGCCCACTCGAGGGAATGGTTGTCACAAGTAGGTCAACAAACGGTCCCTTGAAAAGAAAGAAGTGAAATGAGGGGACCAAATAAATGAAATATGATGGGGTGAAAACATAATGACATTGAAAAAATATTCAAATTCATTGAGAATTCAAGTGGGATGGTGTACAATGATTGCCTAAAATCAGTTATAAATAGTGTACCTTGATAGTGGCAATGTGGTATGATAACACAATGATTTGCCCAAAGGTGGTTATAATCATTGAGAAGATGGAGCTACCCCAATTAGGATAGACAAATAATAAAATAGGATTCCCCTGTATGGATATAAAAATGGAAATGGTGATAATACAATGATTTATGCAAAGGTAGTTATAATCATTGAAAAATGTAGGTCGAACAGTGTGTAATGATTTTCCCATAGGCGGTTATAATCATTGGACCTTGATTATGACAAACATGATAAACTTGGCTGAGGATGATGAAAACTTAACATAGAGGGTAATGATGAATTGGAACCTACTATTAGGGAGATGCTCGTCTAAACTAATAAAGGTTGAAATTCTTTCATGGTTAATTAATCTACTTGGGATATGATTGGGATGGAATCAGGATGTCAGTGATGAAGATATGCCACCATTGTTGAATATAATTTTTGTAGCTAAGGTTTTTTGTAACACGTGTTAGTAGGCATCATGGTATAACATCATGAAGACTTAGCTGAAATATGCATAAGGACTGACTCCTATAATCCAATACTCAATATAAAAAAATGCACTAATGATAGAAACCATGATAATAATGTAAACATATGAATATGGATATATTAAAGTATAAGTGTGGGCAAGGAATCACCTAATGAATACACATAAACTAAATCAAGGCAATAGTGTTGAAAGCAAACAAATAGACACACAAACAAAACAATAAAGAAACACTCAAAAGAAACCATATGAATAGTGCCTCTATAAAATAGTTGACAACTTTAATAAATGGAAAAAATGAGAGAAATAGAAGAAAAGGAAGGGGGTGGCTGAGTTGTCTCCATAAGCACTAGGCAAGTGGACGCTACCTACATAGTTCCATGGATGTAATATCTAATAAAAAAATTCAAGCCAAATGTAGTTCTCCTAGAAAATGGGAAGAATGTAATAAATGATGAAAACAAATAGAATGGATGTGATATAAGAAGAGGAATGGTCTTGAAAAATGGAAAGTGTGTGAGAGAAAAGGCCAAAAAGGATGGGGAAACTAAATGACAAGTGATTTTCTTATAACTTAGTAAGAGTTCCCAGAATCCTTAAGGCAAAGAAATGGTCAATGTTTTTGTTCTTTTCTACTAATTTTTCAAATGTTTTTGAATATTTTTGAACCATCTCAACTCGATCAACAATGATGAGACACTTAAATGGTTCAATCTCATAAAATGGTGAGAGCGTTTAAACTAAGGTTGCTCGTAAAATGATGAGAGTGTTCAAACTTAGGCCTCTCACAAAATAGTAAAAGTATTCAAACTTAGGTTGCTCAAAAAATGGTGAGAGTGTTCAAATTTAATTTTCTCACAAAATGATGAGAGCATTGCTTAGGTTGCTCTTAAAATGGTAAAAGCGTTCAAACTTAATTTTCTCACAAAATGGTAAGAGTGTGGCTTAGTTTGCTTGAAAAATGGAAAGAGCATGGTGGAAAGGGTAATTTAGATAACCTTAATAAGTATCAAGAAATACCTATATATTCCTTGAGTAGGACCTCAAGTCACTATAATTTTGCCCTTATAGTAGAGGAATTTGACTAGTGTAACAATCAATTCAAACAAAATAGGCACAATTGGTAAAAAGGCATAGCATGACATAAGAAGTGGCAAGTTGGTATGTCAAGGATTAATGTTGCCCCTAGTTTGCCCATAGGTGTTTATAACTAGCACACAATGGCATAGATAAATGGTACTAATTTACCCAAAGGCAGTTATAATTATTAGAAAGACTGGTGGTAAGAAATAAATAACAAATGAAGGATGCAACTGTCTAAACTTTTGTCACACTATTCCAAAATATGATCTCTATCTAAATTATTTGAACCAACTGATGAAACTGATCAGATACCTTGATTCTAAAATGTGTAATGAATGGTAAAAACTAAGGTCAAATGGGCTAGGCTTTAGAATGCACTAGGTTGATAGGTCTGAAGTAGAAAGTGGATATGACTAAGAGGATGGATAAGGATGATATTTATACAAAGAAGAATAGTGATAAAATGGCATAACTAAAATGGTCCTTATAGACAATAAACCTTAGTGCTCAAGCATAGTAACTCATGAGATGAATAATATTCATCAACTTAGGAAGTTTATCTCTATCTGGTGTGGCAAGCCTGTATGCTCTTGATCCATAATTTGTAGTAATGATGGAAGGCCCTATCCAGTTTAGTTTGAATTTTCATTTATGCTTCTCAACCATGGTATTCTTTTGGTTTTATTTAAGAATAAGATCACCAATTTTAAATATTTGATACTTAACACATCAGTTATAGTGGCCTTTGAGTCAATTTTGATATGCTTGAAGATTTTTGAGTGTGACTATGCATTTCTCATTAAGTAGGTATAACTCTTGTAGGCAAGTTACACGATAGCCATAATCATCCAAGACATGCTTGAAAGAGATGTGCAATGAAGGTAATTTGACCTCAATAAGAAGGATGGATTTAGTACCATAAATAAGTGAATATGGAGTGGCTCTTATGGGGGTACAATGATTGGTATGATATGCCCAAAAGACAGGAAATATCTATAGGTGCCAATCATGACTGGCATCATTGAAAATCTTTTTGAAAATATTAACAATGGTTTTGTTGGATGCCTTAGCTTGGCCATTACCTTGAGGGTAATATGTTTTAGAAAAATGTTGTGTGATGTTATATTCAGTACATAGCTGATCTACATCCTTGTTCTTGAATGATCCTCCATTATCAGATATAATGTCAGAGAGGATACCATATTGGTAAATTAGATGGTTGAAGATGAATTTGGAAATTTGCTTTTTAATCACATAAGTGATGGGTATAGATTCAACCCACATAATGAAATACTCGGTGGTGGTAAGGATATATTTATGGCCATCAGATGAAGTTGGGTTGATCTTCTCATTGAGATCAATTCCCCATGTATAAAATGGCCATGGTGTCAACATTGGTTTCAGAGTTTTGGCTGGGGCATGAATTAGATTAGCATGCCATTGACATTTATCACACTTTTTACATATGCAGTGGCATCTACGTCTATTTTGGGCTAATAATAACCAATACATAAGAGTTTTTTGGATAGGACTACCTCGTTAGAATGAGTGCCACATAATCCTTCATGAACTTCTCTTAACACTAGTGTAGACTCTACCGAATTTAACCAACGAAGTAGAGTTCCATCAAAACTATGATGGTAAAAGGTGGATCCAAGTAGAGTATAATGAGTGGAATGATGAATGAAGGCTTTGGTTTGTTTTTGAGATAGGTTAGGCGATATAACTTGGTCATAAAGGTAGTTGTAAAGGTCTGAGTACCAGATATAATTAGGACTAACAATATCATAAATCATTACAATGGCTGAAGGTTCATGAGCTGGCACTAACAAATTCTTGATGAGGAATTGATACTATCTAGCTTTATCTATTTGTTGAATTAGAGAGCCAATAGTAGCCATTGCATTTATAGTTTTATTACTAGCCCTTAGTATGTGCTCAAACTGAATGTTGGCAATTTGTTGCTTAAGAGTGTCGACCATAGATTTATATGGATCTAGCTTATCATCTTTGGTCTAAAAATGATCTATGACCTGATTGATGATTAGCTGAGAAATCACCATAAACTTGAAGATGAGATATGTTCCAAAGCACTAACTATCAAAGTATTGAAATAAGTGATTCATACTTGGCCATGTTGTTTGTAGAAGAAAAGTTGATTCTAAATGATTTAGGGATTAGATCCCCTTGTGGTGTAATAAATAATAGGCTTACTCCTGATCCATGTGGATTAAATGAACCAAAAAAATACATCTTATAGGGATGCTCCTCAAGGGGTGTGTCAATTATGGTCATTATAGATTCATTAAGAAATTGAAATATGAGTGGTTGTGTGTCTATGAGAGGTGCTTCCACAAGTTGATCTGTAAGAACTTGTCCTTTGATTGCCTTTTGATTGACATACACTATGTCAAATTTATTGAGAATCATGATCTATTTAGCCATTATACCTTGAAAATCTATTTTAGATAGTAGATACTTGAGTGGATCTAGTTTTGAAATGATCATGGTCTTATTATTCAACATGTAATGACATTGTTTTTGAGCTGAGAAGACTATGGCCAAACAAGCTTTTTCAATAGGTGCATAGTTATGTTCACATGTAACTAAGGTACAGTTTAGGTAGTATATGATACATTCTTTTCCATTATCATCATGTTGAGCCAAGAGTGCTCCCAAATCATGGTCGATAGTTGATAAGTATAACAAGAATGGATTTCTTGGCATAGGAAGTAATAAAATAAGTGGATTAACAAGATAGTATTTTAGTTGTTGAAAAGCTATTTGGTAGTGATCATCCTAGTGAAATGAAACTCCCTTCTTCAAAAGGTGTGTAAATGGATGGCACTTTCTTGTAAATTGAGAGATGAAGCATAAAATTGATTGAATTTTACCCTATAATCTATGAAGTTGCTTTAAATTAGTTAGTGGTGGCATCTTGGTTATAGCATGAACTTTAGCCAGATCAACTTCAATACCTCTATGAGACATAGTAAATCTAAGTAATTTCCCTGAAGTTACACTGAACACACATTTATTTGGATTGATTCTGACTTTTTACTCTTGTAATATTTTGAATATCTTACACAACACTATTGGATGGTCAGTGCTAGTTTTAGATTTTCCTAGTATGTCATCGACATACTTCAACAATATCATGAATCATATCATGGAATATGATAGTCATGACTCTTTGATATGTATCTCCAACATTCTTAAGGCCAAATGGCATTACCTAGTAACAAAATGTTTCCCATGGAGTGGTGAACACTATTTTATGTTGGTCTTCTGGTATTATTCTGATCTGGTTATATCCTAAAAAGCCATCCATGAGTGAAAAAATTTCATAACCTACTGTGGATTTGATGATCATGTTAATATTAGGCAAGGGAAAATCATATTTAGGATAAGCTTTGTTGATGTCTCTAAAATCAGTACAAATTTTGATCCATTCAGGCTTTTTATTAACAAGTACCACATTAAAGATCCATTTTGAGTAGTCAATAGATCAAATACATCCTGCTTATACGAGTTTTTCCAACCCTTTCTTTATTAATATAGCAATGTGAGGATGCATCTTACATAGCTTTTGTTTTACTAGTTTGGCATTAGGATTAACCACAAGGTGGTGTAGAACCAAGGCAGGGTCTAAACCTGGCATGTTAAAATAGGCCCATGCAAAGATATCTACAAATTCTTTCAATAGAGCTATAAATACTTCATGTTTTTCCATAGTGAGGGATGTACCTAATTTTATCCATTTTAGGTTTGATAGAGTCTTGATATTTACCTCTGTTGTATCTTTGACTATAAGGGTCAAACCATCTAGGATAGTAAGCAATGACTTGAACTATTGGATTAAGTCAGGGTCCTTTGTTAGGATTTGTTCTTCAACTTCTCCTAGGCATGATAAATATAATTCTCCTAATGGGAGATCTGGCCATGTGATAAAAATAGAGAGAAAATTTTGAAGGATTTGATCAAATACTTGTTGTTTTTCAAATCTAAACTCGGATCCACAAGCAAGTTCATCATTGGTGGTCTCTTGGTCTAAATTTGAAGAAGAATGAACACCCCCATCTAATGGCACCTAAAATAGGTTTTCACCACTAGACTGGCCTTTATCTTTACTTTTTCCTTAGTCAAAAAGTGCCTCAAAGAGGTTTTCACTTTTGGACCTCAATGTTTTACTTATTTATTTTTGGATAAGGGTGTTCACTCGCTCTCCAAAATAGGCTATAGGATCCAATGTAATTGAGAATCTTGATTTATGATCTCCAAATGAAATGTTGTCTCTAAGGCCTAAGAAGTCATAGAATGCCTCATCATTTTGAAACTCATTAATCGATAGACTGGATTCTTGTTGGTCCCAATCTATCAATTGGGGATAATATAATGGAAATGAGTTATGATGAATGGCCAAGGTAAAGGTAAAAATGGCATTGGTATCAAATAGGTTGGTTTCAGCTAGGTCATCAAAGGTGAGGCTATGATCAGACTCTACTTTTCTATCAATATCATCATCCCTAGTCATTAGTGATGGAGTTTGAATAAGATATGTGCGGTCACCTCCAAGTGGTTTGAATCCAAGTCCATAAGGTCTTTCATACATAGTATTAGAAATTATCTCGATGGTTCCTTACTAATTCAGCCCAAGGCCTCTTCTTTCATAATTGTGATGCTCCATGATCCTATTGGGAATATGATAATTTGCATTTTTATAAAAATAAACTTGGTTTTCATTGTATAACCATGATTCGCCCCCTTCAAGACAGCCAGGTTCTAGGTGAAATGCAGGTACAAATGCAATAATCCCCTTATCTTTGTTCTTTTTCTACTAATGCATATGTGGAGTGACTTTAGGTCACCCAAAGGTTTTTGGATTCTGAAGAATATTAGAAATATGAAATGTATCATGGGTCACATACTCTCCCAATCCACTATCTAAAATGGTGAAATGATTAGAAACTTCAGGAGGTGGTATGTGGGGAAGGGAATCCAAGGTATTAGGATCTATACAATTATCTGGTGAAGGATCAATAAGTATAACCTTTCTTTTATCCTACTTAGAACTTGGATTCATGCCATAATAATAATTATAGCTTTAAAATTCGGCCTCAAGATGTTTGTAGTGTTCATATAGGTGTAAATCTCTTGAAATATACACTTGCATCCTTGAGTGAGAAAACTTGATACATTGGTGCAATTTTTATGGGACTGCATGAATCTCATGCAACTAAGGCCTGTCTAGAAGCATATTGTATGATAACCCAAGATCAAGCACATGATAAAGTTTATCATGAGTCAAAGGCCCAATGATAGCTGGAAAACTAATGGTGCCTTTCGATTCTCTTTCTTGATTATCGTAGGCTTTGATGGTTATCATTTTTGGTTGGAGATCTACCATTATGTACCCAAGAAGCTTGATGAGCTTTAGAGAAACTATGTTGAAGCCTGATCCATTATCTATAAGGACACATTTCACTTTATATCTCTTTATATAAACTTCTATGTATAATGGGTTATTATGGAGCATGCCAAAGGAAGACATATCACTTTGGTTGAATGTGACTTATTGGGTTGGAGTTAGCTGTCCAACCAAAGATTGAAATTTATTAGGAGATATGTCACTAGAAACAATGAATTGGGTCAAAAAATCATTCAAGATGTTCTTGTGGATTATTGACATTCATAGCAAATCTAAAATAAAAATTTATGCTGGTGTCTTTTGTAATTGTTCCACAATATAAAACTTATTGTCTTGGTTAGGAGTGAATGGTTTATTCTAAGGATAAATGTTTGGTTAGATGATAGGAAAAGTGGTGGATGGTTTTAGGCCTAGGATAGTAATCTTTAACCTCTAAGTTGTGATTACACAATCAGGATTAAATACTAGACCATTATTGTTGACCAATGTTGGGAATGGTGTGGAACTAGATAAGACAAGTCTCGGTGCCAGTGTACTCATATGTGGTCATGTGGCAAGGACAAGTTGTCGATATAAGGTCCAAAGGGGGAAGTCCTAGTTTTTTGGTTTGCATGTATGCACTCCAAAGTCAAAGAATGATTATCCATGTAATTTAGTTGAATGTTCTTGTTTAGCAATGGTCGAAGATGATTAGTGTTTGGTCTAAGATTAATGGATATGGTATTAACACTACCCCTTACAATATGACCTAAAACCTTATTGTAGTCATGTGAAACTACATGATAGGTTTGTTGGTTGTTACCATTCTAACCTTGGTTTTGTCTATTTTTATGCCATTTTGTGTTTTGTTATTGATTTCATTGATTCTACTAGTTCAACCTTTGATTTTGATATTGTTGATTTTACTATAACACTAGTTGTTGTTATTGTTACTAATTATTTTGCTTCTATTAATTATTATGTAGGGGAAAGGGGTTTTGGTAAATCCCAAGAGTTTGATTGGAATTAGAATCACCATTATCCAATGTTATCTCCCCATTATCCAACATATTCTCAATTAAATGCTTGATTTGGACACATATTCATAGATTATGCTCATTGACCTGATGATAGTCACAAAAAAAAATTCATGGTACCAATCAGGATAAGGACTGCCTTATGAATAATGCTTTGGTATAGGCCAACTAATCAGATTAGTGGCAGCAAGCTTATGAAATATGAACTCAATAGGTTCTCCTAGGTCACTAAAGACACGATGTGTAGGCATGGTTCTCCTAAGAGGAAGGGTTTGCAATGGTAAATGTTGTTGTATTTGTTGTGCAGGTCTTGGTTGTTATGCTTGAAACATTAGTTTCATAGATGATGTTTACATCATTTGAACATGATAAGATTTGATTACTCCATTTCCCACAACATTCTTATTACAGTTGAATTGCTTTGGTCTTTCTTGGTTATTAGCTTGTGCCAATTGTGATGTTTGTGCTTGAATGGGTTGTTGATGTTGGTCATTTCCCTAATTGGTATCTTGATTTTGATTAGTTGAATTAAGCTTGATGACTCCTTTATTGATAAGTTTTCACTCAATCAACAATATTTTGTCGATGATTTATTTGAAAGTATGTGCACATTGTGATTCCAAGTGATAATCTATCTCACTATGCAAATTTTTAGTAAACACAGTGGCTAATTGTTTATCTAGTAAAATATGTGTGAAATAGCTTGCAAGGTCTCTTCATCACTATAGATAACTTGCAAAACTCTCACTATCTTTTTTCTTTGCTTGCATTAAGTCCACTAATGAAATCTCATGCTCAAGATTATAGGAAAAGTGATGCACAAACTTATCAGAAAGATCATCAAAATCTATTACTAAATTTTTGGACAACTTTAAAAACTACTCCAAGGCTTGTCTAACCAAGCTCCTTGACAACAATATTAAAAGGTATATGTCATTATATGCCATTAGTTGGCATGCAACAAAGAATTCAGTTAAATGGGCCTTAGGGTCACGTTTCCCTTTGTATTTGTCAAATTTTGATGGTTCGTATCTTGGAGGAAATGGTATATGTAAATATTCTATGTTGTATGGATAGAAACACACATCATCCAATTTGAATTTTTTAGTCTATTTCTCAACCTAAATGGTATTAATTGCATCCTTCATCTATTGTAATTCTTGGGATAAGAAACTAGAAGGAACATTGGTTTGGGTAGATGGTTGGGAGGTCACAAGTGGGACACTTTGACTAGGGTATGATGGAGATAGATATTGGGGTATATTGGTTTAGTTGGGGAATGGACCAAGAATATGTATATGTGGATTAATATGTACTTGAAATTACACATTTGGTTGTGCAGTATTCTAGTTTGCGTTGGCAATAACGATTTGACTTAGAGGATTTTTTGGTTGAGATGGGTGGATATAACTATATGGTGCCTGTTGTGGTTGAAAAGGGACATGTTTCAAACTAATCAAACCTTATTATTGAGTGGGACTTGAGGACCAAGACCCTATCTCTGAATCTATTGCACATTTTAAACCAATGGTTGTCTAGTAGGTACTTGAGAAACATGGGGACCTCCTTGTTGTATGAATCTTTATGGGGAAGTGAAAATATGTTACATATTTGGCATCTATCACTAACCAATATTTGAACATTTTTGACTAGTCATTGCTTAGTTTGGATTGGCACATTAGTCTACAATTGAAGAGGCATGTTTTTCATTACTTGGTGAGGTGGGACATTAATTGCCCCTAATTGAGGTGGCAATGTATTTGTCCTCTGTTGTGTTGATACACTAGATTATGCCTATTATTATGGAATAATACTCATTACTTATTGAGGAAGAGTAGGATTGATCACATTCTGTCATTGAGGCATGACATTAGTCATTGTTTGATTACCTAATCCCATAGGTTGTACACTTAAAGAAGTAGCTGGTTGAGGTTGGGGTGTAGAAACTCCTATTCCTTTGTATGATGATCTACTCATGGGATTAACTATAAGCACATGGTGTTGACTAGTTGTTTGTGCGTTAGTACCACTTTGATTGAGAGTTGACATTGTTTTCACATTGTCCACTACATTTGGCTCACTATTCTATGTAGAGGCCAAATACACTTCTTTAATAATGGGCATATGCATCAAGTTATCTATCAAATTAGTTTGTACAAATGGGTCAGAACTCAAATTATTTTGTCTAGTTAACTCTATCAACACTCCCGTTGAAGGAACTAGGTTAATAAGAGGCTTACCATGTTCATATGGTTGAAATTACGTGTTAGATTCAAGTAGGTTTGATATGTTATCTGCATTTGGTTAAAGTGATATTCAATGATGTTTTTGCCTTGATCAAATATATTAGGGTCTTGATACGTTGTTTGGACTAGATCTATAGGATTGTTAGAAGAAGCTTGTTGATCGTAAATGATATTGTGGTGTACTCTTAATAGACCTGGAAAATTTTCATGGGGGAAGTCTACAAGAAACTTGGCCCCTACCTCTATGGCTCTAACCAAAATCTTGTCTTTTTTCTCTAACAAATGTCACTCAAAAAAAATTGATCATACGTGGAAGCCGTATTAGTAGAATATGATTTTTGAAAAACTGGCTCATCCACTATGGGTATTATAGTTAAGTATTGTGTAGTTTGTTCTTGTTCTTATTCTGAATAAGGTGGTGTGTTAACCAAATAGTTAGCCAATGGATCTTGGATTTGTGCCCCTAATTGAGTATTATAAGAAAAATAAGAATCTATCTCATAAGGAATATTATGTGTGTTGAGGTCTTACACCATTTATTCCTACGCCACCATATTACTAATCCCTAGATTGTGCATGAGTCCACTATGAGTGTAGGAATACATGCTGGGATACATAGTCAATGCTTTGTGATAAAATGTCAAAGAGTTATACAAACTCTAAAAAGGACAAAAATATAAAATAGATGATGTTCTAACTTGTTCTAGATTCATCAAAAGGATCAAAAGGTTTATGCAAAGATTTGTGAGGAAATAAGATAGTGCGAAGTATCGAACATTTCACTGTTCACATAAAGATAAGCAAGTAAATGGACCAAAAATCAAAATGCCAAACTCTAAGGTCAAAGTGTTTTAAATCAGTATAATCTAAGAATTTAAAAGTTTTTAGGTCTTTTAGCCACACGTAGCATCAAAAGATAGGCTAAAACAAGGCATGCACTAGGAATTTTGGCCAAATGGTGTCAAAATATAGACTTTGAAATAGATGAAAGTTTTCATCTAATGGATTTGAGACACTTCTAAAAAATACTAGTCATTTGATTCTTAGACATGAACTTGATCAACTAGGTATAAAGTATGAAACAAAAGGCACTTTAGAGATAGTTTATTTTCTCATAAATAATGGTATAAAACTTAGTTCTTTTGACAAATAAGCTAGACAAAAGTGAATAGTATAACTGTGCTAGACAAAAGATCATAAAAGTACACTCGGATTGATATAAAAATGTAGAAACAAATTTGAATTCTATGCAAGATGGTCTATGAAACAATATTTGAAATGTTTTGGGTAGTATAACAATGTTATACTACCCAAAAGGTGTGATAAAAAAAGTTTGTTTCAAAAACTCTCTAAGGAAAAGATAATTTCCCACAATTTTGATAACATAACACTACTTTTCCTGACTCTAAATTTTATGGTGCATAGACTCAAAGTGAAAGTGTTTAGCACAAAATGGCTTAAGTCTATCAAGTGATGATAATTATTATGAGTCTTAAATATCCTTTAACCCAAATTAGAAATTAAACCTAAGTTCCCTCAAGTTTAGTGCAAATGGTGAACCCACTTAAAATATCAACCCTATGAACTTATAAAGGTGAAATTTCAAATTTAGATTATAAGTGAAGGACTTGAAAAAACTTTAGTAAAGGTCTAGACTCAATTGGGTGTCATAACTATGCCAAAGTGGATGATATGACTCCCAAGCTTTTGATGAACTTTGAACAAGGCAAATTGATGTTTTGACATGGTTAGTATAATGCCTCTTTATTCAAAGGAAAATTAGGACTATGTGTTTGGTTTGAATTGTTTATTTACACCAAGTTTTGACTTCAAACAAGACTTTAATCTAGGACAAGACCAACTAATTAATCACTCTTAGATCCTTAAATGACAAGGTTTCTTGGTATTGTTGGAATCTTTCAATATACATCATTTAAGAGGATTTTAAGTTTTCATCCAAAAGTAAATACACATTATATAGTAGGGTTTTTACACCCCCCTTATATCAAATGATAGTAATATGACATGTACCTTGAGATGCACCTTGCACCAATAATAATTCTACAATAAGTGGGGATTTGTCTAAGATCTAACAATTTTTCAAACATTATACGGGAATCAATTACATAATGACTTTCATGCCAAACAATGCAAAAGAAAAGCAGAGATTTTGGGTCTGTATCACTTGGCTTGTTGTAAAAAGGTCTAGTCCTTTTTACAACCACTGCATCTTATTATTTGCTTAGTGTAGTGCAATTTCCAAAGTGCCACTATGTCCCATGTGAAAATCCAATTAGAATCCAAATGAAGTCAATGCTAAGAGGTGAAAGCCTAGGTCAAATCTTCCCTAAAGAACTCGTGGGAGGTGATGAAGTCCCCCTCACAAGCCAAGTTTGCATAAAAATAAAGAAAGCATGTAAGTAGAAAGACTTTAAGTTCATTTTCAAGGTCACCCAAATTTTGACAAGTTTTTGGGGAGTGTTTTAGATGACTTTCTTTCTAAGCCTTGGACTAGGCTACTTGAAATAAGAATGGCACTTTTGATTCTAAGGGTCCCTTAAAAGGGATAAATAGAAGAGCATACTCATGGCACCCCTCTTTTTTCCAAACAAAGATTTAACTTAAACAACTAAGTAAAGACAAAACCTTGGAAAGGTGAGTTCATTTTTAAACCCAAATGGAAAATGAGGTGGTGTTAATTTGACCCCTTGGTCTTAGTTGAAAACTTTGAAAACATTCACAATAAACATCTAAATTTTTGTTAAACACTAAAACAAGGTTCCTAATTGATTTTTAATCATGCAAAAGGTGATCTAAAACATGTTTTTAGAAAATGTCAAGCTTTTTCCTGCAACAAAGATGTTAGCATGTCCTTTAGACTTGAACCTCTTTTAGGTTTGAAATAATGAACTTTAAAAAAAGAGCTCTCAAGTCTATGTTTTAAGAAAAACATAGTGATTGGAATTGGTTATATAACTGATGATGGTTACATTGGCTAAGCAATGATAGTTATCTAACTAACATTGGTTATACCAATGTGACTGATGATAGCTATCCAATCGATGTCAATTTTACTAACTGACATTGGTTGTTGTGTAAACCCATGGCAAATAAAAATGGCAAAACAAAGTTAGAAAATCAGTTTGCAAGAGTTTTAATTATCCAAATGAAGATTTTAAAGTTTCAAAATGATATTATTCATGTGTGGAATACATCTAGTCTCAATGGGCATGCCATATGTGATCTAGGAATTTGGGTCAAGAGAGGATGGTTGGTATGGTGTTAGTTTCAAAATGAAAACAAAATAAAAGAAGCACACTAAATAGCATAATATATCTAGGCCTAGACACTAGGGAGAGATTAGTTAACAAATATGAATAAAACACACAACTAAAATGGAAAATAAATCCTCTTTTACCTTCCTTGGATGCTCTAAAATAAATTTTGTAGTGGTTTGCTCTATTTGTGCTCATGAAGTCCTCATCAATGGAAGCTTGGCTACCTCCATCTCTCCTTGGCACCTTTGGCTTGTTGCTTGGCTTGGATTGGAATCAATTTAGCATGGTAACACTAATTTCTTAAAGCTTTGTAATCAATTATACATTATAAATTTGCATAATCATGTCTTAGAATTCATGTTGAGAATGTCTAGAATCAACCTGAACCATCCATCTCAAGATTGAGATGTGTGGTTGAGGATTAATTCAATTTTTGGAATTAATTTTATAATTATTCTCATCATTACATTAGAATAAGGGTTAATTAATAGGTATGGAGGACATCATGGAAGGCATTGATGAGGCATGGAGGGCATGAAACTTGATATTTATGGCATTTATGGCTTAGGGATGTCTTCTCAAGAAATGAGGTCACCTGATGATGTAGATATTCAATATTCATTTTCAAAAATAAGTATTTAACAAGTTTCTATGGAATTTTTTATTAGGATTTGATTTGGTTAATTAGATCTTAAGCATGATTAAGCACTTTGTGCACAAATTACTCAAATTGATTAGAATGCCTTGTTATTGGTCCAAAATTTGACTGAATTAGAATTGGAAGGTTATGTCAAATGTGTTGGATCCATTATCTCATTTAAGACGTTATCAATAGAAAATAACAAAGGCATGTTTCTTGTGAAAAATATTATATAGGAAAGAACAATCCAAAGTACCTAGGTGTAAAATTGGTATTTTGACTCGAAATGATCTGATCAAAGTTAGTTAGCCCATAAATTGTATTGTCCCATTTAGGGATACCCTAGCCAAAATTGTCACTTGAATATGTCAGTTTCACATCATTTAGCATGTTTTAGTGTTTTTAGGTCAAATTGTGCATTTTGGGTGGAAATTGGCCAAAAGCCTCATTAGAGGTTATCGATGGCCAGATTTAGGTGTCTAAAGGAACACTAGAAGCATCAATCACATTGATCTTCCTAAATTGATCTTCTTTTATCTCTAGTCGGAGTTGTAACTTGACCATTTGTGTTGTTAATTTCACTAACTTTAATGAATGCAAAATGATCATCTATTTTCCAATTCGAATTGATGTCATTAGAATGCTCTTGAACTTGTTAAGCCTTTCCTTGGGATGCCATATTCATGTCTTGATATCTAACACCTTGAAGAGAGAAATATTCTTGTGTAAACTATGGCATAGTAATATCTTATGATATTAAGGTTTGGTTTTGAGTGTTATTTGGATTGAATGGTTTCCAACTTGAATCTTACATCAAGTTATTTTGAGGAATAATAACTTCTGAATTGGAAGGTACATTAGGATCAAGAGATGCATATGGATTAGTTTGGGTTATGGATCCTTGATTTTGGTAAGGTTTCCTATTGTCTTTGAAACCTTGATAAGGAGGTCTTTGATTATTGAAAGATTGATAATTATTCTAGTTTTGATATTGATAAGGCCTAGCTTAGTACTACTGTCTCTTGAGTTAAACAATATCATTCCCAAAAGTTTGTAACATACTTTTAGATCTCCAATCTCACTAGCTTGATTATAAGAGGATACAAATTGATCTTTTATAGATGGAATAGAAGCTATTGATGGAGTCTGAGGAACTTGAGGAGGAGGAACAGGTTGTAATTTTGGGAATATGGGAATTATAGGCCTTGGAGCAAGTTTACCAACCTATATCAAGTTATTTTATGCTCTTATTGTAAGTTCATAGGCATTTGGAAAAGTATTGCCACCCATGGACTATATTATGACACTAATATCAGAATTGAGGGCCTTTATATAGTACAAAATTGCATATTATGGAGATAGTCTAACCAATGCAGGGATTCTAGTCCATGTCTTTTGGAATCTAAGGTTAAAATTAGAAATGAACTCATGGGGGTATCTTTGTATGGTATTCAGTTGTTTAACCAAAGATAGATGATAAAAATTATCTTCAAATTGCCTAACTAAGGCTACACTTAATTTATACCAAGTAGAAATGGAGGTCAAAGTAATATTCCTATACCATTAAATGATTTTACTTTGAAAGAAGCAATGAGTAGTTTGATAGCCACATTATCATGAACAAAATTATGAACATGTTGGAAACATATTGGATATTCTCAATAGTAGTAGTTTTATCCTGTTCTCTTGTGAAGAAAGGGATACTCTTTAAGGCAAACATGGTGATGTCATCATATTGGGCTAAATTTAGGGGACTACCCCTATTAAATGGAATAAACACTTGATTCTTAACCACCATTTGGTAAAAATAGATTTAGATTATGGGGAAAATATATTGAAATAAAATACTAAGATGACCAAGAGGTGAAAACTTATTTTGAGGATAAGGTTTTATACTATTGAATCTAACTCATTTATAAGAATTAAAAGGCAGCTCAATGAATTCAAAAGAAATACCTTTACTTGATGACCTTGTTGTAAATTTTGGAATGAAAACATTGTCTAAAGGATGCTATGAGCTCTAGAACTTGAAAGATATACAAATTTTGATGATGGTATATGTCTCCTCCTTTTAAAATTTCTTCTTCTCAATCTTCAAACTTTAATTATGTCAAGGAAATTTGGTCCCATCAGGCATGCCAAAAATATTGGTGTTTTAGATTTACACCCTAGCTAAGAAGGGGACTATTTGGGTCCTCTTACTCAAATTGAGTCCAATATGGGACTACTCCTAGGTTTTGGGTATCCTAATAATAGATCAGACCTCTAGAGAAGATCAACTTGCTTTTGGATCTATCGCCTATACTAAGCCTAAAATAGCACTTGCTTGGAAAAGGGAGATATATTTTAACAATAACTTATAAAAGAATGTAAAAAGAGGTGATGCACCAATGATTCAATCACTCAAACTCATACAAGACACACTATAGGATGCATTCAAGACTACAAAAGATCATTCACATCAGTATTTCATAAAAAGGTATGAATTGGATATTAATCTACTATGGGAGGGAAATTATCCACTTCCAAAACTCACCAATAGACCATATATTACACTTAGAATACCTTGTAAGGATTACCAAAGAATTTCATGAAGGTGAGAAAATTTAGACAGAGGAAAATAAATCATACATTCACTTAACCAATCAATGAACTCATAAGACACACTTCAATTTAGCTACAAAAGGAATAATTCAATCTCTATTATATCAAATAGGTGCTATACTATAAATTGGGATATATTTTAGTCATACCAAAGATAGGGATCCATTTCAAGGCTTAGAAGCCTATATTTATATTTAAAAAGGAAGGAAAGAGAGGGAACTGAGTAGATAGAAAACATTGAATGAGGCCCAACCACCCTTGATGGATTAGCACTGACTTTTGGATGATGAGTCATGATTTTATCAAGAAGGAACAAACTTCAAAAGGCTCCACAAAAGAAATGAATGCTCCATGATATTTATCTAACTACCAAGTCACTTCTTAGGACTCTATGCCAACTTTACTTGATCTGCCTAGGAGGACCAAATCTTCATACCTTAGAACTGATAGTCATGTCATGCATGTGTTGAGTAGTGGTTTGTTAGGGGTATGGCCATGTCCAAGGATGAAATGTTCCTCCATTAATTGTAAATATATGCCCTTATTTGGGAATTGAACCTGTTTCTACTATAGATGAAAACTAGTGAAAATATTGGTTTTCCCATAGTCTTAATGTCGATAAATGAAACTTGTTAGGTGTTTGATATTAATTTATCAATGGTTTCCTACCCTAAATCTATAATAGGTCTTAAAAGACCTATCTTTCCTCTATTAAAATTCAATAGCAGATCTTGATCTTATAATGTATTTACCCAGGTCAAAGATTGCTTAGTCAACCTCCATTAAAAGCTTCCCAAGCTTACCTTTGTTTGATTGGCCATCAAAAATTGACTTGGATCATTAATGTGGTGACACATCTCATGCTGTTAGATCCTAATTGTATTGATGAATGTTGATCATTAATCTTCTACCAGTTAAACATGTTGTTGACACTTATCATGTACGTATTTGTCCTCAAGATCGACTAACTTCTCTGATCCACACTTGTTTTAAATATTTTTCTTAATTAAATGTGAGCCATTGATTTCCTACCAGTGAATATCCTTTGACATGTTGACTTGATCTCACACCATTGAATCAAGATGTATGACTGAGACATACCCTCAAATTTACCTAGACCCACCATTTGAACCCTAACGGATAACTCACAAGGCCCAACTTTGATGTCCACGTGTCTATATTTGACATTCATACAAATGTATTTGAAATCCACACTACTGTCACTAAGAAATTTAAACTTCAATGATTATTTATTATGGCTTAAACTTGATGTCTATACGCCTGTCATTTGGCATCCATGTGATCATCAATCTTTGGATCCTAATAGATGATTGATGAGATTTACTTTGACGTCTACGTAAACATCTCTGAGACATTTGAAATCCAATAGCTATTTTTTTATGCTTGAAATTAATTTTTTCACACCTATCATCTCTTTTTTGGATCAACTTTGCTGAAACAAATAATTCTATCAAATCTTTTACATTGGGCATTTATCTTAGAACTATTTCATTTGGATTTTTATTTTGGCCACTTTTTGTGAAATAAAATAGGTCCTCAGGATTTTTGTATTTAGAACATTTATTATAGATAAAATGTTTGAAAGAATTGGGTCCTTGATTTTGCCTCAAATAAAATGTCTGAAAGAATTCATGCCTTTGGGATTTTTGTTTCATCATTTTATGTAATTTCATCTACATAGGCCCTCACTAAGGTACATGTTAACTTGTAATTTTGAATTGTAATTATAGATTTGTTTAATAATTTTAATCTATGTTTGGGTAATTATAACTTATGTGAATGTATTGTACACATAGGTTTTTCTAATGACATTTTATAGTCACATTCAGATGCTTAGTATGGTACATGTTGGCCAATTTTGGCCCACATACCAAGCTTACCTAAATGCAGTGTAGTTTCCTAAAGATCAAGTATGGAGAAAGTTCTTAAGTAGTTTTCATGTTGTTAAAAGTAGTTCAAGAGAATGGAATAGGTTTATAGGGGGATTTAAAAATCATTAGATCCCTCAAAATATCAAGCATTAGTTGCTCAAATAAGTACAAAAGAACCTAATCGAGTATTTGGCTAAGTCACAATAGGGCAAAATGTTTCCAACTCTATTTTGGCTAAGTAGATTTATTTTAGGCTAATTATTCCATGAAAAAGTTACCAAATACTCAATTTTTTGGATAAAAATCCCACATCAAAGTTCTAATGAAGACATTATTTTGGGAAAATTGCCAGAGTAATTTTACCAAAGTGCAAATTATTTTGGACATTTTTTCCACAACAAATGCCAAGTATATTTGTGTTGGGAAAATTATCCACGATACTTTTCCCAAGGACCAAGTTCTTTCATAATTTTTGTTTGAAACAAAAATCCCAAAGGCATGAATTCTTTCAGGCATGAATACTTTAACTTGTAATGTCATAAAATGATTTAGGGATTTTGCCTCAAATAAAATGATTATGTTTGCCTTAGCTTGTAGAGATGAAGTAGTCTCCACTATGGTCATTAAATATAAAAACAAATGATTATTATTTGAACATATATTTATATAAATAAATACATAAACATGGAATATAATATTAATAAAAAAATCCACCTCTCTCTCTCTCTCTCTCTCTCTCTCTCTCCTCTCTCTCTCTCCCTCTCTCTCTCTCTCTCTCTCTCTCTCTCTCTCTCTCTCTCTCTCTTCTCTCTCTCTCTCTCTCTCTCTCTCTCTCTCTCTCTCTCTCTCTCTCCTCTCTCTCTCTCTCTCTCTCTCTCTCTCTCTCTCTCTCTCTCTCTCTCCTGTGTGTGTGTGTGTGTGTGCGCACGTGTGTGCACATGTGCGTATGTGTGCGTGTGTGTAAACATCAGCTAGTAAGATCAATAGATGAATTAGTATATGTGTGGTTGACATGTCCACACTAAATGTACATGAAAAAAAATCATTGTTCAAAATTATATCATCTAGGCCCTTATAATCACCACCATCATCATTTAAAGGTATAATGAATATAGTACCACAACATCTTTAGTGGTGAGTTTGGGTACGCACACTAGGTGGAGTATCCTCATTGTCCACATACTACTCTTATGATAAATGAATGTGTTATTAAATTCACTAAGCATATGCAAAGTGTTGATCTCCATTACCTCATTCATTATATAAGGTATTCTTCATTTGAAGTGTGTTTAGGGTAGGGATATTTCAAGATGATTAGGCATATGAAATACAACTGGTATAATGTAGAGAATTTCCTTTGGCCCTAAAACTCTAAGTAGTCAAAATAGTTGGTAATATCATTTAGGACAAACTCACAATGGAATTTTATCAAAAAAATACAATGAAACCTCATGGTTGTTATAAGGTGGGTAATCAAAAACCATCCACCATCAGTCCAAAAAATTGTATCTAATAAAATTATGTTTGCATTGATGGATTGAGAATTATTTTGTAGATATTGGAAAAGGTGCATTGGTTTTTGGATCAATGAATAAGTAAAAAAAATCAAGAATTTTGATATTTATTTTTCTTTCACCTCATGTGTTGACAATTTTTCAACATAGTAAGCCCTACATATATCCCTATATGATACCCATCTATCAATTTGACTTATTATCAAGTAAAACTTGGCCTAGTATTGACTCTAGGGTATTAGTAAAATTAGGTGAAGTGGGTGTTGGTCAAAGTGAGGTCCCTCATTCTCATAATCATTTATTCAATTTCTATTTTATTTTTGACTATGTGTGAAACTAAATCCTCCTAACTACCTAGGGGTCTTGTGGAATTATAAGAAGGCTAGGATGGATAAGAGGGTTAGGGAGGGTTAAGTTAAGGGTTAGGAGGAGGGTTAGAAAGATATTGTCTTATACTTAAATCGGTTTAAAAAAAAAATAAAAATAAAATAATGCAAATCAAAAAAAATGCTAAAATATAATGTTAATAGGTTTGGTTTTTGCTTGCTTACCTCCCCTCCATAGCAGCATTATTGATTTATCAAGGACACATGTGATATTAATGTGTTATCATCCTCCTCTAAGCATAATGTGAAAGTGGTCTAGGGTAGATAAGCTCAAATTAAATAATGAAACAAGGGAGAATGAGAATGACCATGAGTTTAAAGTCTTTTTTTGTCTATAAAGGTTATAATGCGTACATGTTATGTATAGTGTACATAAAATGTACATGGTATGTACACTGTACATAATGCATATGTTATGGCATAGATTTTTTTGATCTTAAGTTCAAATAACATGTATGTGGTATAATAAATTATGCATACACAATATGCTATAATGTATACCTATTACGGTAGGATGTCCATAGGATTATCTAGTAATTACATGCACTTACATGTTTGTGTGAACTCTTAGGATACATGGTATATGATAATTATTCATTGGATCCCCTATCCATGACTACATCAATATATCTAGGAATAAATAACATGTAATTACCCTCATCTAGTGGAGCAATAAATGTATTGAATTTATGGAACCCTAAAGTCGAGAGATAAAATGGGTGGAATATATGCCCCATTTTTGAGATATGGGATAAAATAATGAAGCTCATATATAAAAGTAAAAATATGGTGTACATCATGTGTAAGATAGAAAATAAAATTACCAATGTCTAATATACAATGATATTATGTTATAAACATGTATGTTATAAACTAACAATTATCCTAAAGGTGAACGTTACACTGAGAGGGGGTGTTACTAGATTTTTTTTGTGAAACAAGGTTGTGTAAAGTGAAAGAGTGTAAATTAAAAGATGTCATTCACAAGAAATCCATGACCACTAGTCCTATTTCACCTTTTGTGCACCTAGTGTTAAGATAAAACAATATGATATTTCTTAGGGAGGTGACGGTGAAAGAAATGAGATGTGTTTTTTTATATAGTGTGTTAATGAATTGTACCAAGAGGATACATTTTGTTTCATGATGATATTAGAATAATGAATAATTTTTAGGGAATGGAAAAATCCATACAAAGCATAGAGGTGGTGAAATATTTCAAGGTCAGTTGGGTGGTGATGGTGAGTGCTTATGATAGTGCATTATATGTGATGGAATCAAAGAAGATCGATTAGATACATCTCTAAAGTTAAGTGACATGTCACATATATCAATTTAATCAATAACTTCCACTAGATTGTTCTGGTTACCTTACATGATTAAAAACATGTGTCATCTCAATCAAAATATGTGTCTTTTTTAGTTATTTTGTCAACCACATATTTTCATGGCCAATGTATTCTCGAGAGTGTTTAAGAAAGTAGTGTTCTTAAATGCATATATTGTTGAATCAACTCTAGAAGACATTAAGTTTCTAGCCAATAATTAAAGTATTACAAATTAGTGGTTGGAGGATGTTGTGAGGTATAAAAAAAATAAAAATGTTGGGGAGAGGAATTATGTGATGCATATTAGATGATAATAAATGTTAAAATCACCATTAACTATATTAGACTAAAAAGTCACCATCGATCATATTGGATGAAAAATTAGTGGCTACAAGATGTTTATCATAGTAGAAATGGATATCAACATAATGAATCAATGACACATAACTATTACCACTAACACCATTCTTTGAGTTCATTTGATCACTTTCCAAGATGGAGGGATATCTTCAACAATTTTGCTAACATCTTATCAGCATGACCACTGCACCATGGGGGCAATAACTAGTATTACATCCATACATAATATTATATTATAGTAATAATATATATATATATATATATTATTAATATTATATTGGTACAATATTATATTTATTTATTTATATTATATAAATATATATTATATTAATTATATAGATATATAATATATATACTATTAACTATTTCCATGTATATTTTCATTGTTGTTAATATTTCCTCCTGTTGTAAACTATAATTGCATTTGAAGAGCCATGTTGAATAAAATAAGCATCATCAAAAAATGCCATAACATGAAGGGTGTGTTTTCAAATTGACTCCATACCTACATGGACTTGCCACATATTTATCTCTTTAATCATTCCTTGGTGCCTTGTCATCATCTTGACATTCAATATTCCTCCCCCTACTAACAAATGTTTATGGTGGTTTTGTGTTAAAATATAGTGCCCTTGCCTTAGGATTATTACCAAAAATACATGAAGAAAAATATTGTTTAGGTAATGACTGCTCATAAAGGCCATTTGGTTAGTGACTAAAACATACATGATTAAAAATAAAAAACAAATTAAAATATATATAATTATATTTTATACTATTATGTTAAATTAAATAGAATATAAAAATATATAACATTAATGTTATTATATATAGTAATATTATTACATATTATAATATTATAATATATTATTAGCTTATATATCCCCCAGGGTAGCACCTCGATGATATGTTATTGTAACGATGACCACTAGGTCATGGGTTCAAGCCTGATTGAACTGTGAGTGTCAAGTGGGGCACTAACATGAGCTTGAGGGATTAGTCTATTGGAATTATACTACAAGTTGTGTTCCTAAGTGTGTAACAAGTATTTGGGTCCATAATAATGTGAATGTCATATAGGAATAATGAGATACCTTTGGTTACCATGTGTGTGTGTGTGTATTAGTAGCTTATATATTATATATTTGTAATTAATAATGTTGTGCACATGGGGAAATGGAGAGGGAAGGGAGATTTGAATTTGTAAATGGGATGGAAAATCAATGTGATAGAACAACTATTTCTAAGTGAAAAAAATGATAAATAGCTATTTTTGAGTGAAAAAATGGTGGATAAAAAGGTCCAAAACGACTAATTTTAAAGTGATAAAATGATTGTTTGTGAGCAATGTTATGAAAAATAATCAGTGACAAAACAATTGTTTCTAAGTGATGGAAAGGTTTATTTTAAGAGATAGAATGTTGGACACCAAGCACTACATTGTCAAAATTAGAGGATGAAGAATTTGTCATGCTAGATTTTGTTTTTTACACCCCCTGATACACACCAAAACACACAATTTTTATTTTTTTAAATATAAACAATAAACCACATGACCATTACTTGTGACAAAAAAAACACATAATACTCATGTATCACCACATGTTTAACAACTATCAAAATAATTTGAGCTACAAATAAACTTACATGAAATAGAATTATATAGTAGTTGTGACCAGTGATCAATCATGTCACCCTCACTGTATTCATTGGTAAAAATGATCTAGTGACATTATAGATTCCTATGAATAGGAATACTACTATCAAGTGATGTCATGTCACTTTTTGATGATGGGAAACATGGACCCTACACCATTCAAAATTTGTATTAACATTAATGATTATTATAGATAAACCTATAAAGGTGTCATTGTCAAATCACTTAGGTGTACATTATGTACAAATCATAAACATAAGTTTCTTGTTTATGAGACACATAAAAATGAGTCTCATGGTCACTACATGACTATGACTAACCTAACCTAGCCTAATAACCTAAATCTAATGCCCCCATGAAAACTTGGGTTGTTGACCATATCCACCTCCTTATAATCAAGGTATGATGTAGTTCTCCTTTCACTTGTAATGGTCTCCTCTATGAGACGTCATCACTAAAGAGGTTGGCACTCTAATCCAAATAGGGAATAAGCTAATTGTGACATAGGTAAACTTTTAAAGCTTTGTATGTCAATCATACTACTATACAACACACTCAAGTCACTTGCAGCATAACACCTTTCTAATCTAATACTGTGTGATCACATAAGCAATCTCATGTAAGAGCTTAGATGGAAATCAATGCAGTGATAAATAAACCCACATTCTTTAATCCGACAAAAGATGACTCAACAATATTAAATGGCTATCAACTCCAAATATCACATCAAATATGCACATTATGGTAAGTGTACTAGTATTTAAATGATCATATGCATGCACCAAGCACTGATATGAATCCTACATTCAAAATTCCAACATAACAAGGCATCCAAAGTTCCAGTCATCTAAAAAATCCAAAACTCATCAGTCTAAGATTTACACACAAGTGAGGGTCAATAGAAATAATAAAGGAACCTATGTTCCAAAAATCCATCTAGAAAAGACATTTAAACATGACATGTGTTTCAAGAACACATTGGGTTAATCACAGGCATTACACTTATGAAAATAACCTAGGATTAGTTTTATATACCCATGCTCATGCCATGAGCTACCATACATATTTGTAATGTCACCTACATGCATAAAATTAGGGTTAGTTGTAGTTCACCTAAATAATTATTTAATCATCTTGACTACTAAAATTATACATGCTTACTCAAAACATTATCACATCAGTTCATACAATGTGGTAAGGATAAGCACATTCCTTAATTACAGAGAAAAGACTCAATAGTATTTACAACCGCATCACTCACATCAAACATGTATAAACTGGAACTAGTGATGACCATCATCACTCTCATGTCCTCATACACTACCATAATGTGGACTTTAACTACACACAAAAGGGTTTCAAATAGTTCATCACTTAGACCAATATATTTTCAAGAACACCACTATGTGATTCCAAACCATAATACCACCTTCAAAGGTTTAATATCTACATAAGTGACACTGTATTTTATTTTATTAAATACTTCACTAGTTTACTCTCTCAAGAAGAAAATGATAGAATTCAAAGGTTTGACAACAAGGTAGTAGATGTACCAATTTTCATTAAGAGTCTTATTAATCAAAATTGTAATAATATATTGATGTTATTTAACTTAAACAATGCATTCCCTTAAAACTTAGATTTCCCATATAGTGGTCCAGATTTAGACTTGGATTTTTAAGTATCTAGTCCTCAAAGTATCAATATGCACATGTGACTTAACATTTCATTATAAGGCTTGACTATGTCATGGTATTATATTCCTTTCTAGATTTAAACTTAGATTTTTCCCTAAGTATCAAAATTTATCACTTTTAGTTATCACCTTATAAGCACCAATCATCTACTATTCAATAGTAAGGATGAATATTTCTATAAATTCTCTTGTTAGATTGTTATAATCTATTATGATATACCGTAAGTGTCTGGGATTACATTAATAGTGGTAAAACTATTAATGGCAACAATTATAAATCTATGTATATATTTTAAATTTATGATAGAGGTTCATTGTGAACTAACTCATCTAATTAACACCTTCCCTTAATTAATAGAACCTTCGGAATATCCAAAAAATTATTTAAATTAACCAATCATTATATAATTTTCCATATAAATTTATAATCTTTGTAGATCATTTGATATTCTACATTGACATTATTTACTCCAAAAGGGACTCTCAATATTTAGGTTTTATCAAAGCTTATTATTGGATGGAGTTTTTATTATATACATAGAAAGAATGTAACTTGCTTGGTCATGTGAATGTTATTAAAATCTTTCATCCACTCATTCAATCTTTGTTTTAAACGTTCATATCTATAAAATAATTAAAATTGCCTATTTATCAATCCTATCTTGTGACTTAATTCTTTTCTTCTTAAGAGACAATATTATTTGATATGACCATATTGGCATTAAAATTGTCAAATTCAATTTATCCAAAATGAATTCAATTTTACATATAATAATAAATCCAAATGGGAATAACAAACAAGGGAGAGTTACCATATGCCATTAAATTAACCATTTGATAGTAATTGGAGTTAAAACTAATACAACATAGGCATATCACTAAAAACTTAACCCAATGGAAGAATAACAGGTAGAGGGAGATGTGGAGGATCAATATGCATCACCCACTTTATGTACATCCATAAATATGATTGAAAATATGTAATAGTTTATTTAATAACTACCATGTAGGATATGACCAAAAATAAGAAAAATAATATGAGATAAAAATGTGCCCCTACTCCTCTTATACAACCATCTACCTAGATTTTACTTTCTTCATAGATCAAATTGAAGTATGGCACCATTATCTAGTTTTAATACTTTGTAAAATCATAAATATAAAAAATTCAGCCACTATGTGGCCTTCAACGTTTAACCAAGCACTATATAGAAATATAACATATATATATATATATATATATATATATATATATATATATATATATATATATATATATATATATATATATATATATATATATATATATATAATTTCTAAAAAGGTAAGTTTCATTACAGCTATGTTATACTTCTCATAATCAAGATGTAAAAGTACCTACTTCTAAACCTATTATAAATATTAACAATACTAAAAATCAAACATTTTTTATTTATTTCCATAGGGAACACTATTCAAACCTACAATAAGCTTCAGTCAAGTCTAACTAGGTTGTAGGATCATTATTATAGTTATTATTTTATTTTTATTTTACATAGAACTAATCTTCTATTATCTTTTAGATAGCCACTCAATATGAGAAGTTTAATTTAAAACATAACCAATTTATATCATTTGAAAGTTGTAGATAGTGCTAAGGATCATAGTCATTAATTGTTAATATGAAACAAACCACTCATCAACGGATTCTCATCAGAATACCATCTTAAGAAAGATCAACCATTTATTGCATTGGCTAAAGAATATGTAGCTATCATAATAAAAATTTAAGAATTTAGGTTTTATTTAAAGAGATATAAATTCTATGCATAGCCTATACAAAGGCAGAGTGCAAATGAGGATGGAAAGCTGAAGTTGATAAGAGCTAAATAGACAAGTTATATCCACAACGATCCCCAGGTGAACCAGATGAAAAACTAATCCAACTTAACAGAATATATAAATTTATTTATTATCCTTATTATTTTTAATTGGATATTAGAAAAATGAAATAAAATTAATTAAAAATTAAGGTCTCTATAACCATATTCATGAGTTCAATCTTCTCATAACTTTTAAATCAAACAACTACATTTACAAATGACTTACTTATTAAATGAAGGGATGATTTGGAATTATAGAGGGATTCACTTTCCTAAAAACATGATAAATAATTTCTCCTCCTCAATTTATTTTGTTGATACTCATAATCTCCATCAGAACCCCATCTCCTTCCTCTAGTACTGACATCACAAAGCTGTCAAGGAAAATGGGTTTGTTGAAAAGGGCCTTAAGCAACAGTTATCCAAATGTAATTGGCAAGTGTAAATTTAAAGTCCACAAACTTTTTGAACATCAACATGGGATATTTTCCAAAGGGTATATACATCCATCAAATAATACTCAAAAGTAGAAAATAAAGTCATATGCCCTGTGATGCACCCATGTAAAATGTGCAGGCTTCCTAAAAGCATAAAAATGTCTGGTGCCCTGCTATAAACATATGCAAAATGTATAAGCATGCTAAAATCACATGACCCATTTAAAAAAATTTATGGCCCATCTCATTCTCTCATCAATACTATTTATTGTATATAGACACCATATTTTTATGCCCGGCCTATTTTCTTTGTGCAAAGACTTAATAGTCATGTGAATGGCATGTAACACCATACCTATAATAAATAAAATTGATCACTTGGTATGAAATAATATTTAATTAGCTAAGACATATAATTATGACATCAAATACTATGCTTCAAACAAAATCCTTTAAAGTTAAAATGACGTAAAATTGACTGATAAATTTTTTGACGGTGTGTAATTGAAATCCCTATATCATAGCCTTTACTTCCACCTAATTCTTCCCAAACATATACATTTTATAAGAGATATTTTTTTGTATTGTTTTAATTTAAACCAAATTGTTTTTAGTGAAAATATCTAAAATAATTGAGAAAATTAGATATCTATATCTAGTGAAAATAACTAAGTCTAAGTTCAAGGTAAAATGAGTATGCAATAGAACTCTATAGCCTAAAACTCCTTCAATTATATGAGGTAATTATCAATTATTCAATTAACTAAATCAACAAATTTAAATGTTAAAATAATATCTTTCACCCTCATTAATACTTTCTTTCTTAGTTAAATCTATACCCTTTTGTGTAATAACCCCTTGTCATGAGACATGACAAATAACATTAATAATTTATCGCTACTAATACCTCAGGTACTCAACACATAGTGGTAAGGAAAAGCAATATGATGCAAATATAATGATGTTAAAATGAATATAATTATATTACTTAGCATATGATTGTTCTGGTGTAAGAAAACATAGCATCTCATAATATATAGAAACTTGTCTTAGTCCAAAGGACTCCATAATAGGTCTAGTCTCAAAACACATAAAACATGTCTCAACAGGACATATGTACAACACCATGTGTCTAGAGTAAGCATGGTAAAATAAACATGGTTTCAAAGTACACTATAATTTGATAGTGAAGATATAGTTACCTGACTAATTGGGACTAAGAACTACAACATAAATTTCCCAAGGCAACATAATCTAAACACAAGGGTAAGGGAGACAACATTGCATCACATAACATGTTGAGATCAATAGGAAAACTCATCTCAACTTAAGGGGTATTATAGAATGGAAACCTTAGGGTAGCCAAAAGAGAAATGGATATATAAGTTGGTCCATATAGGGCCTTTATATAGTGGAATGTTAGTGAAAAGTTAACAAAAAACAAAGAAAATCTAAATTTGGATTTGCTCAAGCATTAATCAGTCACCTTAGGTGGTGAAGATGCAACCTTCATATAAGATAAGACTATTGTAACAACAACAATAATCACAATATAATAGAATGATTTTGAGCTAGATATGGAAGATTTTGAGGTCCAAACAATCATTTATAAGGTTAGAGGAATAAGTCCGAATATGAAGGAGGTAATAAAATAAGTCAAGAAACTATGGACTTATAAATATTTCCAAGTCACTTTCTTACCAAATAATTTCTTTGTTGTAACTTTTACTAATTAAAAATTAGATAAGCTTTGTTTTAGATTTTAAATATACCTATTCTATGGGATAAATGGGTTTATTCATTAAACCATGGTAAAAAAGAAAATAATCTTCATAGTGTAAACACATACTACATCCTTATATGGGTAAATATCCATGTTATTATTATATAATTCCATGGATAAAGAATATTCAAAAAAATAGGGATGCCTTTGAAGAATTCATGCATATGGATGGGTAAATAGAATAAAATATAGACCACACAATCAATACAATCAAATCCATAATAAAGATCCTAATGAATGTGGTCATCCCAAGCCCACATAGTGTAACCCTCAATTCAAGAGAGGGTAATTGGATTCAACCAATTTATTTTGAGAATCTTAGTAGTCAATGCTATGGTTATTAGCAAATAGGTCAATTAAAGAGGAAATTCCCATATGTCCATGTCAATAGAGAGTCAAAAGGTGAAACAAATAGGAAGTGGATAAACATGGAGATATTTCTTAGTGTTCTTAAACAAGACCACTAAAAATATAGGAATAACCTTAACCCATTTTTACATTAGATCAACAAAAGATCTAACTTTCTACAAAGGGTCTGAGGAGCCCACCAAGGAAGGTAGCAGTGAGTTTTACTTCTCCCAAGAAATCACTATCAATAGACTATGAACAAGTTTAAAACAATGAATGCTTAATCAATGAACAAAAATCAATATATGAAACTCCAAGATATTATATAAGTTTGAAGTGCAAAAATGCATTTTCTAATCCTGCATATCTAAAATATGAGGAGCTTCATCCTAGCAGGAAAAGTAAACACAATAAACTTAAAGGATAGTCAATTTTTCTTCTTGATTATGCCTTTTTAAAAGGCTTTATGTTTTAGCTTATTGGTTTATAGTCATATTTTGTTTGGGATATGTCTTAACAATATCCTTTAGACTATGTTGTATTGTTTTTCATGATCACAACTTTTGATCCTTATGTAAAATAGTTTTGGCTATCATGTCCAAAAAATTGTCCCAAAACCAATGTATTTTTTTGTGTTATCCTATTTAAATGATACTTATTTATTCACTATGATTATTTAATGTTTAACTATTATGATTCAGTCAAAGCACAATTGTAATGTGACACACATAATTATTTCAAGATTCGTTTAATACATTTTCTTACCACCACAAGGCCTCTCTAAGATTATAATGCAAAAGTAAGAGGTTAAGATTGATGTGATTCCATAAATCAATAATTAATATATTGATTAATGAAGTGGGATGTCACATTATTAATTACTGAATTATAGTTTATTACTTTAATGGATCAAAATTTTATTCACACATAGCCCAATCAACATACTCAAGGGGGAAAAAATAAGATTGAAAAATAATCAATCAACCTAATGTTACCACCTTAGGGCTCACCAAGGTAGAGTCACCTAACCCTATACAACTCTAATCTAAAGTACTAAAGACAAAGAAACCAACCAGATTAAATTGAAATGGTTGATAACAACCACATGATGATCAAATTCAAACTTAAATTAATATTAATCATCTATATCCAACCATTATATGATCTCAACATGAATAAATATAACCAACACCCCTATCCTAGCCTAAGAACCTAGACCCATTGCCTCCACCCCAACTTGGACAGCCTACATATCCACTCCATAGAATCAGGATCTAATGTAGTTCTCCTTTCACTTATGATGGCCTCCTCCATGAGACATCATCACTGAGACTAGGTTGTCAGTCTAATCCAACAAAGGATCTAGTACGTCACTCAAGTGAGATACTAAACTTTAATTGCCTACTCAAATAAATGACATAGCCAAATAACCATAATCACAATAATGTCACCTAGGTGTGTGTGCTTACCAATCACTCCCACACAATCACACAAATAAGAGTTAAGCATGACAAGGAACCTATTCTATTGTACCATTGAAGTCAAAGTCTCAACACTCTCTGAATTGTATTGCTCAGAGAAAATCCATCTCCTGAGCAAGTCTCTAAGGGTAATCATAATTAAGATAGGATGGATCAAGTTAAAATATCAATAATTAATAATGACTACAATCCTAAAAAAGCTAATCAACTAATAAAACCACTTGGATAAAACTAGAAAGAACCACTAATGTGATGGAGAATGTTATAATACTCTCACTAAATCAATTACTCTAAGGGTTATATTTTAATAATGTGTTATAATAACACACTAAACTTATTTGTCCACTGCATACACTAGGATGGCATCCTAAGGATTATTTATCTAAGCATGTTCTCCAAAACATCTTAAAGTTAGATGATAATTCCCACACAAAAGGGATTTTAAAGAGTTAGTTTCTTAAGCCCGTGTCTACTCCTAAAGCTAACATCACAAAATAAATAACCACAAATTTGAAAGCAAACATAACAAAATGGCTAAAGTAAACATGGAGGATTCATGAAAAGAATCAACTTTCTTGGAAAAACATACAACTCTTCTTATTTCACCCTCCTCTCTCCCTTCTACTCCTGAATGCCTCCACCACACACCCTCTTATCCATCACCCCCTTCTATCCTATCTCCCTTTCTAACTCTTAACCAAATCCCTCCCCACCTACCAACCTGATCTCATTAAATACCTATAAGGCAAGGTATGGGTGCCATGCCAAGCCCATCCCTACCCCTACCATTCACCAACCACATCTAATGGTAATCCATTAATAATTATCTATTTGGTTGTTCAATATCCATCAAAATATTTTATTTAAAGAGGCAAAGTCAATAATTAAAGCATGGTATAATTAAGAAGAGTATATGTGTGAAAATGACTTATTATTATCTTAATAATCAAGCAATATAGTAATAAGTAAAAAGGTTATTAGCTATATGATTATAATTAATTATTTTTCTTACAACATAATATTTATAAATGTAATTTTCACATTTCATAAATGTTAACATATTTATGCCAAATAAGTATTGTATTTAATACATACTACTTTTCTTACTTCCATCTAACCATACCTTTATATATATATATATATATATATATATATATATATATATATGCTCCTCTTAATCTATAACAACCGGGATAAGGGAAGGGAGTAAGAGGATCATATATATATGCTCCTCTTACTCCCTTGCCTTATCCTAGTTGTTACAGATTAAGGAATTATTAAACTTAATTTGTGTGAACTATCCTCATATGGAATTTATATGAGAATTTACTATGCTAGGATTAAGGACTATTACCAAGTAGCCCTTATTTTCAAAGATATATAGATAGAGATTTTAATAACTTCTACAAGACCAAAATAATATGTGAAGTACTGAAAAGAGGAAAATTATTATTATTATTGTTGTTGTTATTGTTGTCATTGTTGTTGTTGTTGTTGTTGTTGTTGTTGTTGTTGTTGTTGTTGTTGTTGTCATTATTATATTTTCTGTAAATACACACACATCCACACTTAATCACATCCTAACAACCCAAATTCCATTCATTGATTGTAAACTAGGACTAATCATTTTGTAATGCAAGTTAACTTCATTAATTTTTAATAAAGAGAGTAGAGTAAAGGATTTGTCATAACCACAATGATTAAAATTACAATAATATCTTCTTCGATTCCCACATACTAAAGACAAGAGATAAATATATAGCCACTTTAATATATTGGGTTTAAAATCCATCATATGCTAAAATTTATATGATTCAGAATATTAACAAAATAAGTCGAAACCAAAATCACTACTCAATGACAATAAAAAAGGAACATCACACATAAGACAAAGCACAATGGATTTGAGGAGAATATCAAACATAATGAGAGGGCTGAGGTTAAAAATGGGTAAATAGATAAGCATGAAGTCACTACATTCTCCCCCTCTTATAAAAAAATGTCATCCTTGATGCGTCAGGGAGCACACTAGATTATAAAAATGTAACTCAAGCTAACATAGATATAACAACTATTAATTATGTTTTCAAATACTAAAATTTTAATTATAGGTTAATAATGTCCTTATGTCAGTTTAATCATTCATAAAATTTTCTTTAGATTAAGTTTTTGGCACAACATCTTTTTCTATTGTGAAATTTGACTCTCTTATTACTAAGAAGGTCTTTAATTCAGTGGTTAGTGTTAATATTATTTAAATAGTATTCCTAGTGTCAACTACCATACTATCATCCAATCTTATCAAAAACCAACTAAAACCCCAAGAACTTCTATTACCAAAATTTTTTAGTAAATATCATGTGAAAAAATAATAGAGTTTTTTTTTTAGTATCACACTAAACAAGTTGAACGTCATCCCATGGTGAATGTACACTGTAAAAACATAAAGTGTCATCTAAATGAAGCAATGGCAATGCTGAAATAAAAGTGTAATCACTATGCTCTGTAAATAATATCCTTAGGCCTCCCAATAAATATTGAATTAATTATATATCCAAGTCAAGTATAAAAGCACATAACCTCCTTAAACCTCCTATGAATAATTCTACTTAGACCTCCCAAAAGTAGGATAATAAGTGTTTTAGTTAAATCATGTATGAAACCACCACATTTGGTCGGCAGGAGGATGGCTCAAGACTTGACCTCACAAGCTTGGTTATCACGCCCTCTATCTATATTCTAAGCTACTTCTTCTCCCCCATACATGAAAAAGTGTACAATATTCACATTATGACATTCATGAAACTAGCATTCAAACATAAAAGAAAAAAAACCTCACCAACATAATCTAATAACTAAATCAAATGTCAAATGGCCTTAAAGAGATATTTCAAAATAAACACTAAATATCAACAAATCATAAAAATTATGTAATAAAGTGAGATCCAAACTGTCATGATACAAAAATTAAAATTCCAATCAAAGTAATTCAAAACCAATTAAATATCTATGTAAAATAAAATTTGGATTCAAGAGAACAAAGTATTAGTTTCAAAAAATAACTTAAAATTTAAACCAAATTAAAATAATATAGGGCACAAAAATCTCACATAAAGTTCAAATTACAACACTAGGTGGCTAAGAAAGCCACTCAAGGGGAGAAAGAATAATATAATCTTCAATTACCTTCCAAAAGTAAGAGGAAATCATCATTCTCTCCATATGTCTCCCAAAGATTCATAAGTTTACATCAGGAATAAATCATAAAAATTGTTATTTTGACAACCACTAAGGGTCGAGTGAAGGAGCACATCATTTATAAAGTGACCATTATGCATGAAGAGCCCATAGTGCCTAAGGAAATCATGGTGCACACAACTAAAATAATCATGTGGCTACCTCATGTAAAGGGGGAAGTGAGTTTTTAACTTACAACAAGCTCCACTTCCTAGCTCATTACCCATTCTAGACCAATATAAACATAGTTCTACTCCACCCTTAAAACCCATAATTACATCAGTACCCAAAAACTAAAGCAATGATGCAGGGTTACACAACACAACACATTACTACGTAACAAGAATTTTCACTTATACATTATATGTTTACATGAACAAAAGTTAATTTACACCACATTTTCATAATAGGAGTTGCATGCAAGGTACTACACAATCATATTCACATTCACAAGAGAACAATTGGGATTAATAACATAATATCATACTAGTATCATGATATACACATTCTACGATCGTATAACAATGTTGTTTACATAGAGAGGACCCATTGTTTGAGAGGTTTGTTACATATATAATTATGTGGGGGATTACACAATATTTTAAAATTACACATGTACATAAAAACTACAAATATTAAGGGTACACATGTTTGGCTTGAGATACACTATTTACATTAGTTCACAATCACAACACAATTTGACTAGAGATACACAAGGATATAGATAGTCTCATCCATCCAATCAATGTACATATGTCATCCTAGATGAAATTAATGATAACCATATTCCACTATTTCTATTAAATAAGGAATAATAAATGGACATTCTACACTTACCACTCAGTACCATAATAGTATCTCATTGAAATATGCATTTTTCTATGTCTAATCACTTAGGATTTATAATTGTTGTAGTACCTCTATATAGATAAGTCTTGTGAATGATAAAGATTATTATATTGTGGATGATAGTGATTCTTTCAAACTTGAAGGCATTTCTGATTTATTTCTTGATGAGCATGGTACTAAAACATATGAACATGATCATTATGCCCTCATGGAGGAAACTAATTTGGGAGTATTTGCTTACATGAGGAAGAAATGTCAATACCTTCACTCACCAAAGGAGAGGGTGAGAATTATGGAACGTGGAAAAAAAAATTTGATGGCTCAAGGAGTAAAATTGGTGTAGGAGCTGGTGTTATGTTGGTTTCCTCACATAAACAATAGTATTATTCTTCATATATGTTCCATTTTAGTTGCACTTACAATGTGGCTGAGTATGAAGGTTTGATTCATGGCCTTCAATGGGTAAGGATAAAAAGAATCAAGATCTTAAAAGTATATGGAGATGGTGAATTGATTGTGCATCAAGTTAGTATTGTGGTTGATACCAAGAACCCTTTGCTTAATTCCTATAATCATAGGATATGGGATTTTCTTGAAGACTTCAATGCATTCAACATACAATCAGTCCCAAGGGAGCAGAATAATCATGATGATATACTAGCTACTATAGGAACATAATTTGATACACCTACTACCATAAAATAAAGAAAGCAATCCCACATCAAGGTTATTGTCAAACCTTCCATACCTAATAATGAGGTGTCTTGGAAACTATTTGATAGTGATAAACACATTACACTTTTCTTACAAAATGAATCTGAGTTCTCCTCAAGAAACTAGAAAAGACTTCAAGAATAGTTTGATAATCAGATGTGTAGCTAAGAACAAACAAGATACCTAAAGGCTTGGTGACCTTAGAGAGTATATTTAATGAGTATGATGAAAGGATTAAGGAAAATGTGAGTATGTCTATAAAGTATTAGAATTATGAAAGGGTCTTGATCTTTAAAGACAAACTCCTCAAACTAAAGCATTTATTGATTTGTGTAGAGAGTTCCATAACATCTTTACTTGGGAATATAAGGACCTAAGAGGGTTTAATCCTATCTTATCACAACATACCATTGAATTAGAACCTAGAGTTAAACTAGTTACGAAAAAATAAAGGCCCATCAACCCCAAGGTTGAACAACTCATGAGGTTAGAACTTACCAAACTCCTTAAATCTGAGATAATATTTCATATCAAGCATTCAACATGGGTAGCTAACCTTGTGCCTGTTAGAAAGAAGAATGGGGAAATAAAACCTTGTGTAGATTTTAGAAATATTAATAGGGTATCACTCAAAGATCAATATCCTTTACCTTCAATGGAGAATATTTTGCAAGTTGTTTTAGGCTCTCAATGTTTCTCTTTCCTATATGGATATTTTAGTTATAATTAGATTTTATTGAATGAATATGATCAGTTCAAGATAACATTCACTATAAAATGGGGGACTTTTTATTATAGGAATATTCCCTTTGGTTTGTCAAATGCTCATGCCACTTTCTAAAGGGAAATAGACATGGATTTCAAAAGTCTAATCAATGAGATGTTGTTAGTATATCTAGATGACATAATAATACTCTCCAAGGATGCACATGAGCATATAAAACACCTAAGTCAAGTTTTTGAAAGGTGCAAGTAGTATGGAGTATCTCTCAACCCCAAAAATCTCATCTTTATTGTCCTTGAAGGTAATCTCTTAAGACATTATTTTCAAATATGGGCTAACTATTTATCATGAAAGGATAGAAGCTATTCTAGGCCTATCATTACTTTTGCATAATAAAGGACTCCAAAGCTTTCAAGGGAAGATAAATTTTTTGATAAGGTTCATACATGGTTTTGAATCTTTGGTGAAACATATCATAGTCATGATCAAGAAGAACCAAGTTTTCTCTTAGACTAAGAAAGATAAGAGTATATTTGAAGCCATCAAGAAAACAATTGCACAAGCTCCCACTCTTGTGAACCCTAATTTTGCTAAATATTTTATGTTTTATTTATTTTCTAACCTTGATGTTATCTTAGTTATACTGATGAAAAATAATGATGAAGGTGTGGAACAACCAATTGCATTCTTTATTCAAGGTTTGGAAGATTATGAGGTTAAGTATAATTTTGTGGAGAAACAAGTCCTTTCTATTGTAAGAGGGCTAAAGAAGTTTAGGCATATGGTTTCAAACAATAGGATTCATATCATGGTCTCTCATCTTGGTATCAAGGAGTTTCTTTTGAGCAAGGATCTTAGTGAAAAGAGGGCAGGGTAGATTAAAAAGGTAATGGAGTATGATGTTAATATCAAAGTGACAATGTTGATAAGAGTTAAAGGTCTTTGTGAACACCTAGCTTCATACCTTCATGAGTCAAAACAAGAATCTTTAGTCAATCATGATTTCTCCCAACTAGTTGATTCTATGCCTATACAAATTTAGACACAAGATGTCATTAGATTTATTCAAAGTGGTGAATACCCTAATAGTTTTAACAAACCCAAAAGGAGGTATTTAAAGTTGTAAGTTATCCCTTATTTTCTTGTAGATGGTGTTATTTTTAGAAGAGATACTAATGGTGTACTATTGAGATGAATTGACAATGACCAATTTGGAGTGTTGCTTGAAAAGTTTCCTGATGGAACAATAGAAGGTCATTTCTCCCCAAGAACTATAGCTACCAAGATCATGAGGGTAGGGTATTATTGTCCTATACTCTTCAAATATTATTATGCTTAGGTGAGAAGGCGTGTACAATGTGCTTTATTTGTAGGAAAATGGAAGATTTCAAATATCCCTATGAGACATATTCAAATAGATCAACATTTCATGCAATGGGGTATTGAATTTATTGGCATGATAAATACCCCATCAAGTGTTAGTCACAAATGGATACTCATAGTAACTAATTTCTTCACAAGGTGGGTTGAGTCAGTGGCATTGAAGGAAGCCAATGAAAATGTTAACTTAGAGTTCTATGATAATATCATAACAAGGTTTGGAAATCCTTCCACCATCATTTTAGATAATGCACTTACCTTCATGGGTGCCAAAAGAGATGATTGGTCAAAGAGTAATGGCATATATCTGAGTAATTCATCCAACTATTACCCTCAAGGTAATGGGTTGTTGAGTCTACTAACAAGAACCTAATCTAAATCATCAAAAAAACTTTGGAGAACAATTAGATAGATTAGCACTCTATACTAAAGACAACCCTATGGGTTGATAGAATAACTCCCAAGTTTTCAATAGGCAACTTTCCTTTTGTTTTTATTTATGGGAGAGAGAATAGGTTGTCTATATCTTAAGAGCTACATTCCTTAGAGTTGACACATCAGTTAGAGTTTCTTGAGAACACTCCAATGGAGGTGAGGTTGATAGAGTTGTTGGAGCTACAAGAGACTAGAGACAATGCTCAAAAATCTATGGAACATCACCAAATGCTAATGAAGAGGTATTTTGATATGAAGGCTACTACAAGAATATTCTAGGAGGGTGACATAGTGTTAAAGTGGGATGAATATAGAGTAAATCTAGGGAGACATACCAGATTTGACACCTTATGAAGTGGACCATATATCACAATCAAGTACAAACAAATCAACTCCTTCCAATTAGCAAGAATGAGTGGATAAGATTTTCCTATCCCTATGAATGGGATCCATCTAAATCTTTGTTATTGATGAGATGAAGGTTAGTCCTGTAAATACTAGAGTAGGTGTGTGTTTTTACTTTTGTTGTGAGTGTTCCCTAAGTGTTTTTTAGAACACGTGTTTTTTTAGGTGTGTGGTTTTATTTCTTTTTTTGTGTCCTTCATTGTTTGGTGTGTTTTCAAAGTTAATCTAGTGTCTAACTTATGAATAAGTGACTCCATAACCCAATGGATGGGAATATGCTACTAGTCTTGGTATAGTTGGCTTGTCATCCCTAGAAAATCACCAATATTGTTGATTATTTTGACCATAAGTCAAAATACTTCAATAACCCTATAGTTTAAAACTTGTATAGGGGTCATATAGGGGTATTATATGGTGTACCATAGTCTTAACAAAGTCATTTAATGTGTCACTACCTTGATCGTATTCACCTTTAGGCTTATGTCATGTTAAGGGTTCATTTTGAGTCATTTATGAAGGTGTGTATGGTTTAAATAATATACAAGTGTTTCAAAGTCCATTTCAACATCGCCTATGTCAGTCTCTTGTCATTCATGTCATTCCTAACTGAAAAACTTATAGGTACTACATTGAAATCAAGAAAATAATTGAAAGAAGGGAAGTTTGTGTAGTTGTATGAATTCTATAGGAGTTATGGCATGTGTGGAAGACTCTACGATGTCCCTTAAACTTAGATAATCTCACTTATACATTTTTTCAACTTTGAAACACCTAAAAAGGGCCTAAAACCATTTCATTACTCTATCACTCTTCTTTGCATACTAGAAAGGTTAACCGATTTTAGTTCAGTACTATAAAAAAAGTTAAACCATGTTAAATACTCTTTTAGGATGATAGTAATCCTTATCTTCTTAAAATTCATAATATTATTTATAATATTGGTCACTTGTGATTTATGAATCAATGCTAATAAGTTTACTGCTTCCTTTTGTTAGCTCATTCCCATAACCTATAGGTTTCCTAATTGTTTGAGCTAATTCAAACAATCCAAGTACTTCACATGGTGTTAGAGAGTGTAGACATTCTTATTAGGTTGTTCTTAATCCATTTCGTATATGTGGGATGAAGGATAAAATCACAAGTACTTCAAGTTACTAGTTAAGCTCCATTGCTAGGTTGTAGATAAGCTTTTACCATTTATAGAGAGTTCTTATTCCTGTAGCAATCTTGAAAGAGGGTGAAAGGTATTTTTTTATGATTTTCATGATATGATGGACATTCCTCTCCCAAAAGATAAGTTACAGAGGTGTTTCATGTGAAGAGCACATCATATACAATACACTATCAAATTCTCTTGCAAGTATCCACTTACAAGCATGTAAAAGGATGTTTGTAACATAATGGTGATGTAATGTGGATATTTCAAAGTGTGAGAAGAATCATAACTTGGTAAAAAATAATGAATTAGATTTCCAAATAATTTATAGTGGAACCTAACTTATTGCACATAGTCACATGTCATATCCTCACATACAAACCTTCTGCATATGCACCTATAGGGGATCCAAATGAATAAGTGAAGAGTTTAATGAAGGTTTTTGAAATTGGTTTGAAGCCTATTTAAAGTCTAGAGCATTTAAAAGTGCCTTTAAGATATTCTAAAGGTCACATGACTATAGGCAGACCTGAGAACCATATTTCATATGAGGATAAAATGACTTAAGGGACAAATTACATTAAAATATCTTAACAGAGACTCTGCCTTTCTTTTGACCTTTCCATGATAGGACATCTTGAGGTCTAAATTGGTCTAATGGTTTTCATTATGAAACCCAAGTATAAGAATAGTGACTTGACATGATAATAAGGTTGTTTGGTCATGTTAAGGTACTATATAAAGTCTTCCATATTGAACATTCTCTTACTATATAATGACAATATTCTCTGTATTATTCTGAGTTGAAATGGTCGTATGTCACTATGAAACCTAATGGAGGTAAACCTAAAAGAAAAAAACTCTCTTGAAATGAGAAAGACAATATGATATCAAAGGATAGTCAAGGGAGTTTAGACATAGTTTTTTACTCACAAACACTACTTACAAGGGTCTTTATGACCTAAGAATATTCACCTATAGCCTGTTATAGTGGAGAAAACAACCCAGGATAGTATGCTAGAAAGGTTTGGACATAAAATCTAATACATGATATGGAGTAAGTCCAAAATTTTGATAAAATGACCTTAAATACCTCAAGTATATATATGGGCATATAATACAAGGTCTAATATGAGATTTTCACCTACAGGAGTATCATTTTTCTAAGCAACAATACAGTCACTCAGTCTACTAGTTAAGCCTAAGATTCAAGAAATTTGAGGGGTTGGTAGAAGTTAGGAGTGTTAAACATGTTGATAATACCTTAAAAATGATAGTTACTATACCACGATTCTCATCATAGGGAATCATGTCAAAAAGGGTTCAACACATAACCTACAGTCAATACACTAGCCTAATACACAGTCGTTAAGTTTGAGAAGCCTATATTGGGGGTGTCTAAATAATTAAAGGACATATTGACGTGATATAGCACTAAAAATTAGTAATAAATGTCCTTCATACCTAATTTATCCCCCCATATATTCATCTTGGATATTAAAATAGAGGAAGTGACCTCTATTTTTTCTCAGATAGAGGGCACTCCTAGAAAGTGCAAAACTACAGGTAAGGGTAAATAGGTGAGAAAATGGTGAGTTAAAAAGTGTTGAAACCTTGAATAAGGGTGTATAAATATATAATAAATACAAATAGAGGTTTTAAATACCTCATAATAATTATAAATCGTACAGATTAGTTTTGGACGTTAAGGACAGAGTCAAGCCTATTAGGCCTTGACTAGGCCTAAAGCCCTAAAGGGTCCAATATTATTTATAGCACTACATGAAACTTAAAATTAATTATATGATATTAATTTGGAGATATAAGTTTATTTTTATCCATTAGGTTGAAGAAAACAAGTACATGAAGGTCATTATTAGCCCAAATCCATGACATGGTATGGAGAATACATGCCCAAACTCAATAAGCCATCTTTAGATGCTCACACTAGTATAGATAATTAACATGGAGGTAAAATGAATTTATATGTTTTGAATAGGGTCCTAAAAAATATTTTAGTGTAATTTTTTTGATTTTTCAATGTCAGGATTGTATGAATAATTCTTAAGAGCCAAAACATCCTAAAACCCTTGCTCATGACCCGATGAGAAAGAAGTGGATAGAAATGAACTCAAGAGGGATATTATGACCTTAAAATTATTTTTTAATTTCATATATCTCCCTTAGGCTCCTTCCCATTATATTGGTTTCTACCCTATTTATATGGATAGGGTATAAAACAAGTTTTATTAACATATTTTGGTGTTTTTCAGGTATAGAGGAGTCTTAAAGGACTATGATCACGTTTGGAGGTAAATTGGGAATTAATATAACTCTTAATATCCATTTATTACTTCATTAAATCACAATTTTACCTCTAACAACACCTTCACTTTAGGCAGTCCAAACTAGCATAGTGAATGGAAAGTGACAACCAAGTGAAAAGGTGATAACTCCAATTGAGAGGCCTTTTAAGGTCTACATGATGGATTTAGGGATAATATGATTCTTTAAAGGTGTCATATAACCAATTTCATGTATTTTATTGAACAAATGATGGGCATATTGGAGTTAAATGCAAGGATAGGTCTATAAAATTAGTGATGGAGACTATATATGATGAGAATGCTTGTCTAGAAGAAGATCAGTGATTAGGGACACATCCAATGCATGTTTTAACTTGTTATTAACTCCCCCATAATATTTATCATGTGTTACCTCCCCATATTCTAATTTGGAGCACTCATCTTAGGCCAAATGATGAAGACAATTTCAAGAATGTAATTGAAGGGTCTTACACCAGTTTTGAGGAATTTTCATGCCTTGGAGGGAAATTTGTCTAAATATAAATTTCATGGTATATTTAATACTCCAATTATATAAAAAAAACTTATTCTCATTCCTTTTCAAGTGGAATTGTGACCCTTGAGCTCCACTCCTCTCTCTCCTCTCTCACATTCTATAAGTACAAGCCATTTTAGCTCTTGTAGGTTGGTCCATGTCTAGTATGGAAAAGCCCTACTAGTTTGATTACTAATATTTACCTTTGAATAAATAGTTGAATATATTTTTGTTTCTACAATTCTTTTCCTAAGTGTGTAGACTAGTAACAAGTTGAATGATAAGTGTTAATCACCTAGCCTTACAGTCATCTTTCTCTCTCATAGTGTGTACAAACAATTCATTCTCCAATAGGTCACATAGAGTATAGTCAATGTACATGTCTATTTATAAGTGTATAAAGTTTTAATAGTGTCTAATTTTATGCCTCTTACCCCTTTTACTTTGGTAAGTGTAGTAAATATCACCTACATGTTTGAAATACTTATGTTAGAGTATGAATCCAATATTTTGAGTAATCTTTCATAATTAAAATCAAGGTAGTTTAGTTGATATAATTTTATTGTATCACCTAGTTAGAGTAGGTGATAAGCACTTAAATATTAATCTAGGGAGCTAACCCTTAAACCTAGAGGTCTACTTTTACTATAGGTAACCCACATACCTAGAAGTTTTCTAATGTTTCCAAAATATTAGAGTAGGCTTGAATAAACACCTCTAGTGTGCAAGATGTGGTGTCAATATTACTCAATACAAGGAAACTAACCAATTTAAAGTGAAATGGTTGACAACAACCATATGGTGATAAAATTCAAATTTAAATTAATATTAAACATATATATCCAACCATTTTATGATCCTGACATGAATTAAAATGACCAACACCCCTATCCTTGACTAAGAACCGAAACATAATGCCCCCACCACAACTTGGGTAGCCTACATATCCACTCCATGGAATCAGGGTTTGATGTAGTTTCCATTTCACTTATTATGGCCTCTTTTACGAGACATCATCACCAAGACCAGGTTGGAAATCTAATCAAACAAGGGATATATTATGTCACTTAAGTGAGTTACTAAGCTCTAGTTTCCTACTCAAATAAATGACACATCCAAATGAAAATAATCACAACAATGAAATTAGGTGTGTGCACTTACCCAATCAATCACACACAACAACACAAATAAGATTCAAACATGACAAAGAACTTATTCTCTTATTCTAATGAGATCAAAGTCTCAACACTCTCTAATTTGTGTTTCTCATAGAAGCTCCATCTCTTGATCACTTCTCTAAGTGTGATGATGGTTAAGACAAGAGGGATAAAGCTCAAATCTCAATAATCAACAAGGTTCACTATCCCAAAATATCTAATCAACTAAGAAAACCACATGGATGAAACTAGAAAGAACCACTTATATATTAGGGATAATGTTATAATACTATCACTAAATCAAGTTCTCTAAGGGTTAGACTTTAATAATATGTTATATGAACACACTAAAGTTATTTGTCTTCTACCTAAACTAAGAGGGAATCCTAAGGGTTTGTTATCTAATCATGTTCTCCAAAACATCTTAAAGTTAATTGATAATGGCCACACAAAATGGATTATAAAGAGTTAGTTTCTTAAGCCCATACCCACTCCCCGAGATACCTACATATTTTTGGTGATCCCATCACACATAGAATCAAGGCTGGTTATATTTCACCCATGATTTCTTATAAGGAACACATGCAAGTGGTATTTTTCTAGTTTAAAACATCAAAGGCTTTGCTAAATGCATATCTTTAATTTTTATCTATGCAAAAAGTTTATCTCATCTCAAGGTTTCATTAAGAATTGATAACCATGGATTTATTATGAACCAACCACTTTATTATTAAAGCCATGTAGTGAGTAATATAACTTGTCAAGAATCCTTCCTAAGTAGAAAAATATTTACAAGGTGACTAACATGAGTATGAATCATCAAAAATTTACATCCAAAATTTGGAACTAAGAGTGTAAGGCCAAACTAACATGACATCAACTAATTTTGTGAATTATAGTAAAGTTAACCACAAGATTACAATTCATCATGATCCCAATATGAGTTATCATCTTATACCATACCAACCATAATAGCATGGATCTGGGATATCTCTATTTTAGTAGAAAGGAATATATTGCATATTCATATTTATCCAATCTATAGCTTGATACTACAAGTTAAATCTTGATCTAATATTCTAGGTTTAAAAATTCATAATTTATCATAAATGAAATCAATAAAATAGCAAGCTAGATTTATTTTCTAAATTAGTCATTTTCTCAATGAAATATATAACTTTCCTAAGCTATCCTAGATGCATGTGAAGTGTTTATCCTTGATTTAAATTATAACACCATAAATATTAAATTCACTTCAAATTTTATTTATGCATTTCAAATCACTCATTAAGCTCACAAACTATATAACCTCCCTAGCTATTTTAAATTCAATTAATATTATTTATATCATTTTTAAGTAAAATAGACAATCAATTTGATTGAAAAGTTTTCCTTAAGCCACTACAATTGAAATAAAAATAACCTTACATTATGTGTTACAATCTAAAATAGTTTATCTATTAAATAGTTTATCATCATCATCATCATCATCATCATCATCATCGTCGTCGTCGTCGTCGTCGTCATCATCATCATCATCGTCGTCGTCATCATCATCATCATCATCATCATCATCATCATCATCATCATCATCATCATCATCATCATCACGATCATCATCATCACCATCACCATCATCATCATCATCATCATCATCATCATCATTATATTTTTCTATCACCTGTATTTTATCTACATATCGTATTAAACATAACCTATCTTTACAAATATATATAATGAAACTATTGTTCCATGTAAAAACTATAATACTTCATCATTTACTATTGACTTATATCTATTACCTCATTAACTTAATTTCATTATTATTTATAATCATTAACTTATATTTATTATACCTTATTATAACTATACACAATATAATTATTATCTTTTACATATTATTTAAATTTATTATTATAATTCATATTGATGAAATGTGTGGAATAATTAATACTATTTAATAATTTCCACAATAGACACAATTCTAATGCTATCTTTTTATCTCTTTATTTTATCTACATTGAATATCTTGTTTGTTTCAAGATGAAAGGTTAAATTAAATAATGATTTTTATAATCGAGATTCGAAAATAGAAGAGTTAGCATCAAGAAATAATTAGAAGGAATTTCATTAAAAAAAATAATGAAATACACTTAATTACCCACTCCTACCTTTCCTTAAATATGTATGGTCAGGTCCAAATTAATGATCTCATTTTGAACCAGTGGATGAGTATCTTAATTAATATTTAACCCAATACAACTTTAGGTAAAATCTCCAAATGAATTTTAACCTGAATATGAAATTCAATCATATTTCTTTTTTTAAACCAAGATTCCCTAATGGGGCATTATAACCAGGGAGCATGCCTTTGTAGTTGTCTTCTTAAACTCTTAAGATATCATTTTATTTTAATTTACCTTTTCATCATAGATCTAATCAAAGTATTAAATAAAGGCCCAAATTGAAACATGAAAGTAAGTGGGGAATAATAAAAATATTATTTTACCCATTATAATGAGGCACAATGGCACAATGAAGAACAATAAATAGGACAATAAACTTTTATCAACCCAACTCCTAGTGCATAACCAATATAAATGTTACAATTAATCATGTAACACACACAACCAAAATTAAACAATGTACAACTAATAATATCACACTCCACATTATTATAAAGGCATTGTACAACTAATAATCACCATGCAACCTAAAGGATGAATCACTATAGCTACTACAAGAATAAAAAACTAGTTGAAAATCTTCACATGACCCTACCAATATAGGCTATAAATTGCAATGACTAACCATAAAAGGAACTAAAACCAACATTAGATTCTTGGGATTATTTATGGAATTCAAGGTAGTGAAAATATAGGAATATTTATTTGAATTATGATACAAAAATCATGAATAATTAAGTTTTTTAATGGAACCTAATGTATTTAAAAGGTAAAAGATAATATAAAAAAAATCAATAGAGATGAATAACACTGCCATGGAGAGAAAGTTACTTCCACATAAAAAAGAAATAAATAGATACATAATAGAATGACCAGTTGGGTAGGGTAGCATTGAATCACATACTAACCTAACCTGGAACACTAACTATGGTAACACCACCATTAGGTCTTGGTGAGACCTAAATCAATTAGGCCTTCATACTCACACATTATATGTGAGACTACTTGGACCACGTTCATCCTTTACCAATGCCTTTAACACATCAAACATATCTCTAATAAACCCTTGGTAACTCCCTCATGGGTCCATGCAACTTGGAACACTAACTCAAAACTTGAACCTACCAATTAGGTCTCCTTTCTCTTCAAGTCTTCATACATAAAAAAATGGTCTCAAACTTCTGAAGCAAATACTCAAGTCTTTCACATAGCCATATGATTAGATCACATAGGTTAAACCTTTGGGAACTTTTTCAATGCCTCCATGTGCCTGAACATTCCAAAACATATTTGGTCACCATTACATCAACCCCAAACCACTATTAGGTCTATTATACCTCTATAATGTGAAATTATGATTTTCATTTTATCCCATGGTGTTTCCCATATGCTTCTCCATGCTCAAGAATTCATGGTTTAGATTTTACCCCATTTTTTGGATAACATCCAATTATGGTTTTATAGAATCAGAAATAGTACCTTGTATGGTAGTAGCATTAACTGATATCATGACATGGTTATGATTTTTATAATTAGGTGATGACATAGGATTATTTATAAAATTGAGGCTCTAGTTAGGTGGGTCATGGGCCAAAGGTAAAAATGTATCTACCTAGTTCTTATTTTGAGCCATAACATTCTAATTAACATTCATATAATTTATAGTACTTATTCCTCTTTGCCTTTATCAAGCAAACATCATCAAATAAATAACCAAAAAATTTAAAGTAAACATAAAAAAAAGACTAGAGTAAATATGGAGGATTTACGAAAAGAATCAAATTTCTTAGAAAAACATACACACAACTCTTCTTGTTGCACCCTCCTCTCTCCCTTCTACTCATGAATGCCTCCATCAAAAATTCTCTTATCCAATGCCCCCTTTTATCCCATTTCGCTTTCCAAATCTTAACCAAATCCCTCCCCACATACCAACCTAATCTCATTAAATACCTATATGGAAATATATGGGTGTCATGCCAAGCCCATCCCTATGCCTGCCATTCACCAACTGCATCTAATGGTAAGACATTAATAATTATCCAGTTGGTTTTTCAATATCCATCAAAATATTTTATTTAAAGAGGTGAAGTCAATAATTAAAGTGCGGTATAATTAAGTAGATTATATGTGTGAAAATGACACAAATTCATGACCTTACCATATTTTTAAGCCTTTTATATGAACTTACCTTATTTATGGGTTCCATGAATCTTAGCGACCATATTTTTGGGTTCCAAGCTTATGGGAAACCATATTTTTGGGTTCCAAAAATTTGGGTGACCATAATTATGTTTTCCACAAATTTATCATTTTTCTTTTCCATGTCCTTTCATCTCAAATTGACTTCCCATGCCTTGATTATTGGTTCTCACTATTTTTCTTAATTGGTCCTTGTACGAATTATCCTTTAGAATCTTATACATACAAATGTACCCTATCCCATTTTCATCTTCTATCACTTGATAAGACATAATAATTCCTTAATTTAGTTACACATTGAGAATATACACCACAATTTTATCAAAGAGCCTACACATTGAGCCTATATTACCCTCATCATTAATTGAAATCTTGATTCAATGTATATTATACAAAAATAAAGTCATACCAAATCATATATTTATATTTTATTATCTAGAGAGAGGATGAGAATCCCTTTCTGTCATTTGGGTTGGGAACATTAACGAAGCACTAGAACTACAATGAGCCTTGATTTTGAGAATGCAAGATATGTAGCTAAAATATCAAGTGGCTCAGGCCACTAACCTTAACATATTATTTATACTTGTGACTTTTTGTCAAATTATAAAAAAATCAAAGAAGAGAATATTTAGAGTAAAATGAACATCAATTCATTAAAGCAAAGTTGGAAACAAATTTATCAGTCATTATTGAAACATCATAGAAAGTTACAAATTAAAAATAAATAAAAACTACCACATTCATAGTAGAAAACCACATTCATTGGAAAACTTCCACATTTGAATGTTTGAATTCGATTAGTAGTTTTTGTGGTCCCATAATTTTCATCATATTTTAGATCAAATTCATATTCTAATGTTTCAATCCAATTAATCTTAGATCTAGGTTTCTAGTCTTAAAATTCAAATATAGACCCTAGGTGAATTTGTTTTAATCATTTAATTATCTCTTTCTCTTTCCTTTCATTGTCATTGCTTGTTCATAAATTATGTTTCATTTCTTATTTCATCATTGTAAAAAAAATTATTACAATAATAATCTCTTATTATTATAATCTACTATATTATCTTAGATCCCTTTATATGTGCATTATTTTATCATTTCATAGTGGTATTTGTCCCTTATGTTACTTTCTAGAAATTAAAATGAAATAACCTTCATATGTGAAAATGAGGGGAACCTATATTTTAATAAAAAGTACTTAAAATTAGTAGTTATGAATTGATTTAATTTATATGTGCATGCAGTTATTTTATATGTAAAAATATGATAACTTACATTTATGATAAATGTAAAAAAACATATTGATTATCCATTTACATTCTGGATGGGGCAATAGTAAGAGCTTAAAATTAAGGTAGATAAATTTGAATAAAGTATGTATCATGGTTATTGGATCATGATGGATAAAAATTTTAGCATTATATACATATTTTATAAAAGTTTTAAAGGGAACATAAATAAGAGTGCTCTAGTCCCCATAGGAAGAACAATGGACAAACAGGGGAGTTGGTGTCAATGGTATTTAGGCATGATCCTGTAAGAGTATTTCAAACTTAATACATTGGTCTACACTACCACCACTAGATGCCAAAATATTGATTTGGAAATGGCACTATGATAAATATGTAATTACAAAAAAATTGTCATCTAGCCTATGTAGATATCAAGAAGAGGATGGCATGCCCCTATCCCATTTAAAGAGTAATTGTCATTTCCTCCACTTACAAGGTTTTATTCCAATTGATATCATTTTAATACACAAACGTCATCCTCGTGGTCTATGTATGTTTGAATAATATACTTATGGATACAAAAATTATGATTAAGTGTTGAACTAATTAAATCACTACTTGTAAGCATATTACCATTCCATGAAAGGGAGGTTACATGGCCATGATTATATAACTTGTATGAATAAGACACATATTTACACTATAACCCCAAATGTTGCCAATATCTAAATAAATTTTCCTAATAAATTTCAATATTCTTTATGAAACACCTCATTATATATATATATATATATATATATATATATATATATATATATATATATATATATATATATATATATATATATATATATATATATATATATATATATATATATATATATATATATATATATATATATATATATATATATATATATATATATATATATATTCACTCTATCATTGTAGCATAGAATAGGATTGTTTAAAAATCCCTCAAGCAAAAAAATGTTGACAATTTAAAACCCAAACTCTATGACCCTTGCCAAAAGGTGGAGGGCATACTATAAAAATGATTAATTAATTTCTCAACAATCATAAATAAATGAAAATTTAGCACAAACATATACAACCAAGGTAATTTATTCATACAACTATGGTAAAATAAATTAAATGCACACAATAGTTCTTAGCAATGATCATAAGATACTCGTCATTCTATGTTTTATTTGGGCTAAACCACATTAATAAAATTTAACCCTCATGCCAAGATAAAAGTTCTAAATTGAAATGAACTAATGGATTATTCCTAGTGGCTTCTAGTGGATGGTAAATTTTCCACATTGGTCCAAACTTATGGATATTATATTGACTATAAAACATGCATGTTGGTTTATTCTTTCAACAAAATAATAAAATAAATGTGAGCCATGAAAGATGAAACACTCTCACTTAATCTTATATATACTACACATTTTCTTGTATTTCCCAAGATCTATAATAGTCAATTGAAAAAATAATATGTAGGTGTGAAAAAATAAAGAAAATATTAGGCTACCCTAGAGTGAAAAAATTAGAACGATTATGTTATTACAAAGGAGACGCATAAATAAGTAAATAAGCACTAATAAGATGAAAAGGAAGACCCATCTCACTAAGTTTACAAGAAAATAATATCTCATAGTTATCCTTAGAGTGGTGATAATTACAAATTGCACCAAATTTACAATCCCTTTTTTTCATGTAATGTTGACATTTTGGATAGCCATGCCTTTTAGGAAATGTCTCTTCCTTTCAATCTAACTCCCAAAAAATTTCTATAGTTCATCCCATGGTTTTAGAACATATAGGTTCACTATAAGTGAGAACAAATTATACTCCATTGAAAACTAGATTTTTATGTTTATTTATATCACTCACAATTCTTATTTCATTATTATGTTTCTTATATTCATCCAATGGGAAGGTAATCCCATGAGCCTAAGCAAATGCATGCATAATATTATTAAAAAAACTATGGATCATCATTAAGAATATTGTATACACTTGGTTTCACTTTGCATGTGCATTGGGGTAATAGTTCCAATTATAAATATTTCAATACACTTCTACATCCTTCATAAAATAAATCTTGCATTCAAAAGGTTGAATTTTAGAATACTATGTCATGTCTCTGATCTTGCAAGATAAGAGTGTGTTTTATAAAACCTAGGGAATTAACAATTACAAACAAACATGCTATGTAACTTCTAATAAATGATATAATATTTTCATTCACACAAGTTTCAAAAATCAAATTATTTATTATGTCCTATAAATAATCTTGTTATGAAGTCTTTTAATTTATTACTTGATATATCCAATTGGTACCCTTTCGTTAATCCCCTAAAATAAATACATGCTTATAATAGTTAAAAATTCATTCATCCCTATAATTGACTATTATAAGGTTTGACATAGGCCTTATCATAAGATTTTAAGTTGGTGAGCAACCAAGTTTATTGTCCCACTTCACTTTAATAGAATGTCCAAATTTTTCAAATTTAATGAACCATATGTTGTATGAAATTTAAGGATGATATAAGCCTAAAGGACCAATTTAAAATGGTTAACTATCATGTTAGTTAATGTTCATATTATTATATACCCATCCCAATAAGTAGTGAAACACAAATTTGGGACATGAGGTCTTTGATCTATTGCATTCAAAAATCTGTAAATTCATTTTTATCATGTAATAGATTGATCTCAATTAACATTACTTGAGATATAACAGGTACAACAAAATGTTGTTGAATTTATTTTGTAAATTCCATAAAAGGAAAATTTCAATCATCAAAAGCATCAAATTGGTATTACACCTCAAAGTGAAACACCAAAAAATATTTTGAACTAAAACATAATAATGAATGTTTACATAATCTATTCTAAGAAAATGCACAAAATGTGACCATTATTTTTTATAATGATATAGAGACATTAGAGTACATATACTTAGTTTCCTCCCATAAAAAATAAGAAATAATTTATAACATATAGTCAAATACCCCTACATATGGACATTAATTTTCAACCACTTCATAAGATAACTTCAATAGAAATAATTTAAAAAAAATCAATTTGTTTCAAGCTCCATGCAGGATTTGTTACCAAAATTATTCAAAAGTGCACTCATTCTATGAAAGCTAAAAATTTATGATAAAAAAATGTATAGTAATACAAGGACACTAGCCAAATAGGGAATAACATGTGGTCTTTCAAATGTTTGACAAAATAAACATAAAAAAAATTAGGAGCAGATATGCAAGTGAATATTTCTTATTAAAAAAGAGATAAATAAAAATAACAATGGATAATGCTACCTTTAATCATCATTAGAATTACAAAAGGAATTTTGATTCAACCCTTCAACAAAAGTAAAATCACAAAAATCAAAATATAAGATGTTACTAAAATCTAGAGAAAAAACTAGAAATAAATCCCTTGTACATGCATATCAATTCACAAACATCCATAGCATTCAAAGGAAAGCTTCTTATCAAAAGATCACAAAAATAACCACATTCAAGTGAGGTTTGACGGAACCCTAATTCATAGTTACACTTTCAAAAACATAAATTTGAGATAAGGCATTAATCTACTAGCACCAAAAAAAATATATCGATAGGCAAGCCCTATACAAATACCCAAATAGCTTACCTTCTTCCTGAAGCTAGAAGTCACTATATTTCATCCTTTATAAGGAGCAGTATCCTTCTTAACCACTGAAAATCACCATTTTCTCACTTCACTTGCACATGCACTTAAAAAAAACCACACCAAACATTAAAATGGTAGCTTCTATACAAAAGTTTCTACAATTTCATAGTAAAAATGAATAAGAATAGAAAAAAAATTACATAACCTATTTGTTGAGCCCACAGTGATGCCAATTCCACCCACCATGTTATTTACATGGTCATAGGTTCCAGTAAATAATTAAACTAACATGTAGTGAAAATCACAACATTTAGGGTATGCACCAATCCACGCTTCATGCAATGATGATGTCACAAAAAAAAAATATAAATGATTTTGTAATTTAATTTATAATCTCTATGACCTATTGCCTACCTATCATTGACAACATATCATCTTAAGAATTGATAATATTTATATCAAGCCATCATGACTAAGAATACTGCAATTCACCTTAGACTTAATTACCTTGATAAATGCAAAGGCATAAATAACATAGATTTTTTCACCCAATCAATTTTCACAAAAAATAATATTATATGTTATGTGTTAAATAGTTTGTAAATTTCCCATGCAAAATACTAATATATTATCTAACACACTAATACATGCAATATGATTGGACAAAAAATAAATATTAATAAATAGTTAAATAAAATTGAAAGATTGATGTTTTTTAGCCTTTTTAATGACCTTAACATATTCATGGGTTTTAGGATTTTTTGAAACCATATTTGTAGGTTTCACAAATATGGATGACCATAATTGTGTGTCCCAAAAATTGGTCACTTATGTTTTATATGTCCTTTCATCCTAAACTGATTTTCCATGCCTTGATTGTCGGTTCTCACTATTTTTCCTAGTTGGTCCATGTATGAATTGTCCTTCAGAATAATGCATATAAAAACTTACATAACCCATTTTCATCTTATATCACTTTAAAATACATATAATAATTCCTTAATTTGGCTATACATTGAGAATATGCATCACACTTTTATCAATGATCCCAACATTAAGTATATATTACCTACATCATCAATTGAAATCTTGATTCAACATATATTATACAAAAATAACTTCATATCAAAGCATATAATTATATTTGATTATATAAGGAGAGGGTGATAATCCATTTCTCTCATTTGTTTTGGGAACACTAACAAAGCACTAGAACTACATTGAGCCTTGATTCTAAGAATGCAGGATATGTATCTAAACTCTCAAGTGGCTCAGGCCACTAACTTCTACATATTATTTATTCTTGTTACTTTGTGGTGAATTATTAAAAAAATCAAAGAAGATCATATTTAGAGTAAAATGAGCATCAATTCAGTGAAGTGAATTTGGGAACACATTCACTAGTCTTTATTGAAACATAATATAAAGTTACAAATATAAAAATTTAAAATTTCCACATTTATAGTAGAAACCCACATTCATTATAAAACTTCCACGTTTGGTTGTTTGAATTTGATCAGTGATATTTGTGGGTCCCATAATTTTTGTCATCTTTTAGATCAAATTCATATTCTAACATTTCAATTCAATCAATCTCAGATCCCTATTTCTAGACTTAGAATTCAAATATAGACCCTAGATGAATTTGTTTTAATCATTTAATTATCTATTTTTCTTTCCATTCATTGTAATTCCTTATTTGTAAATTATACCTCAATTCTTATTTCATCATATTAAAAATTATGATTACTATAATAAATTTAGATTAATATAATCTACTGTAAATTATCTTAGACACCTTTATATGTGCATTATTTTAACATTTCATAGTGGCATTTAGCTCTTATGTTACTTTAAAAAAATTAAAACAAAGTAACCTTCATATGTGGAAATGATGGGAAACTTTATTTCAATAAAAATTACTTAAAATTATTAATTCAATATTAAATTAATTTATATGTGCATGAGGTTATTTTAGATGTAAGAATATGATAGATGATAGTTATGATAAATTTAATAAAACATAGTCATTATCCTTCTACATTATGGACAAAGCATAGTAAGAGCTTAAAATTAAGGTAAATGAATTTACATGAATTATGCATCATTATTATTGGATCATGATGGATAAAACTATTTTTTATTATATAACTATTTTATGAAAATTTTGAAGGTAATATAAACAAAGGCATAGAGTACCAAGTCCCTACAGGCAGAACAGTACACAAACAAGGGAGTTGGTGTCAATGGTATTTATGCATGATCATGTAATAGTAAATCACACTTAATAAAGTGGTCTAAAATACCACAATTTGATGCAAAAATATTGATTTGGAAAGGACACCATGCTAAATCTATAACTAAAGCACAATGGTCATCTAGCTTGTGTAGATATCAAGTAAAGGATGGCATGACCCTGCCCCATATAAAGATTAATTGTCATTTCCTCCACTTTCAATATTTTTTTCCAATTGAGATCATTTCAATCCATAAACTTCATCATCATGGTCTATGTATTTTTGAACGATAGACTTATGGATACAAACATCATGATTAAGCATATTACCATTCCATGCAAGGTAGGACACATGGGCATGATTATGTAACTTATATGAATAACACACACATTTACACTATAACCCCGCATGCAACTAATATCTGAATAAATTTTCCTAACAAAGTTTGGGATTCTTTATGAAATGCCTAATTATATATATAGATCTTTAAAAGTGTTATCGTTTTAGCATAGAATATGATTATTTAAAAAAGAATTAAAAATTCATCGGTAGTTTCAAACCCAAACTACATGACCCTTGAAAAAAAGTGGAGACATATTTTAATGATGATTAATTAAATTCTCAATAATAGGAAATAAAATGACAAAATCATCATAAAAATATATAGCCAAGGTAATTTATTTAGACAACTATGAGAAAAAAAGTGAAACATAGTTTTCAATAATGATCATGAGATAATTGTAATTCTATGTTGTGTATGGGCTAAACCACATTAATAAAATATAAACCTCATGCCATGCTAAAATTTATGAATTAAATGAGCTGATGGATTGCTCTTAGGGACTACCAATGGATGGTAAAATTTTCACATTGGTTCAAATTTATGGATATTGTATTGACTGTAAAATATGCATGTTGTTTTATCCTTTTATCAAAACAATAAAATAAGTGTGATCCATAAAAGCCAAAAATATTCTCACCTTCTCTTCTATACACTTACTATTTTCTTGTATTTCCCAATATCTAAAATACTTAGTGAAAAAAATAATATGTAGGTGTGAAAAAAATAATTAAGCTACCCCAAAGTGAAAAAAAATCAAACTATTATGTTGTTGCAAAGGAGAGACTCAAATAAGTAAATAAGCACTAACATGATGAAAGGGGAAACACATCTCACTAAGTTTACAATAAAATAATTTCTCACATCACTTCTTAGAGTGGTGATATATACAAGTTACACCAAATTTACAATCCCCTAATTTTCATGTAATGTTGACATTCTAGTTGTCCAAGCCTTTCAAGAAATGTCTCCTCTTTTTATTCTAGCTCTCAAGATTGTGTTATAGTTCCTCCCATAGTTATAGAACACACATGTTCACTAGAAGTAAGAACAAATTGTACACCATAGAAAACTATATTGTTAGGTTGATTTGTATCACTCACAATGCTTATTGCATTTTTATATTGCTTATATTCTTCCAATGGGAAGGGAATCCCATGAACCTGAGAAAATACATGCTTAATATTATTAAAAATATATATGGATCATCACTAAGAATATTGTAAACACTTGGTTTCACTTTGTGTGTACATTGGGGTGATAGCTCCAATTATATATCTTTCAATACACTTATATGTCATTCATAAAATAAATATTGCAATTAGAAGGTTTATTTTCTGAATACCCTATTCTTTCTCTTATCTTGAAGGAGAAGAGTGTGTTTTATAAATCCTATGGAATTAGGAATCACAAGCAAACATGCCTTACCATTTCTAATAAATATTATAATTATTTCATTCACACAAGTTTCATAAATCAAATTATTTCTTATCCCCTATGACTAATCTTGTTATGAAGTATTTTAATTCATTTCTTTCTATATGTGACTATCATCCTTTGGTTAATCACCTAAAATCAATATATGCTTGAAATAGTTACAAATTCATTCATCCCTATAATTGACTATTATAAGGGTTAACACAAGCCCCATCATAAGATTTTAAGCTGGTGAGCAACCAAGTTTATTGTCCTTCTTTACTTTTAGTTGAATGTCCATAATTTTCCAATTTAATGAACCATATGTTGTATGAAATTTAATAATTATATAAGCCTCAAGGCCTAACTTAAAATAGTTAATTGGCATGCCAGTTAATGGGCTCAAGAATCTGTATCCATCATAAAACGTAGTGCAACACATTTATAGTACATGACATCATTGATCCAATGAATTCAAAAATATGTAAATTCATTTTTATCATGTAATAGATTGATCTCAATTGACATTACTTGAGCTATAACAACCACAATAGAATTTCATTAAATTTGTTTGTACCATTCCACAAAATTAGAATGTCAATTATCAAAAGCATCAAACTAGAATTATAATTAAAAGGGGAACACCAAAAAATGTTATGAACTAAAACACAATAATAAATGATTATATAATCCATTCCAAGAAAATGCATACAATGTGACCATTTTTTGACAATGATAGAGAGACACCAGAGTACATATACATAGTTTCCTCCCATAACCAATAATCAATCATTTATAACATACCATCAAGTACCCCTACATGTGGACATTAATTTTCAACCACTTTATAAGATATCTTCAATAGAGAGAATGAAAAAAACTTCTCAATTTTTGTTAGGCTTCACAAAGGATTTTTTATCAAAATTATTCAAAAGTGCACTCATTCTATGAAGGATAAAAATTTCTACAAAAAAAATAAAATGGAATAGTAATGCAAGGACATCGAATGAATATGGAATAGTATTTGGTCTTTCAAATGTTTGAAAAATGAAAATTAAAAAAAAAAAAAAAAAAAAAAAAATCTAGGAATAGAACTGCAAGTGAATGTTTCCTATTAAAAAATGAGACAAATAAGAAATAGTGCTACCTCGAATAATTATTAGAATTATAGAAGAAATTTTTCTTCAGTTCATCAACAAAAGTAAAATATCAATAATCAAAATACAAGATGTTACTAGAATCTATAGAAAAATAGAAATAAATACCTTTTATATGCATATCAATTCCCAATCATCCATAGCATTCAAATAAAATTTTCCTATCAAGAGATCACAAACACAACCATATTTGAGTGAGGTTTGACAAAATCCTAATTTTCACTTACACTTTCAAAAACATAAATTAGAGATAAATCATTGGTCTACTAGAACCCAAAAAATATACTAGTGGGTAAGCCCTATATAAAAACCCACACTACTCGCCTTCTTCTTGAGGCCAGAAGTCTTTGGATTTTATCCATTGTAAGGAGTAGTCTCCTTCCTTACCATTGAAAATCACCATTTTCTCATTTCACATGTGTATGCATTTGAAAAAAAATAGACCAAAAATTAAAATGGTGACTTATAAACAAAATTTTATATGATTTCATATTAAAAATGACTAAAAATGGAAAAAAAATACATAACCTAGCTATTAAACCCGAAGCAATGTTGATTCTACCCATCATTCTACCTACACAGTTAAATGTGAAATTAAATAATAAAATTAGCATGTAGTGAAAACCACAAAAATTGGGGAATACACCAATACACCCTCCTTCCAATGGTGATGACTATAAATGGAAAAGAAAATGATTTTTTAATTTAATTTATACTCCCCATGACTTGTTGCCTGCTTTTCATTGACAACATGGCAACCTGGGAATTGACATATTTAAATTAAGCCATAATGACTGACAATACAATGATTCACCTCAAACTTAATTCCCTTAATCACTGTGAAGGTAGAAATAACATAGAATTTTTCACCTAATCAATTTTAATGAAAATTAATATTATATGTTGTGTTAAATAGTTTGTAACTTGCCCATGCAAAATAATGACATGATATCTAACACACCAATAAATGCAATTTGATTGACCAAAAAAATAAATATTAATAACCAGTTAAATAAAACTGATAGATTGATGTTTTTAATCCTTTTCTATGACCCTACCATATTCATGGGTTCCATGAATCTTAGAGACCATATGCATGGGTTTCAAGATTTTGAGAAACCATATTTGTGGGTTCCACAAATCTTGGTGACCATAATTGTGTGTCCCATAAATTGGTCACTTTTATTTTTCATGTCCTTTTATCCAAAATTTATTTTCCTTGCCTTCATTATCGGTTCTCGATATTTTTCTTATTTGGTCCATGTATGAGTTATCCTTTAGAATCCTATATATACAAATGTACCCTAACCCAATTTCATTTTGTATCACTTGACAATACATTTAAAAATTCCTTAATTTAGTTACATGTTGAGAATATGCATCACACTTTTATTGAGGAACTTACACATTGAGCCTACATTACCCTCATCATCAATTGAAATAATGAGTCAATGAATATTATACAAAAATAAGGTCTACCTAAGCATATAGTTATATTTGATTATCTAGGGAGAGGATGAGAATATGTTTCTCTCATTTGAGTTGGGAACACTAACAAATCACTAGAACTACATTTAGCCTTGATTCTAAGAATGCAAGATATGTAGCTAAATGCTCAAGTGGCTTAGGCCACTAACCTTTACATATTATTTTTTCTTGTGACTTTGTGGTGAATTAGAAAAAATCAAAGAAGAGCATATTTAGAGTAAAATGAGCATCTATTTAGTGAATCGAATCTAGTAACACATTCATCAGTCTTTATTGAAACATCATATAAATTTATAAATACAAAAATTCAAAATTGCCACATTCATAATAGAAAACCACATTCATTGGAAAACTTCCATATTTGGCTATTTTAATTCAATCAGTCATATCCATGAGTCCCATAATTTTCATCATATTTTAGATCAAATTCATATTATAATATTTCAATGGACAATCAAGCTCAAATCCATGTTTCTAGTCTTATAATTCAAATATACACCCTAGGTGAATTTATTTTAATCATTTAGTTATCTCTTTCTTTTTCCTTTCATTATCATTACATGTTCATAAATTGTACTTTAATTATTATTTCATCAAATTAAAAAAATTGATTACTATAATCTACTTTCTTATATTATATCTCTTTATATGTGCATTATTTTATCCCTTTATTAGTGCATTATTAGTGCCATTTATCCCTTATGTTACTTTCAAAATTTTAAAAAAAGTAACCTTCATATGTGGAAATGAGGGGAAACTTTATTTAAATAAAAAGTACTTAAAATTAGTAGCTCTATATTGAAGTAATTTATATGTGCATGAGGTTATTTTAGATGTAAAAATAAGATAGATGACAGTTATGATAAATTTAACAAAACATAATGATTATCCTTCTACATTATGGATGGGGCAGTAATAAGAGCTTAAAATTAAGGTAAATGAATTTGAAGGAAGTATGTATCATTATTATTATATCATAATGGATAAAATTATTTATCATTATATAGATATTTTATGAAAAGCTTGAAGGGAAAATAAACAAAGGTACAAAGCACCAAGTCCCTGCGAGAAGAACAATGCATAAACGCATGAGTTGGTGTCAATTGTATTTAGGCATGATAATGTAAGAGTAAATCACACTTGATACTATAGTCTAATATACCACAAATTGATGTAAAAATATTGATTTGGAAAGGGCACCATGCCAAATCTATAATTGTAGCATAATGGTCATCTAGCCTATGTAGATACTAAGTAGAGGATTACATGTCCCTATCCCATATAAAGAAGAATTTCCATTTCTTGCACTTGAATTTTTTTTCTCCAATTGAGATCATTTTAAGCCATAAACTTCATCCTTATGTTCTATGTATGATTGACCAATAGACTTGTGGATACATACATCATGATTAAGTGTTGAACTTTTTATATCACCAGTTGTAAGCATATTACCATTCCATGCAAGGGAGGCTACAGGGGCATGATTATATAATTGTATGAATAAGATACACATTTACACTATAACCCTACATGTAGCTAATATATAAATAAATTTTCCTTAAAATTTTCATGATTCTTTTTGAAATGCCTCATTATATATATAGATCTTTAAAAGTGATATCTTTGTAGAATAAAATAGCATTTTTTTAAAAGGCCTTAATAAAAAAATTCATCGGTAGTTTCAAATCCAAATTCCATTACCCTTATCAAAAGGTGGAGGCATACTACAACATTGATTAATTAATTTCTCAACAAAAGGAAATAAAATGACAAAGTCAACACAAACATATACATCCAAGGTAAATTATCTATACAATTATGATAAAAAAATAAAAAACACACAATATTTTTCAACAATGATCATAAGATACTCGTCATTTTATGTTTTATTTTGGCTAAACCACATTAATAATTTATTTAACCCTTATCCCATGCTAACAGTTATGAATTCAAATGAACTGATGGATTGATCCTAGTGACTTCCAATGGATGGTAAAATTTACACATTGTTCCAAACTTATAGATATTATATTGACTAATAAACATGCATGTTGGTTTGTCCTTTTATCAAAATAATAAAATAAATGTGATCCATAAAATCTAAAAATACTCTTACCCTCTCTTCTATAAACTTCCTATTTTCTTGTATTTCCCAAGATTTGCAATAGTGAGTGGGAAAAATAACATGCAAGTGTGAAAAAAAATAGGCTCCCCAAAAGTGAAAAAAATTCAAACTATTATGTTACTACAAAGGAGAGACATAAATAAGTAAAAAAACACTAACATGATGGAAGGGGAGGTCCATCTCACTAAGTTTACAAGCAAATAATTTCTCACAATGCTCCTTAGAGTGGTGATATCTACAAGTTGCACCAAAGTTACAATATCCTATTTTCATGTAGTTCACATTATGGTTGTCCAGGCCTTTCAGGGTATGTCTCTTCATTTTTAGCTAACTCCCAAGACTATGTTGTTGTTCCTCCTGTAGTTGTAAAGCACATAGGTTCACTACAAATAAGAATAAATTGTATAACATTGAAAACTAGATTGTTAGGTTGATTTGTATCACTCAAAAAAATTATTACATTGTTATGTTGCTTATATTCTTCCATTGGGAAGGGAATCCCATCAACCTGAGCAAAAACATCCATAAGATTTTTTTAAAAACTATGGATCATCACTAATAATATTGTAAACACATGGGTTCACTTTGCATGTGCATTGGGGTGACATTTCTAATTATAGGGATTTCAATACACTTATATGTCATTCATAAAATAACTCTTGCATTCAAATGGTTTCCTTGTATAATAACTTGTTCTTTCTCTTATGTTGTAGGAGAAGGGTGTGTTTTCTAAATCCTAAGGAATTAGTAGTTGTAATAAAAAATGCCTTTCCACTTATAATAAATGTTTTAATGCTTTCATTTATACAAGTTTCACAAATCAAATTATTGATTATCGCCTATGACTAATCTTGTTATGAAATCTTTTAATTCATTGCTTGATATATGTGATTAGCATCCTATGGTTAATCCCCTAAAATCACTACACACTTCCAATAGTTACAAATTCATTCATCTTTAGCACTGACTATTATAAGGGTTGGCACAAGCCATGTTATAAGATTTTAAGTTATTGAGAAACTAAGTTTATTGTTCTGCTTCACTTTTAGTTGAATGTCCAGATTTTTCAAATTTAATGAACCATGTGTTGTATGAAATTTAAGGATGGTATAAGCCTCAAGGCCCAACTTAAAATGGTTAATTGGCATGTCAATTAATGGGATCAAGAATATGCATCCATCCCAAAAATTAATGTAGCACATTTTTGGGACATGAGTTTTTTGATCCATTACATTCAAAAATATATAAATTTATTCTTATCATATAATAGATTGATCTCAATTGGAATTACTTAATATATAAAAAATATAGTATAATGTTGTGAATTTGCTTCAGGAATTCCATAAAAGGAAAATGTCAATCATCAAAAGTATCAAATTGATATTACACTTAAAATGGGAACACCAAAAACATTTGTGAACTAAAACATAATATTCAATGATTACATAATCCATTCTAGGAAAATTAATACAATGTAACCATTATTTTTGACAATGATAGAGAGTCATCAGAGTATATATACTTAGTTTCATCCCATAAAAAATAAGCAATAATTTATAATATACAGTCAAATACCCATGCACATGGACATTAATTGTCAACCACTTCATAAGATAACTTCAATAGAGAGAATGAAAAAATATTCTCAATTTGTTTCAGGCTTCACGTAGGATTCATTATAAAAATTATTAAAAAGTGTAGTCATTATATGCAGGTTAAAATTTTCTACAAAAATGGAAATAAAATTGAACAGTAATGCAAGGACATTGGCTAATTAGGAATAACATTTGGTCTTTCAAATGTTTGACAGAAAACATTTTAAAAAAATATAGGAACAAAAGTGCAAGTAAATCTTTCTTATTAAAAAGAGAGAGAAATAATAAATAACAATAGCTAATGCTACCTTAAATATAATTAGAACTCTATAAGAAATTTTGCTTCAACTCTTCAGCAAAAGTAAAATATCAATAATCAAAATAGCTAATGTTACTAGAATCTACAAAAAAAAACTAGAAATAAATCCCTTGTATATGCATATCAATTCCCAATCATTCATAGCAATCAAATAAAAGCTTCCTATCAAGATATCATAAAAATAATCATATTTGAGCGAGGTTTGATAGAACCCTGATTCTCACGTACACTTTTGAAAACATAAATTTGAGATAATCATTAGTATACTAGCACCCAAAAAAAATACCATTGGGTAATCCCTATACAAAAATCCACACAACTCACCTTATTCTTGAGGTTAGAAGTCCATGGCTTCTATTTATTGTAAGGAGTAGTGTCCTTCCTAAGCATTGAAAATCACCATTTTCTCACTTCCCATTGTACTTGAAAAAAGCCACACCAAACATTAAAATGGTAGATTATAAACAAAATTTTCTATGATTTCATAATAAAAATGAATAAAAATATTAAAAAATTTACATAACCTAGTTGTTGAGCTTGCAATGATGTTGATTTCACCCACCATGTTATCCACATGGTCAGAGGTGCTAGTAAATTAATTAAACTAACATGCAGTGAAAAGAAAAACAATTGGGAATGCACCAATCCACCCTCCATGTAATGATTATGACTTTCAATAAAAAAATAAAAATATTTTTTTAATTTAATTTATAATCTCAATGACTTGTTGCCTTCCTATCATTGATATCATAATAGCCTGGAAGTTAAGCATATTTAAATTAAGCCATCATGACTAATAATACTATGATTCACCTCAAAATTAATTACCTAATCAATGTGAAGGCATAAATAACATAGAATTTTTTTCATCCAACCAATTTTCATGAAAGATAATATTATGTCTTATGTGTTAAATAGTTTGCAATTACCCAAGCAAAATACTAACAGATTATCTAACACTCCAATGGATGCAATCTGATTGGCCAAAAAAATAAAGGTTAATAACCCGTTAAATAAAACTAACATACTGATGTTTTTTAGTATTATTTATGTCCTTACCATATTCATGGGTTTCATGAATCTTAGCGACCATATTCGTGGGTTATAAGATTCTAGGAAACCATATTTGTGGGTTCCAAAAATTTGGGTGACCATAATTGTATGTCCCATAAATTTGTCACTTTTTTTTCCACGTCCTTTCATCCCAAATTGATTTTCCATGCCTTGATTATGATTCTCACTATTGTTATTATTTGGTCCGTGTATGAATTACCATTCAAAATCCATATATACAAATGTACCCTAACACATTTTCATCTTCTATCACTTGAAAAGACATTTAATAATTCCTTAATTTTAGTTACACATTGAGAATATGCATCACACTTTTATCAAGGACGCTACACATTGAGCCTACCTTACCCTAATCATCAATTGACATATTGAGTCAGTGTATATTATACAAAAATAATGTCATAGCAAAGCATATAGTTATATTTTATTATCTAAGGAGAGGATGATAATCCCTTTCTCTCATTTGGGTTGGGAACACTAAAAAGGCACTAGAACTACATTGAGCCTTAATTTTAAAATTGCAAGATATGTAGATAAACTCTCAAGTGTTTCAAGCCATTAAATTTTACATATTATTCATTATTGTGACTTTGTGGTGAATTAGAAAAAAATCAAAGAAGAACATATTTAGAGTATAATGAGCATGAATTTAGTTAAGTAAACCTAGGAACACATTCATTATTCTTTATTGAAACATCATATAAATTTATAAATACAAAAATTCAAAATTGCCACATTCATAGTAGAAAACCACATTCATTGGATAAATTTCCATGTTTGCCTATTTGAATTCAATCAGTCATATTCATGGGTCCCATAATTTTCATAGCCTTTTATATCAAATTCATAATCTAACATTTCAATCCAATCAAGCTTGAATCCTTGTTTTCAATCTTAGAATTCAAATATATGCCCTATGTGAATGTGTTCTAATCATTTAATTATCTCTCTTTCCTTTCATTGTCATTGCCCATTTGTAAATTGTACTTCATTTCTTATTTCATCATATTAAAAATTCTAATTACAATAAACTATTGTATTATCTTAGATCACGCTATAGGTGTATTATTTTATCATTTCATAGTGGAATTTATCCATTATGTTACTTCAAAAAAAAAAGTAACCTTCATATGTTTAAATGAGGGGAAACTTTAGTTCAATAAAAAGTAATTAAGATTAATAACTTTGTAAGATAAAATAAAATTGTACACAACTGATAAATGGATTGTTAGGTTGATTTGTAACTCTCACAACACTTGTTTCATTGTTATGTTACTCATATTCTTCCAATGGGAAGGGACTCCCATGAACTTGATCAAATACATGCAAACAAATATTAAAAAACTATGAATAGACACTAATAATATTGTAAACATTTAGTTTCACTTTATGTGTATACAAGGGTGATAGTTCTAGTTATAGAGCTTTCAATACACTTCTACATCATTCATAAAATAAATCTTGCATTCAAAAGGTTGATTTTAGAATGCAGTGTTCTTTCTCTAATATTGTAGGAGAAGAGTGTGTTTTATAAGTCCTAGGGAATTAGCAGTTGCAAGAAAACATGCCTTTTCACTTCTAATAAATGTTGTAATTATTTCATTCACACAAGTTTCACAAATCAAATTATTGTTTATACCCTCTGACTAATCTTGTTATGAAGTCTTTTAATTCATTTCTTACTATGTGTGACTAGTGTGCTCTGGATAATCCTCTAAAATCACTACACACTTGCAACAATTACAAAGTCATTCATCCCTAGTAATGACTATTATAAGGGTTGACATAGGCCTTTTCATAATATTTTAAGATGGTGAGAAACCAAGTTTATTTTCCTCCTTCACTTTTAGTTGAATGTCCAAATTTTTCCAATTTAATGAACCATATGTTCTATATAATATAAGGATGTTATAAGCCTCACGGCCCAAGTTAAAATGTTTAATCTACATGTCATTTAATGGGATTAGGAATCTATATCCATCCTAGTAAGTAGTGCAACACATTTGTAGGACATGAGGTCTTTGAACCATTTCATTCAAAAATTTGTGAATTCATTCTTATCATATAAGAGATTGATCTCAATTAACACTAATTAAGCTATAACATATGCAGTAGAATGTTTTTGAATTTAATTTATCCATTCCACAAATGGAAATTTTTAATCATTAAAAGCATCAAAATGGTATTACATTTAAAAGGCAGACACCAAAAAAAGTTGTTAACTAGAACATAATAATCAATGCTTACATAATCCATTCCAGGCAAATGCATATAATGTGACTATTATTTTTGACAATGATAGAGGGACATCAAAGTACATATACTTAGTTTCATCCCATAACAAATAAGCAATAATTTAAAACATATAGTCAAATACCCTTGCATATGGGCATTAATTATCAAATGCTTCATAAGATAATTTCAATAGAGAGAATGTAAAAATCTTCTCAATTTGTTCCAGGCTTCACGTAAGATTTGTTATCAAAATTATTCAAAAATGCACTCATTCTATGTAGGTTAATTTTTTTTGAAAAAACAAATAAAACAATAATACAAGGACACTAGTTGAATAGGGAATAGCATTTGGTCTTTCAAATGTCTGATTAAAAAATTTTAAAATATTTAGGAACAAAAATGGAAGTGAATATTTCCCATTAAAAAAAGAGACAAATAAGAAATAGCAATGGCTAATGATACCTTTAATCATCTTTAGAATTATAAAAGAAATTTTACTTTAGCTCTTCAATAAAAGTAAAATCTCAATAATCAAAATACAAAATGTTACTAAAATCTAGAGAAAAACAACCAAAAATAAAGACCTTCTATATGAATATCATTTCCCAATCATCCATAACATTCAAATAAAATATTCATATCAAGATATCACAAAAATAACCATATCTGAGTGAGGTTTGATAAAACCCTAATTCTCACATACACTTTTGAAAACATAAATTTGAGATAAATCATTAGTCTACTAGCACCCAAAAAATATACCAATAGGTAAGCCCCATACAAAAACCCACATAACTCACCTTCTTCTTGAGACTGGAAGTCCCTGGATTTTATCCATCATAAGCAGTAGTCTCCTTCCTAACCACTAAAAATCACCATTTTCTTGTTTAGCCTACACAAGCACTTGGAAAAAAACCACACTAGACATTAAAAGGTAGCTTATTAAAAAAAATATGATTTCATAGTAAATATGAATAAAAATAGAACAAATCTTAGATAACCTAGTTATTAAGCCTATAGTGATGTTGATTACACCTACCAGGCTATCTATACAGTCAAAGGTACCAGTAAATAATTAAACTAACATGTATTGATAAGCGCAATAATTGGGAAATGCACTAATCCACCCTCCATACAATGATGATGACTGTGAATAAAAATGAAAAATGATTTTTTAATTTAATTTATAATCTCCGTGAGTTTTTTTCTGCCTTTCATTGACAACATAGCAACCTAGGTGTTGAGAATATTTAAATCAAGCCATCATGACTGACAATATTGTGATTCACCTCAAACTTATAATTATTATAGGATATTTGTATGTTTTTAATTATAAGTTATTATTAAGTTTTTATGGGTGCATTTCCCCCCATATTTTAGTTGGGTTCTACTCCATTTCCCCTATTTTCCTTTCTTTCATATTTCTCTATCCTCATTGAGATATTTTCTTGGGTTCTAGGCCTATTGCTTGGAATTGTGTAGTGTGCAGTTCTAGTGTGTATCCTTATTATGCTTGTTTTTTAATCTCTGATGCCTCATTTTCACCTTTTTTTGAATTTTCCTAACCATTGTATCTCGACTCATGTGTCAATTTAGTCTGAATTTTAATTTGAGAAATCTAAAAATATAAATTTGTATTAGTGCATGTAAATAATATAATGATTGAAAAAGACACAAATTTTATGTTCTAAAGATTTATTTTTGAAGTGTAAGAACATAATTCAAATATTTAAAGTAGATTTGAAGAATTTACTTCCTTTCCTAGATATTAATTTTAGTACAAATACTTATATAGAACTAGGGCTTAGATGGAAAGATTGCACACTAAATTATATTGAGTGTTATTTTCTAAAAAAAATCCAGCCTAAGGGCATGATGATATATGAGGGACAATACAAGGCTACAATTTAATCCCTCATTTTTATTGGTGAGTTATTAATGTTGTTGAGAAGGAGATAACTTACTTAGTGATCTGATCAAATTTGGGAAAAGTGGTTATGGTTTTTAGAGCCTTGAAATATATAAACATAATTAAAAAATAAATTTGTAAATATTTTCACTCAAACACAAACAATCTAACATTATTTAAAATATCTTTGCTCTATTATGGGAATGGAGATATTTCTACATTATTCATTATTCAAGAGTTTAAAATTGATTATATATAGAAAAATATTAAAAATAATATTATTTAAAGATAAATGAATTTGAAGGTAATATACATCATGATTATTAGAATATGTTTAACCCTAAATTTTATTTGATACAAGGATACATTAGGATTAAGAATATAGAAATACAAAAATACAAGGGCGATAAATAGATCTATAGCATGCCAATTAAGTTCTAAACTCAAATAAATAATAGTCTTAATTTATAATACTGAGATATGTCAAAAAAGAAAGTACAACTATTGATTGATATTTTAATAAATTAAAAATAAGAGTATTTATTTTTTTCACTATGCATATGCATATCTGGGTTGAAACATACTATAAGTGGAATACATTAGGATTCTAGAACAGTCATTAGATTTTATTATTTTATTTTATTACATCAGATATGGATGGTTGTGTTGATGCTAGTGTTTGAGTTAGATGTAGGTGTCTAGTATGGAATAGTGACTGGATCTAGATGCGACCACCTAGAGGCTTCTAGGTTTTCTATTTGCTTTCCTTTGATGTTTAAGATTGTACACATAATTTTTTTCTCTTCATCAAATGATAAAACCCTAACCTCCTCACCTTTGGAGTGACTATGGGAAAATGAGTTAGCGGGCACATGATGTCAAGTTGTTTGAAAGACCCCTCTATCAATGGGTGCTATATACATATCTAATACTCTAAAGAGGGTCTCAAAACTTATGTAGTTATCCTAGTTCTCCCTTATATGTTGGCTTGTGTGTTTATAAGGAAACAATATGTGATAAAAAAAAGCACATAGAGTGACCTAGATTGTAACTTGACATATACAACTCATGGGATCTTCTTTCAGTACTTTAGACTAGTGGGGATATTACTCCTATGCTTGATATGGAAATAGAGAAAAATAGGATAGATTTGCTCACTTGAGTACTTGATTTAAGTGATTTTGGTAAGTTTCCTCGTGAGTTCCTAATATTCGTTAGGTTTTTAGGTTTTGAATGAATGAAGGATGATATTGTATATATACTAATCCCTTTTGAAAATATCTTGAACTAAATCACTTAGGCTAACATTCAAGATATGTTTCATTTGTAAATTAGATAACTTTTGGGCATTGGACACTTAGTTTGAAAGGGGACACTAGTGTCGGCGTAGGTGTTTTGCTGGGACACAAGTGTTTGGGAAGCTAAAAAATAGGGACATGTCTAAAATTGGTAGAGAAGGATAATAATAAAGGTTATAGAATTTTTCACAATATATTAGGCTTGGTTATTAGAATAAAAATGGTCAAACTAAGAGATAATTAATTTAGGCACAAGATATAGTGATCAAGAGCCTTTAGACAATAAGGTCATAAAACTAAAAGGGATAACTATGATAAGTACTTACCAAGCGTACAAGACTAAAGTGCTATATTATTAAGATTTAATGTCTACAAATCACTAGAGAATAAATTATTTAACATTACATAAGAACAAATATTTTTAAAAAAAATAAAATATCAAAGTTAATAGATTGAAACAAAATTTAAATTAATAAGATTAACAAATTATTTAATTGAAAACTTTAACTAAATCAAAAAATTAAAATTAATATTTAATATATCACTTTATTCGATTATAGATATCTAATTTTGGTCTGAGGTAATTATTAGTCGTAGAATTAAATTGGTTTTTAGGGTATTTGTGTATTTTTTAATTATCGATTCATATTATTTATTATTAGTGCATTTTTCCATGTCTTGGTTGCATTCTACCATGTTCCCATGTTTTCTTGTATCTCTTATTTCTCTCTCCTCATTTCCATATTTTATTTGGTTCTAGAACTATTACCTAAAATTGTGTAGTATGTGATTCTGGGGAGGGCCCTTATGATGCTTGTTTTGGGTCTCTCATGCTTAATGTTCCTTTTTGTTACCTTTCCTTGGTTTTTTGTATCATATCATGTGCCAATTAAGTCTTAATTTAAATTTGAGAAGTCTAGAAATAGAAAGTTGTATTAATGTATGTAGACGATATAATAATTGAATAAGACACAAGTTATGTGCTCTAAAGATAATTTATTATAATAGTGTAAGAGTAGAATTCAAGTATTTATATTATATTTGAAGCATTTATTTTCTTTGTCAAATGTAGTTTCTAGAGTAGATTTGAAACATTTATTTTCTTTGTTAGATGTTCATTCTAGTATAAAAATTTATGTAGGATAAGGGCCTAAATTCACGGATTGCTCACTTAACTATATTGAGTGTTTTTTTACCAAAAAAAAAAAAACTTAAAAGTATGATAATAATAGATGAATAATACAAAGTCCACAATCAAACTCCTATTTTAATTAGTCTTTGATAAATTATTAAAGATATGAAAAATGAAATAATCAATAAAAAGATATACATGAAATTCGAAAAAAATAAGTGATGTTTTAAAATCCTTAGAACAAAAAAACATGATCATAAAACTATTTTTAGATAGCTACACTTAGATCAAAAAGACCCAACATTCTTAGAAATGCCTTCAATCTATCGAGAGTGCACTCCAAAACATTATCTCTATTTGATTAACATTTCCGAGTTTTATTCACTTTATTATTTTAACTTTTTTTCTAATGTCTATTTCTGATACTTCTCTAAATTTACAACAACATTAAATATTATTCTAAAACATGCTTATAATTCATTACTAATTATAAAATATTATTGGTTCTGGTTTATTGTTTATTTCATTAAATCTAATTAAAATAAAATTCTTTGTGTATCAATAAATGTATTGAATATTTTATCTTAGTCTGAGGCTATATGGTAAGGCGAAGCCCCAAGATTTGTCTCACAAGAGATAAAAAAATATGTTTTTTTTGCCCCATGTAGGCACTGCCAGGTATAGGGAATATGCAGTTTCAATTTCACCCTTCTTGATACGAATACATGCACAAAGTGTCCTTTGCAAGTTGGTTTCATAATGCATCATCTCACAATGATAATTTGCATCTGTAAATTCCATGGTTGCAAATCGTGAAGCTGATTTAAACCAATTTCAATTTATGGAATGCCTTGTGTTACTTCGATTAGTGAATCAAGGAAACAGCTCCCAACATAGTAGATCATCATACAGGATAACAGATTCTATCTCCATAATATAATATTATAAAAGACTCAAACTCAATACATCACAAAGCTGCGAGAGATAATCCCCCACAACAATTATTTAGATATAACTATAATACCAGAGTAGTATTACTGTGCTCATCATCTAGGGCTAGAACTTACAACCTACGTTAAAAACAAAAACAAGAATAGATATTGTGTCAGAAAACTTCATTACTCATATTTCATTCCAGAAAATAAAGATAAAATTGGTACAAATTAATCTTACATGTTATAGTTGATGCCCTTGGAGATTTTGAAGCCAAGGCCAGCTTGGCATTTGATGGGAAGATTACCCACAGTGTTATCAGTGACTTTGGGGAATCTATTAATAGATATTGTGTTATCAGTGACTCAAACTCAATACATCACAAAGCTGCGAGAGATAATCCCCCACAACAATTATTTAGATATAACTATAATACCAGAGTAGTATTACTGTGCTCATCATCTAGGGCTAGAACTTACAACCTACGTTACAAACAAAAACAAGAATAGATATTGTGTCAGAAAACTTCATTACTCATATTTCATTCCAGAAAATAAAGATAAAATTGGTACAAATTAATCTTACATGTTACAGTTGATGCCCTTGGAGATTTTGAAGCCAAGGCCAGCTTGGCATTTGATGGGAAGATTACCCACAGTGTTATCAGTGACTTTGGGGAATCTATTAATAGATATTGTGTTATCAGTGACTCAAACTCAATACATCACAAAGTTGCGAGAGATAATCCCCCACAACAATTATTTAGATATAACTATAATACCAGAGTAGTATTACTGTGCTCATCATCTAGGGCTAGAACTTACAACCTACGTTACAAACAAAAACAAGAATAGATATTGTGTCAGAAAACTTCATTACTCATATTTCATTCCAGAAAATAAAGATAAAATTGGTACAAATTAATCTTACATGTTACAGTTGATGCCCTTGGAGATTTTGAAGCCAAGGCCAGCTTGGCATTTGATGGGAAGATTACCCACAGTGTTATCAGTGACTTTGGGATTTGAGATAGTTGCAAACCTGTTGGTAGGGGTAGTTGTGGTTAATCCAGATAGATTCTTCACACCACCGTAGCACTACGTCATTGGTTATCCAACTCCATTTGTCTATAAATACCCCAAACATAGAGCTATTACCCCCACAATCGTATTATAGTTCTATGCGTTTATTGTCATTATCAACAACATTGTAAACATTGCCACTACATAAACTTTCTACACAAACACCATCTTCTTCCCTTCTCTAACAAACAGATATCCCTTCTCACTCTCCTTCTCAAACAATGGAAAACCTCTTCCATGGCGAAGAGAGGGGAATGGGCAGCGAGAGCCATTTATAAAACTAAACCTTCAAAACATATCAATATAGATGAAAGCTCCAAATGGGCAACATAGCTTTATCTGTCATAATAGTGTTAAAACCTGTACCTCAAAAAAATGCCACAACGATTATTAAAACCCAAATGGGTATTCACTTGCAATAACTAACCCCCAGATTTTGAATGAATCTCAATACTTTCAAAGTTTCAATGAATCTGAGGTAGGCTCTCCCTCCAACATTATCTGTCTTCTGCAAAGGACCCTTTGAAGATATGGGTCAGTGGTGTCCTACTTAAAATAGTTGCAGGTGGTCAAGTGGTCCTTGGCAGCATTCTACGATGAGTTGAAGGCTTGAACGACAAGGCAAGAGGCAAGCCCTAGACTAGGAGCATTTCCTACCAAATTCATTGTGCATGACATCATTGCCCCCACCCCATCATAGCACATCACTGTGCCTTCCACGGTTTCCTCCCTCACTACCAAAAACACAAACAAAAATTGAAATGAAATGGTTAAGAACATCATAGCGACGAAGAGGCGGTGACAGGTTGGGCGTTCTCTGAATACATGTCAGGATAGGCAACTCAACAAGCATTGTGCAAGTAGCACAACACATGTTTGTGGTGTGGCATTTGAATATTAACCTATTTTTGTGGGACCATTATGATTTTCAATTAATTCTTGCATATTTTATTCAATCATTAATTTAACAATCTTCTCCAACAAGGTTTTAATTTTAAATTATATTACAATATATTTTATATAATAAAATAATTATATATATATGAATGATAATATATAATACTATATGTATATGTATATGTATATGTATATGTAATATAAAATAATATGTAATATCATATATATTATATATAATAAATTAAAATATATTTTAAAATATAATATGAAAATATTTTAACATACATTTTACAATACAATATTATATAATATAAAAAATTATTTACTTATAATATAATATATTAAAATATATATTACTATTATATATATAATACAGTTGAAAAGAAAATATAATATAATATCGAATAGATTAAAATATATATTACAATAAAATATTATATAATATAAAAATATATTTACTAATATAAATAATAGACTATAATATTATATTTATTAATATATTTATAATATAATATTTACAAATTTTAAATGTACTTCAAATTCTGAGTTAAATTATATTATTAAAAAGAATCCAAAAAAAAAATTAGGATAATGTTTTTATAATATGGAGAGAAATAGTTAGATTAATGTTTTAATGATATGAAAAGAAGATATTGAGAGTCCCAAGTTTGTATTGATAAGGTATTTCATGTGAAATTATACACTAAAGGGCACATACTCTACATGCATTATAAAGTGGTTTATAGTTTACACAGTGATGCAATTTTCTATTTGATTATGGAAAGACTACATCTGATGTACATTGCATCAAACAAACTTACAAATTGAATTGCTCTTTTTATTCATTTTGACATTGAAGAAAAAAGATCCTCACTTGACCATCGATTCCAAGTGGAAGGAAATATAGTGAGTTAAATTTTGATTAAAATGGGAATATACCTCACAAAAGAAAAAATACTTAGCAAACACAATATAATATGAAAATGTATGTGATAGGAGAATTTTTATATTAATTCCTGTATAATTGTATTTCAAATTGACATAACACATTAAAAAAATAATAAATTTTACAAATGAAAAAAACACTTATCAGATATAATGGCAACTGCTAATATTACACCCTAAATATTTTATTGACAGAAACATAGCCTAGATTCATCTCTGCATCAAAAAGATGCCACTCCTGTCAACTGAAAGCAATTAAATCACGGATAAAAATGAAATTAAATTTACAAGCACGATCGGATCTCCGAACATTTATTGGAGTGTTATCGTATATTCAGTGAATTAAATCTCCGAACATTTATGGGAGTTTTATCGTACATTCAGAGAATTAAGTCCTCCTTGTCGATTTAGGGTTTACATTAATGGATGGAAGTCGTATGAGCTGAGAAAATTAGTTGGTTAAAATGGAGAAACACAATACTAAATCCATGAGTTTAAGGTTGCTGATAAACAAAAAAAACTGAACGAATTATATATGGGGAAGCGGGGAAGGGTTTCGTTGATTTTTTATTTTACCGAAATGTCTCTCCGCATCACAAGGACGTAAAACAGTCACTAATCTGTATGAGAGCATATGGTTAAACTGCCCTCCATTCTCATGAATGGAGACAAATCTGAGTTGCTCAGCTCCAAAGTTATATCCAGCAAAGCACACCACTTAATAAAGTAGTTATATATTATTTTTTATATTATAAAATTATTATAATTTTTTTAGATTTAGATTTAGATTTTGGATTTTTTATATCTTGTCTTTATGTCAATGGTATTATAGTGATGCTTCTATCAACATATTATATGTGGAGTCTATCACGATTAAATCAATATTCATGACGTCTCCATCCACACTTGATAATAGAAAAACATCATTCAAATATGTAGACACCTTGTTAGTTATGAAACCCTCTGTGATAGTGTTTCACTACGTTTTAAGCTTATTTTATATTTAAAGAGAGAGAGAAACTGAGAAGAAAGAGAGTTAGGGATAAGTGATTAAAACATGAATAAGTGCGCATCGTTCTAGACTTTGTAGATTCCCCTCGTTGGCTATGGAGGAAGACACATGTAGATAAGAAAACACTATACAAAATAGTTGTTAGTGAAGATATGTGTGGACTACCAAACTACGTGCTTGTTCCAAGAAGCATGAAACTTCCTTGAGATGAAAGTCAACTATTTTAAAACAAAGTTTAAAATAAATGAAAGTAAAGAGAGAGAAAGAGAGGGAGAGAGAGAGAGAGAGAGAGAGAGAGAGAGAGAGAGAGAGAGAGAGAGTTAGAGTTCTGTTTACCATGCTACAGTTCTGAATGTAGTAGAAGATAATACAGTGTAGGCAGATAAGTTAGGTCTATGTTTTGGGAAGGTTGTTAGGTGATTTTGAGGTTGATTCAAAAACACAATAATTGACATCGATTAAAGGATCGATGTCGGTTGGGTCATCGATGTTGGTTGGAGTCATCGATATCGATTAGGGGTCGTTGATGTCGGTTAGGGCAGTAGTATTAAAATGAACTAGAGAAAGCTTTTTCGAGAGGGAAAATGAGAGTATGGTCAGGTTGTGAGGATGGGAAGAGTCATAAGGAGGTGGGTAAGACTCAAGTGAGTCTGGACAAAGGGTTGGTATGTTGGGGTAGAGAGAAGTGGTTGGAGAGCTTTACAACTCCTTCACAGGAGGAGTCGAGGTTTGTGAAACAATAAACAGTGTAATGTAAATCAATTATGAAATTACTGTTTAAAGACTTACAAAACACTGAGATATACTTATCTGATGAAATGGGTAAACTATGACTATCAGATAGATGACTCTGGTGAGGCATGGTTAATAGATGGGTGAACAAATAAGACAAACATGTGTTGTTGGTCCTCAAGAGTTCAAGCTATGTGTAGTGTATCAATTCCTGATCTGGATCGATTTGTGTAGAGTAACGATAAGCTTGGATGTCGAAAGTGAATGTAGGATGCTCTGATTGCTAAAATCATGTGCATGAATTCTTGATTTTTGTGACCCGAATACCAACTTGGAATTTTACTTATGTAACCAATGTTGATGATCCCACTGACATTGGCCAAAGTTGACCAACGTCGGTGGAATGAGAATAGGTAAAAGGGCGATTTTTAGCCCATTTCTATTTCTTCTCTTGCCAAGTGTGGTTTCTATTGGAAAATGGTAAAAATGCAAGGCTAAAGGAACGTAGTTAGTTAAAAATTTATGTTAAGGTTGAGAACAAGTCATAGGTAGTTAGGATTAGGAGACTAAGTCTCAAGGTCACTTAGAGGGTAATAATTAGTCTTAGAATGAGATGACCAAGTGAGGTGGCATAAGTGGGCTTTAATTAAATTAATTAAATATTTAAAGGTGAAAATATGGGTTAGGAAGGTTAATTATTAAAAGGGGATCAAGGGGAGTTTCAACTCAAGGAGTCATGCAAGTGTGTGACATAATTTTGGTGTCTACATTTGCCCTTTTTTGTCTTGTAACTTATATTGATAAGCTATGAAAAAAAATAGGAGTTGGATGCTCTAGGTATGGGATGAGATATTCCCCCTTCAAAGTGGGAACCAATGGAGGAGAATCTAAAATTGGGTACTGATTTGATAGGTAGTTAATGGATGGTTGTATGGTAAGTGCGAACATGGGAACATCGTTGCTTGCACTACTAGTTAGAGTTGACACAATCAATAATGGGTAAAGACGAGGAGGACTTGGATAAAAATACCAGACCATAGATTTTTAGTGATAGCTAATGGGGTTAAAATGATCAAAGTTGTAGCTCTAATGGTTCATGTGCTCCAAGTATTTGAGGTAGGAAGTGCTCCTAGAAAACAAGATAGGTTGCAGGTGATGGAATTGGCAAGGTCACTATCTAAAAACACTTGATATACATGTGTGCGTACAACAACCAACTATAGCATGGTAGCATAAGTGGTCAAAATGAGAAAGATAAGGTTTACTCAAAAAGGGTCTTAAGTCGAGGAGATATTTATGATCTCCGATCAGAGTCATCATGGGTGGAAATTTAAGTGATTTCCAAGGTTGGTTGTCGTGGGTGGGGAGATATATGTGATCTCCAAGATACCCCATAAGGAGTCCATGTGAACCACTAAAGGTATGTAATTAGTGTGATTTTATAGAAGTTGGTGGTTGGGGTTTAAAACCCTAATTTTAAGGTGGATGACATTGATCAGATGACAATGTCAGTAGTAAATTTGCCAACATCAGTCAGGTCACCAATGTTGGTAGGAAATATGTCAACATCAATGGCCTAGGGCAAGACTGCCAATGTCGATGGGTGACCAAACCTGACAAAAGGGGTTTGGTAGCCCACCAAAATTCATTTTTGACATTGGGTTAGAGGAAACTAGAGCTCTGAATGTCGTGTAGTTTAAAACATCCTAATCTTGTCCTATTGTGGTGAGGTGGTGAGAGGTGATTGGTGGAGAAGAGTATGTGAGAGTGAGGGCAGGGTTTTACACTTGGTGGGTCATAGTTTGACTGGGGGAGCATTTATATGGACATAGATGGTGGAGGGATGAGGGGACCCAGCTAGAGGCACTCCACAATAGGTGCCAGCCATTCTAGCCCAAAGGAGATAAAAAGATGAGGTAGGAAGTGGTATGAGTTTGTTGTTTTTGAATTTAGGTTTTGATCAAAATTTATTAGTTAGGTTAATGTGAGTGTGTGGGGGGATAGAGGGTAATTAATGGGGTGTGTATGGTGAAAGGGTAGGGTTAGGTGGATTTTTGGGGGGTTGCATGTAGTTTTAAGGAAAATAACCTTAATTTGGATATGGATTATTCGGCCCTAGGGCTAAACTAGTCATCAATATCGACTGGGTGTGCTGACATCAGGCGACACAGCACTGATATCAACTGATAACCAACATTGATGTCAGAATATAAGACTGACGTCAATCAAAATAAAACTAATGATCATCATTAATGTTAACATATAAGACTGACGTTGATTGAAATATAACTGATGTTAGTCACTAGAAAACCCAAAATAGCAAGTTTAGGAGGATTTAGGGATAATTGTGCATCCCAAATTGAATAGGTGCATTAGTGGACTAACCTAATAGCTAAGCTAGCTTCAAAAGACCCTGTGTTAACTAAGTGTTTCCTACATAGCCCTAATTAGGGCCTCAAGCTAATGTAGTTCTCCTAAAGGGAAGGGAAAAAGGGGTGAGATGTGGGTTAAAATTGTCAAGGCAAGTGATTAGGAAAAATTAGGTTGAAATAGGTTGTGGAACTTAGGGTTTTAAAATATAGGCCGTTAGGCTTAGGGTGTAAGATATAGGTTGTGAGGCCTAGGGTTGGAGATATAGGCTATGGGGCCTAGAGTATAAGTGGGTGAATGGGCTAGATAGTTAGGTGGGTAGATGACTAAGCTAGCCTTAGAAGACCCTATGTCAACTGAGTGCTACCTACATAGCCCTGATTAGGGCCTCAGGCCAATGTAGTTCTCCTAAAGGGAAAGGGATTAAAAGAGGAATTTTATAGCTAAAGGTATGCGGATTGATGGAGTGATTTTGTGTGTGTGGATATAGGCTAGGCAGGAGTTTACATTATGAGAACGACTACCTACACTACTGACAAGGATGAGGAGGGATGTCACCACAAATGAGTGGGAACACATGGTAGATTTAGGGTTAGGAGGAGTGCAATGATATTGTACAATTACATGAGATTTGAGCTTGATGGTAGCCTTGATGAAGAGGTAGGATCACACCACCAACACCTTCCATCTGCGTATCATAGAGTTGATAGTGATGCAAGAGGACATATACACAATTTTATGGCTACCACTCCAGGGTGAAGATCTCTTCACATGCTTGAGAGAGGATCATGATATTCATATGTCCATATTATTTAGGGAGCATGTTAGTGAGGAAACCTATCATTTTGTGAGATTTGCATATGAACCGCTGTACACTACTGATGAGGAGTAGCATTACCTGATTATCCTAATGATGATAGGAATTATAGTGTATGCACTACCTAACATAGATGGAGGGAGATTCCCTATTGTGATGACCAAATTTTTGGCACAAATGTTTGAGCAATGAATAGTCTTTGCATAGGGACCATATTTTTTTGGCACAGCTATACAAGGAGTTATGAGATGTGAGGTTGTGATGATGATACAATATTTGTGCCAAGCATTTACTTCATTATTAGGTATATGAGCACATTGTGGTGACATGGTCACTGGGACTACCAATCATGATTTTGATCAGTTTCAAGGTTGGTTTCAAATGATGGAGAGATAACATGGCACACACATGAGTAGATGGCATTGTGCAGAATATTGATTATTACAAGTAGATGGTGGATGGATCAATTCCATTAGATATTGTTTGGAAGCCCTTAACATATCATGTATTTAGAGGATAGGTAGAGTAGCTTGTAGGCTTACAGAGTATGATATGGTTTAGGGGGAGGCAAGCCAAAGATTTGGAGATGATACCTATGGTCAGGATCAGGAGATAGTTTAGGTTATTAAAAGATATACCTCCTACTTTTCCTTGATATTGGAGGGATGATATAGACGTGCCCTTTCCATTACACTAGGATACAAATGGTTTGGATTTTGAGGAGCTACCAGCAGGCCCAGGTGTGATAGATCTAGGGTGTACATTGGCTTATCAAGCATGGTGGATAGGGTTGCACCTGGTGATTCTAAGGAGACTACGGCCAGATTTATAGAGATTGGAGAGAGAGAGAGAGAGAGAGAGAGAGAGAGAGAGAGAGAGAGAGAGAGAGAGAGAGAGAGAGAGAGAGAGAGAGAGAGAGAGAGAGAGAGAGAGAGAGAGAGAGAGAGAGGGATGCAATTGTGTGGGCATGAGATAGAGTGTAGGAATAGGTTTTGGTCCTATAGGGATAGGTGATGACACTACAAGCCCATTGAGTGTAGCATAGGCACAAGTTTTGGTCCTATAGGGATAGGTGATGACAATGCAAGGATAGGTTATTGTACTGACAATAGAGAGAGATGGTTTGTGAGTAGTAGTGTAGGCTCCCCCCCCCCTCCTCCACCATAGGGACCAATATAGGATCCACTATAGTCACCACTATAGGGTCCTACAATAGTTTTGATGGGTCCACCATAAATTGTGCCACTAGTGAGGTATAACACTGATTTAGATGAGATTGCATACTATGAGAGAGCCATCAGGCAATTCCTATAGATTTTGAGATATTTTGAGGTTAGAGAGCAAGAGAGATTGGAGAGATGCACCATGACCTCTAGTTCACGTAGACATAGACAGGTAGAGGGTGGTGATAATATTGCCTCTTCAAGACCATGACCATAGCCCTGAGTATTTTGAGGGCCAGATGTATTATGATTTTTGTTATATATACTCCAACTTGCAAGCCAAAGTCGAGAGATGTATTGTGAGAGAGAGATGATATTGATATGATTCATTGATGTATATATATATATATATGATTCATTGATGTATATTCATATTTAGTATATATATATATATATATATATATATATATATATATATTGGTATTGTGAGATGTTATGATGTTATGATGATGTTATATTATGTATGAGGTTTATGTGATGTTATTTGTGGTTATGTTAGTGATAGTTATTGTGTTATGTTAGCATTTCCCATATTCGTGATGGTACATGCATAGTTGAGCAGTTGGTTTCATTGTAGCATTTTTCCATATATGTGATGGTGTATGCTAAAAATGAGTTTTTTAATTTTATAGTTTCTTGATTTACTATTTTTTAGAGAAGCTAAATGGGTTTCATCTCACATGAGGTTGTATGAAATAAACAAGTTGGAAAATGGTTTATTAGTATTAGTAGAGTGTGATGATTGAAGAATGTATTTTTAATACACCATGATGTTTGTTGATATTGTTTAGCATCATTGCTTGAAATGGATATGTAAGTAATAGTATTCTTAAAAACATAACGTTAAATAGAGATTCATAGGTAGGCGAGAAGTTAAGCGAATCTTGTTGTGAGATGCCACCTTAAAAGAGAAATTGACATGTGATAGAAAAGGAAGGACGTGATGTTCTTACATTGGTGAGGACCATAATGACCATATGAATAGGCATAGGAGTATGAGCCTTATTCTTATATTGTAGTATCAACCATTCATTTGGTAAAGAAATGTCGTGATCATCTTGTGTCAAGTGAGTTTAAATTCCTTAATTGTGAGGGAGTAAGAGGGGGAAAACTTAAAAGGAATTAGGGTGTTTGGGTAGCATAACCTTCTTAGTGGGGATGGTATACCCTTTCTGTAGGAGACCTGAGAGATACCATAGGCAAGTCCATGACAAAAAAATTTCATTTCTTTTTCTTGTGTAGGTTGATCAATACAGGAAGCCTTCATTGGAATGTTGTTGGTGCCTTGAGCTTATGCGAAGCTGATTAATGTGGGAAGATTCTAAGTCATTATTTCCTTGATAACAAAGCTTCACTTAGCCATCCTTCAAGGGAGTGGTTTAAGATTTTTTTTTTTTTAGCTTTTAATAGTTTTATTTCTAGGGAGCTATTTTTATGCTAGATTCGCTTTCACATTCAAAGAGAGAATAAGAAACTAGAAGAAATGGTCTAAGGCTTGTATGTACCTGGATGAAGTCGTGCGCACCGTAATCCAAACGTCGTGAGAACCCCTCTTTGGTTGTGGAGGATGACACCTGTAACGAAAAGAGACTTGGACAAAGAAGGCGTTAGATGAGGAGATGGTGGGCTGCCAAGCAAAAGCTTGATCCCAAAAGCAAAAGCTTGAGGGATGTCAACCCACTGACTGATAAAAATAATGTCTGATAAAAAGCAGAATGATAGAAAGACTGAAATGATTGAAGACTGAAAAGGAAATGGAATCAAATGCTTACCTGAATGCTACTGTCGGCCTAGTCACAGTCGCCGACGTCGGTGGTCCTACCGGTGTCGGTTGGTAAAGGTCCGCCGACGTCGGTTAGTCTGCCGACGTCGGTTACTATGCCGACATCGATGGGGGCAGTGGTCTCTGCGGCTGGCGTCGGTCGGGGCAGTAGGCTTTGGACGAGGTCTAGTTAGGTCTAGACGGGTTTATGGTCTATGGACGGGTCTGAGAAGGATTTTGGGTCTGGGTAAGGGTCTGAGAAGGGCTATGGGTCTGGTTGAATGGTTTGAGAGTCTGTGCAGAGGTCTGGGGTAATGGATAAAATGTCAAAAAGAGATAGAGGAGGCCAACAGGGAGATAAGGATCCAGGTCTGGTCTAGAAGTACTGAATGGGAGCTAACAACTAATACATTTCTAGATTATTGAAATGAAATAAAGAAACATTCTTAGCTCATACCTGTTGAAGAAGAAATGTCGCTGATGGGTTGTACCTGTTGCTGGTGCTACTGGTGTGAAGGCCCTGTTGCTGGTGAAAGCTAATGCAGAGTACCTATTATTGCTATAGCTGCTGGCATGAAGGCCCTGTTGTGTGTCCCTAAGAGAGAGAGTGAGGTCTGAAGGTTGGCAGATTGAAGATCAGATTGCTAGATTCTAGAGTTTGATGAAGAGCAAGGGCAAAGGGGGATAACGGATGCAAAAAACTGTTATGAAGGAAATCGACGCCGGCAATACCGTCGACGTCGGTCGATAGTTGACCGACGTCAGCGGCTGGAAGGCAGGAAAAAGGCTAAAAATAGCCTTTCGTCTATTTTCCCAACTGTCGGGTTTAAATGGCGGGGTAAGAAACGGTCGAGAGGGGTTAAATGGGTGTGAGGATGAGGAATAGGTCATAAATGGGTCATGGGGGGATGAAGGGAATCCAAAGAAGGGCATCCTAGGGTGGTGAGGTGGCAAGGGAGATAGAATTATTAACTTAAAATAAGATAATTATTTCAAATTAATAAGACATAGGTTAGGAGTGGTTAAGAGGACCAAGGGGGAGAGAAAGGGAGGACGACCAAGGGAGTAGACATGATTTTGGTGTCTAGATTTGCCCCTTTTTGTCTTGTTGGTTGTTCTAGATGAACTGCAAGACAAAAATAGGAGTTGATTGCCCAAGGTATGGGATGAGGTTAATTTCGTCTTGTTGGTTGTTCAAGTGAACTGCAAGACAAAAACAAGAGGGTTGGTTGCCCCGATTATGGATGAGGTATTCCCCCTCAAAGTAGGAGTCGAGGGAAGGGAACCTAGAATCGGGTGCTAATTTGATAGAGAGTGGATGAAAAAGGTGAAGATGGAGTGAGAACACTGTAATAGTTGTGATTGCGGGTATACCACTGCACGAGATGGTCAAGTCAAATTGTCATAGGTCAAGGGTTGAGGAGTGCCAAAATTGAAGTAACCGGGCCCCAGCATGTGGTCGTAGCTGATCGGGTTATTCAATCGAAGTTGTAGCTCCAATGGGTCATCGTGTTCCAGGTATCCCAGGCTCAGGAAGTGCTCCTAGAAACATGAAAAGTCACAAGTAGTAGGGATCAACCGGCTTGCAATCCTATACTTGTGAGGGTCAAAAATATGGGCTGCGCACAATTTTGCTAACCAGTCGTGGGGTAGCATACATGCAAAAATAACCAAGGCAAAGTCATCTTGGAAGTGGTCAGGGTCGGAGGAGATAGGCATGATATCCATGGTGGTTGGTCGAGGTGGATGGATGGATGAAATAAAGTGGCCGAGCTAACCTCAGAACACTGAGTGCTGCCTACATAGCCCCTGTGGTTAGGGCCTCAGGCCAATGTAGTTCTCCCTAAAGGGGAGGAAGAGGGTCGAAGGTATGGATTGGTCTTGGTCGAGGTCAAGGTCATGGTCAAAGGATTGGTCAAAGGAAAGAATGGTTTGTCCATCAAGGAGACGAACAAATGAGGTTGGTCGAGCTAACCCCAGAAGACAGTCGTGTCATCTGAGTGCTGCCTACATAGTCCCGGTCTTAGGGCCTCAGACCAATGTAGTTCAAATAGAGGGGTCAAAGAGGTCGATGGTCTTGGTCGAGGTCAAGGTCATGGTCGAAGGATAGAATGGTTTGTCCATCAAGGAGACGAACAAATGAGGGTGGTCGAGCTAACCTCAGAAGACGTCGTGTCATCTGAGTGATGCCTACATAGCCCCAGTCTTAGGGCCTCAGACCAATGTAGTTTAGACAAAGAGACAAAATGATTGATGATTGGTTTTGGTCATGATGAAATGATGAGAAGAAGATGATGTTGCAGCCTTTTCCAAATGGTGTGATGGTGTATTCTGCAACATTGGTCGAGTGGTCTTTCATCCCTAGCAATTTTCGATATTCATGATGGATGTTTGCTAAAAATGAATTGAGGTCTATTTATGCTTCAACAAGTATTGGTTTATGCTTAACATAAATTGTGTCGGGTTGATAGTTTCCATGTGTATTGGTGTCCATAAAAACTATGTGAAATAGACCAGGTCATGTCGATGGTCTGAAAATGTTTTGGTTTTGATTTGGTTTGGGTTGGATAGATAATGATTGGGTTGAATGCATGACCAAAGTGTGACAAAAAGTGAAAGGCAAATTGCTCTTTCATTGATAAGGACCAGAATGATGGCATGGATAAGGGTTGTTAGAAATAAGAGACCCGTTCATGCATTGCATTGTTGACCAGTGGTTGTGTTAGAGAAGCAATTGAATCACTTGACGTTAAGTGAGCTCGAAATTCCTTGAGTATGTTGGGGTGATAGGATTGATTATGATATGTAAGGGGGAACCCTTTTTGGCAAGAAAAACTTTGCCCCTTTTATAGGTGACCCCGAGAATGACTATAGACAAGTCCATGACTCTAAAGTTTTGTCAGTCAGTTTTTTTTTTTTTTTTTTTTGAGGCAGACTGATCGATGCGGGAAGCCTGCGAGGGGATGTTGTCTTGCTTTGTGGTCATGTCGTGAAGCTGATCGATGCGGGAAGCTTCAGAGATAGTGTTGTGTATGTAGCAAAATTTAGGAATAGTCATCATTCGAGGGAGTGGTCTATATTCTGCTTTTTATGTTTTTGATATGACTTTGGCCTAGCTGTCCTTCAAGGGAGCAGTCTAGTAAATACAGAAATGATGATGCAGCTGTCCTTCAAGGGAGCAATCTACATTTATAGTTTCATGATCTTGGAATATGCATCCCATTTATATATATATATATATATTTGATTGATTTGTTGACTGGACTTTTGGTCATGGACTTGACTATAGAGGTTTAGAGGGTTTCCCTTTTATTAGGACGAAGTGTTCATGCTTGATAAAAGGGTTAGGATTGAGGGTTGAAGGAGATAGGAATGATGGTGACAGAGACTGCTCAAGGGGATCGAGCTCAAGTTAGACATCAAGTGAATAATTACTTGACTAACAGTGGACTGGTCAAAGATGCAAGGCATAAAAGGGGCTCAGGTTCTGACAAAGTCCTGACCCATGCTTGTGTTATGATGTAAGGTCTGAATCAATTAGGAGCAAACTTGCCCCATTTGCTTCGTTCCAAATTGGTCCCATGTTGATTGATGTTGAAAGAGTTGGTCAATGTTTGGTCAAAGTTTGGGGTCGATGCTGAAGAAGTTGATTGATATTTGATCAAGGTTTGATTGAGGTCAGTTTGAACATTTGGTCAAAGATAGGTTGAATGTTTGGTCGAGGTCAGGTCGACGGTCTGGTTGAGGTCGGGTTGAATGTTTGGTCGAGGTTGGGTCGATGCTCGATTGAGGCCTAGTCGAGGTTTAGGATTAAAAGAGTGATTGATATTTGGTCGAGACAGGGTTGAAAGGTTGGTCGAGGCTTGGATGAAGGTTGAATTTCCCCAGCGGCTAGGGAGAATGTTTGATAGATTGGTCAAGGTCGGTTGAGGCTTGGTGGTCAGATTGACTATGTTGATGTTGAATAAGGGGGTTAAAGGCGGCAAAGGGACCATAATCAGGCGTGGAGATCCCAGTTTAGGTGATGAGGCTTGAGAAGAATGGGTTGGTGTTGATGATTTGTCGAAGGGGTGGTCAAGAGGATCCTTGATGAGAAGGGTATCCTTTTTCTGGTGTTGACGAATGACAGTTTTAAGAGCACAACAGCGCTCAGTGTCATGTCCCAGAGTGTGATGATAATGGCAGAATTTAGAGTTGTCAAACCAAAATGGTCTTGATCTGAGAGTTGATGATTGGGATGATGTTGAAGGTTTGTTGATAGTATGGTCGAGAAGAAAGGTGTCTTTCTCCAAACATTGGTGAATGACAACCTTGAGGGCACAACAATGCTCAGTGTCGTGCCCAGGCGTGTGATGATATGCACAAATCTGAGTGTCGTCGAACCAGGGCGATTTTGGTCTGAGAGATTGATATGGTTTAAGAGGCAAGAGATTGATGCGAGAAGACTGCAACAATTGCCGTAACAGTAGGGCATAAGAACTTGCTAATGGGTCTGTGTGTCTTGTTGCAGTGGGGGTTGAGGACTTTGGTTTGAGAGGCGTAAGAAGTGTTGGTCGTACCATCATTTTTGTGGGTGGTGTAACCACACGTGGAGATGGCACTTTGGTGGTGATAGGTGTTGGATGTTTTGGAGGAAATATATGTCTGATGGGTTGAGAGAGTAATGGAGGCGACTTGCCTCTGTGAGATATGGGAGTAGGAAGCACCCCTATTAAAGTGGACGGATGCGGGCCCAAAATTGAAGGTAATGATGAAGGTGGGGGAAGAGTCCTCTGGTGTGGTTTAATGGCCTTCATTTGTTTGGGTTGAGGGCCACCATTGTGTGAGGTGAGGTCAGGTGCGGGTTTGGATTCGGATGTGGATGGAGGTGAGTGAGATGTAACAATCTCAGGCAAAAGACAAGAGGAAACCGTGACTGGGTCTTCCTCGATTGAAATGGATGAAGAGACTGGTTCTTCTCTTGGTGGAGAAGAAATAGGAGAGTGCGGCTCTGCAGTTGGATAGAGCGTAGGAATGGTCATGGTCTTGATGTGTGGTCTAGGCGTGGGGAATGTATGATCCCCCATTGATGACAAAAAGGATGAGGGTGAGGCAACTTGTGTGGGTGCCATCAAAGCATCCTCCAATATGAGAGAGGTCGATGGAGGACTAACAGGAGAAGGGGAAGAAGGGTCTTCCACCTGTGGAGGAGGAATAGGGGAAGAAGGGTCTTCCACTTGTGAAGGAGGTTGGTTAGGGACAAGAGAAAAGACAGTGTTGACCGTGTGTATATCATGGTCTTGAGGGTTATTGGTCATGGTCTGGACATTGTTTTGAGTAGGCGGGTGATTAGGAAAGGGTTGTTTGAAGATGTTAAGGTTTTGATTGGGCAGTGCGTTCGAGTTGTCCAGGATAAGATCCCCCTTGTCTAGCATGTCTTGGATGATGTTTTTGACATTTTGATAGTTCTTCGTGTCATGGCCTTTGACACGGTGATAGTTGCAAAAGTCATTCTCCCTGTACCATGCAGGGATAGGTGTTGAGGGGTCGAATTGAAGTGGTCGAATTGAAGGGAGATTGAGGACCCCCTACTTGACGAGTTTATCCAAGACATAGGCATATGACTCTCCAATTGGAGTGTATTGACGTTGTATGGATCGTCGTTGGAAGTGTTTATTGATGTAGTCTGATGTTGAAAACTGAGGTCGGTTGGTTATTGTTGGAGATGATGGTCTAAAGATGATAGCGTTTGCCGACCCCTTGGACTGGGAGTGGGCAGAAGAAGGTTTGGACGAAGAAGGGTCATTAGTTTTTGCGTTGTTATTACGCAATTTGACCTTGTTTTCATCGATGGCACAGAGTTCAAGCTTTCTTGCCAAGGTGAAAGCTTCGTCAAAGGAGTGGAATGTTTGAATCCGCAAGGTAGAAGAGATGTGCCTAGCACATGCTCGAGAAAAGAGCTCAATGAGCTCAAGTTGAGGCAAGGAAAAGGAGAGCTGGTTGATCAGGCCTCTCCAACGGGCGACAAAATTGACTATGGATTCGTCGTCAAATTGCCTAATGGAATAGAGGTCTGTGATTGAGACTTGTTTGGTGATGTTGATAGAAAAATGGTCAAAAAATAATTGGGCAATTTGAGTGAACGAAAAGATAGAATGTCTGGTAAGAGAGCTATACCAGTCAAGGGCAGCCCCCGAAAGTGACATGGGGAACGTGCGTAGAAGTAATGCATCGTCATGGGCTATGCGATAACAAGCGTGTCTGAACGCTTGAAGATGTTGTTGTGGGTCCTCCTTACTCTGAAAGTGAGTAAATTTAGGGAGTTCCCACTAGTTGGGATAAGGTTGGATAGGGACGGAGGGATGGATGGGTTCGTTGCAAATTTGCTTATATGATAGAGCATTGCTTGAACCAGAGATAGAGGTCTCGAGACTGGACATCTTGTCCATCAACATTTTGATTATGTCAGCTGACGGATTGGCAGGTGGGGCACCCCTTAGGTTGTAGGGTACCTGGAAGGTGGTCAAAGAGGTGTATGACGTACTTGGTTGCGCTTGTGTAGGTGCAACATAAGGGTAGTGCATCATAGGGATAGATGTCATGGTCAAAGGGGCTTGTGCCATGAAGTTGGAGGACACAAGTTGACTAGATACCGCCATAGATGGTTGAGTGGCGGCACTGGTAAAAGGATAGGTTGTCACTCCCGCGTGTATAGGTGCAAGAGTGGGCGAGGTCGAGACAACCAAGTTCTGGTATGGTGTAGAACTCGGTTGAATTGTGTGAAGTTGAGGGGGTAATGACACCCCGATGGAGGCAGGTTTGAAAATAGATGGGGAGGCCAAACTTTGTGTATTGGCCATGGTCGAGTGACTAGTCGAGACAATAGGCTGAGTCATGATGGGTTGGGTATCGGATGACATCGATGTCATTGCTGCTGCACCTGAAAGGTCCCGCATTTGGTTTCTTGCGAGATAGTTTTGGAGGGCTTTGACATTGAGGTCTAAGAATCTTTCAAAATCTTGGTCCCTTTTAGGGACAATGGGGGTCTGAGTCGGGGTCGGTCGGGTTGGAGTTCTTTCAGTCTCCAAATGGAACTCCATTATAGGACTGGTTATGGATGGGGAAGACGGAAGTGGTTGATGCCTCCCATGGTCAAGAAAAGCCTTGGTTTGACTGCGTGTCAAAACCATTCAAGGCAAGAAGGGTCAGGTTTCAAAAACTGTGTTTTTTTTTAGTTTCAAAAACTCAAAATGTGGTTTTGGCAGAAAAAGGGGTCAGGTTTTAGGATGCTGTTTTGAAAAAAAAGGACTGTGATAGTGACTGACATCGGTTGAAAAACTGATGTTGGTGATATTAGATGGTCGATGTCAGTCAAATAACTGATGTCAACGAGGAAGGGTTGCCGACGTCGGTGATAAAACTGATGTCGGTGACTGTGGTTTCTAGAAACCCAAAAGATTTGAGAGTTTTTGGAAAAAAAGGAAGAAGAACATCCTCACAAGCTCAAAGAAGTAGATAGGAACAGAAAAACAGAGTTGGAGATAGGCAGACCCTAAGCGTTAAATCCTAAGAATCAACTTTTAGAATCTTGTGGCTTATACCTTAAAGTGATATTTGGGAAGATTGGCTTTTGAGACGGGTCCTAGAAGTGGTAGTCTATGGATGGTTTCAGGGTTGTTTAGGCGCTCAAGAGTCTGGGTTAGGTTCGGTACGTAGCCTGGTGCTAAGGAGCAAGCTCCCCTCACTTCACGAGCCCAGTGATAAGCTGGTCTCGCTTAGCCAAAATATACCTTCCCTAGAGATTATCCTCCTCCAGAGAATGGAGTGGGCTTTCCCCTTGGTGATGAAATCAAAGTGAGATTGCCAGGGAGGGGTAAGGTATCCGCTGGGGGATGAAATCCCAGTCGGGCCTTGTCTCAGGTAAGTTTGATGTTTAATTTGTGCAGGTGATTAGGTTGTGTAACATAAGTGTGATTAATTCATGATGCGGTCTAATTACTAGATGTGGACTAAGAAATGCAAGCAAGTAGAAATGAAATGAAGTGTGTTTTAAGCCCAAGTCGAAATGTTAGTTTGTATGAAGACAAATGGAGAAAGGGGTGAAGAATATGACTTTTGACTAGTCTATGATGCATGAAAAGAAAGAAGAGTTCTTTTTAATCCTGCCTATGATGTCTTTTGGAAGATAGAAGAAAGAGATGAAAAGGAGAATCCTAATGCACCCTATATGAACAGAAAGAAAAGAACCCAAGGAAGACCCTAGGGTCCCACTGGGTGTGCAAGAATGTTTCTATGCTAGATTCGCTTTCACATTCAAAGAGAGAATAAGAAACTAGAAGAAATGGTCTAAGGCTTATATGTACCTGGATGAAGTCGTGTGCACCGTAATCCAGACGTCATGAGAACCCCTCTTTGGTTGTGGAGGATGACACCTATAACGAAAAGAGACTTGGACAAAGAAGGCGTTAGATGAGGAGATGGTGGGCTGCCAAGCAAAAGCTTGAGGGATGTCAGCCCACTGACTGATAAAAATAATGTCTGATAAAAAGCAAAATGATAGAAAGACTGAAATGATTGAAGACTGAAAAGGAAATGGAAGCAAATGCTTACCTGAATGCTGTTGTCAGCCTGGTCACAGTTGTCAGCGTCGGTGGTCCTACCGGCGTTGGTTGGTAAAGGTCTACCGACATCGGTTAGTATGCCGATGTCGGTGGGGGTAGTGGTCTCTGCGGCCAACGTCGGTCGGGGCAGTAGGCTTTGGACAAGGTCTGGTCAGGTCTGGATGGGTGTATGGTCTATGGATGGGTCTGAGAAGGATTTTGGGTCTGGGTAAGGGTCTGAGAAGGGCTATGGGTCTGGTTGAATGGTCTGAGAGTCTGTGCAGAGGTCTGGGGTAATGGACAGAATGTCAAAAAGAGATAGAGGAGGCCAACAGGGAGATAAGGATCAGGGTCTATTTTGGAAGCGTTGAATGGGAGCTAACAGCTAATACATTTCTAGATTATTGAAATGAAATAAAGAAACATTCTTAGCTCATACCTGCTAAAGAAGAAATGTTGTTGATGGGTTGTACTTGTTACTGGTGCTGCTGGTGTGAAGGCCCTGTTGCTGGTGAAAGCTGATGTAGAGTACCTGTTGTTTCTGTAGCTGCTAGCATGAAGGCCCTGTTGTGTGTCCCTAAGAGAGAGAGTGAGGTCTGAAGGTTGGCAGATTGAAGATCATATTGCCAGATTCCAGAGTCCGATGAAGAGTAGGGGTGAAGGGGGATAACGGACGTAGAAAACCATTATGAAGGAAACCGACTCCGGCAATACCACCGACATCGGTCAACAGTTAACCGACGTCGGCAGCTGGAAGGCAGGAAAAAGGCTAAAAATAGCCTTTCATCCATTTTCCCAACTGTCGGGTTTAAATGACGGGGTAAGAAATGGTCGAGAGCGGTTAAATGGGTGCGAGGATGAGGAATAGGTCATAAATGGGTCATGGGGGGATGAAGGGAATCCAAAGAAGGGCATCCTAAGGTGGTGAGGTGGCAAGGGAGAGAGAATTATTAACTTAAAATAAGATAATTATTTCAAATTAATAAGACATAGGTTAGGAGTGGTTAAGAGGACCAAGGGGGAGAGAAGGGGAGGATGACCAAGGGAGTAGACACGATTTTGGTGTCTACAGGAGCAATATATTTATAGTAGTAATGAGAAGTTACATAGTTATCCTTCAAGGGAGCAGTCTACGTTGAGAATCATAACCTGAGAGATAATAATTTTTCTATGTATCCTAATTTTTGTCATTATATGATTTGATTTTGTTTTTTACATACGAATTTAGCCATGGACAAGACTATAGAGGACTAGAGGTTTTCCTTTATGAGGGCAAAACTATAACACTTGAAAGGTTAACTAAGTGTGTAGGAATAAGGGTTAAGAAGAAGGGAGGTGGATGTGATAGGGTTGCTCAAGAGATGAGCTCAAGTTAGACACGAAGTGAAGCATCACTTTATAACAAAATAATGGTCATAGATGCAAAGCATTTAAAGGACCAAGTTCTAGTTTTCCTTCAAGAGAAGATAAGTGATAAGTTCTTAAGCCATACTTGTGAGTTATGATGTATGGTCCAAGCCAATTAGGAGCAAACTTGTCCCATTTTCTTTTCTCCATGTTCGTCACATGTTGATTTTCCTTTAGAACAAGATCTTCGATATTGAAATCTTGATCCTTGAGGATTTTTTTATAAGCACGTTTGATATACTCTTAATAGATTTGGAGGTGATTGAGGGCTGCTAGATGGCATTCATTGAGTAGGTCAAGTTGAGCCAAACATTTTTGGTGAAATTCATCATTAAAAATTATGTTTTGTAGAGAGATGTGAAGAGAAGGAATCTAGACCTCGAGAGGCAAGGCTGCTTCCATCTCATAGGCCAGTGAAAAATGTGTAGCACCCTTAGGGGCTTGAATGCTAGTGCAGTAAGCCCATAAGGTGAAGGGAATGTGCGTATGCCAATCCCTACCAACATCATTGACTACCTTCATGAGGAGGATTTTGTTTAAGTTTTTGTTAGAATATTTTGCCTATCCATTACTTGTAGATAGTACGATGATGAGAAGCTTAATTTGATGCCAAAAGCATCATAGATTTTTTTGATAGTTTTTTATTGAAAGATTTAACATTATATGTTAGGTTGTGGAGCTAAAAGCTTCACTGATGCAGACATGGAGAAGGTCATTGGAGGGGTTGCTGAAGGTTGCTGAGTGTCAGAGCAACCGGCGTCGGTCTGATTAGCCGACGTTGGTAGGATAGTGAAGAGAATCAACCGACGTCAGTCAGGGATCAGCCGACGTTGGTCACCTCCAGGCAGACAGGGACCGACGTCGGTCGACTGTGTGGTTCAACTGCGAGCTTATTACGGGCAGTTAGCTAACGAACCAAGTGTTTGCATGATTAGTGTTATTTTTAGACTGAGAGCTGCGGATCTAATTATTGTAATTAGATGTCTAATTATTGTTTGGATGAGATCTATATAATAGAATCATGGTTGTATTGGAAAGGTGTTCTAGTTTGAGTTGAGCAAAGTTAGCTCCTTCTGTGTGTGAGGTGAGCAAGGGTGTTCCTCCTAGTTCCACAGCAGTACCAAGGTGGGTGTTGGTTTTAGAGAGTCAGCAAGATTCTTCAGGTGTGTAGGATCTTGGTCACAGGTACATGGCCTATATAGGAGATCTACATGGTAAGTAAGATCATTGATCTGCAGGTGTATGTGTGTGCAAGGTCAAGGTTCACAGGTGTGCAGAACCAGGTTGATTTGCAGGTGTGCAAGATTAGATAGGACAGCAACACAACAGGGAGCAGAATCAGGCAGGATCTACTTGGAGTACAGGTGTGTACTCAGATAGAGCAAAGAGGAAGGCAAGGGAGTTCCTTCCATAAGTATGGTCTGTTGAATTGCAAGTTGTTGCAGGTTCATGGGAGATCTACTTGAAGTAAGTTGAGTACTTGTGGAGTGCGTGGAGCACTTATGGTGTGCGTGGAGCACAGGAGGTGAACACCAACTCTGTGTTTGAGTTGTGTGTTGGGACCTGAGAGAGAGAGCTTTGAGGAGAGAATTACTATTCACTTGAGGTGTGGCAAGCCTCTGAAGAGGTGGTGGAAAAGAAGTGGCATCTTCTTTATTGTATTCTTTTTTGTATAAGTATTAATACAAGTTGTGTATTGTCTCTCATATCATGTGTTATTCTGAATTCTAGTTACTTGTGATTCTGGTTAATTTCTGCATATTAAGTTGCTTGGTTTGGTAATCAACTGTATGCTTCTGGTGTTTCGTATCCTGACAAGTGGTATTAGAGCTAAGGTTGCAAGGAGCAGGTTTTGTGTTTGGTTACAGGTCACTCTCAGGGGTTTTTGATTGAGTGGGAGTAGAGCAATGGCAGATGAAAGTAAGCTAAGAATGGAGGAGTTGAAAAGCACAGATGGTTACTTACGGTCCTATGGAAAGAAAGAGCAGGTAAAAGAATATTGTTGGTTGGTAGCAGATCAGCATGAAGAAACTGAAGACGCAGATGTTGTAGGTGTTATTGCACAGGATGCTTTTGGAGGTTTCTTGGATAAAGTTGAATCTTGGATAAAAGATTTGGTTGCCTTTTTCCATGCAGCCCCAGGTAGAGGAGCTGGTGAGCCTTGCCAAAGAATTGGCAAAGAGGAAGTGAAGCTGAAATTGTAGGCGGCCAACACACAGGTGTTGATGAAGGTCATGCAGGTCCCAGGTTTGGAGATATGGCTAATTTCTTCAGAAAGATTGGGTGATGAGAGATGCACAAGAACTCTCACAGCGGATGCACTTGAATTAGCTGGTGGTAAGAAAATAGGTACTCTTTATCTACTTGTTTATATTACTGATTCTTCTTTTGTTGCAGAGACATGGCTTCGTAGGCTTGGTCACATGAGCAGGAAGGAGATGCATGTTCTTAAGCGGAAGATAGATATATTTGACAGGCTTAAGAACTGGAAAGCCTTGGTGTTTATGGAGGAGATGGCGGATAGAACCCAGTGGATGGTGCTGGATACTTCTGAGCAGGGTAGTTTGGACATGGTATTGATTCAAAGAAGCTCACGGGTAAAAAGTCATCACTCACAGGCGAACACAGATACCGACGTCGGTCAGGAGGAACCGACGTCGAACAGACAGGTGCCGATGTCGGTCATGTGCAGACCGAAGCCGGCGATGTCGGGTAGGGTAAGACCGACGTCGGTCAGGAGGACCGACGTCGGCAGTAGGTAAGACCGATGTCGGTCAGGAGGACCGACGTCGGCAGCAGGGACACTGACATCGGCAGGGTCGGTAGTCAGGGACAGACGCATGGGAACTGATGTCGGTCAGATGCAGACTGTGGAGTGACCGAGGTCGGTCACTGTAACGGAATTTGGGTGGACAACGAGCTGTCACGGAGTCTCAAATACCCATACGGAGGACTGAAGACGTAAGTAGGCCCTCAAATTCATTGTTCCTCTTCTTTATACTCGTTGTTGGTTGTAGAGCAGGAAGGATCCAGGAAACAGGTGGGAGCATGGCAGGGATATAATGCAGAACCAAGCGGAGTCTTGGTAGGGTTGCCAGCAGGTATGAAAGCACAGAGACGAATGGATTCCTTAGTTGAACAATAGAGTGAACGGACACGTTGAGACGGAAGACCAGGTATATGGTCTTGAGGAGCTGCAGGACAGTGGTACAAGTTTTGACAGGTGGAGGACGAAGCATGGCTTCAGTCAATGTCAGCGTAACTACTGTGGTTTGTCTTACCAGGTGGATGATGAGTCATGACATCATTCTGTTGTTGTATGTGGATGGTATGTTTTGCTAGCAGGATTGTACATACAGGGTTTTGTTGAGCTAAGGGTAAGATTAGTTCATTGGCATGTCATGAGGAGTTTGGAGCAACGAAATTCTTTGGCATGGGAGACATGGAGATCATAGGTTGATTTTGTTTCCAGTGGGAGCTGATGTGAATCAGGTGTTGGTGAGGTTCAAGTTGCAGAGCCGGAGCACACTAAGGGCTGGACAGGTACAGTGTCCAAAATCACATGAGGTTTGGTATAGACCTGAGTATTCCCATGCAGTGGGAGCTGTCAGAGAGTTAGGAGCCAATTCGGGGAATTGGATTCTCAGGTATTTGAGAGGGACCAACAGTAGATATATATGCAGGGTCAGGACTTCACTACATGTGTTTGTAGGTTCGGATGTGGCAGGGTACTCGGATGACAGAAGGTACATCACAGTGTGTGTGGTGGGTTGTCTTCAGGATTGATCTTGAAGAGGGATACAAACTAGGAAACAAATTAGACGGAGTACAGGTACAGGTACAATGTAGCTGTTTATCTCCAAGTGGGAGATTGTTAGGTTGTGGAGCTAAAAGCTTCACTGATGCAGACATGGAGGAGGTCATTGGAGGGGTTGCTGAAGGTTGCTGAGTGTCAGAGCAACCGGCGTCAGTCTGATCAGCCGACGTCGGCAGGATAGTGAAGAGAATCAACCGACGTCGATCAGGGATCGGCCGACGTCGGTCACCTCCAGGCAGACAGGGACCGACGTCGGTCACCTGTGTGGTTCGATTGAGAGCTTATTACGGGCAGTTAGCTAATGAACTAAGTGTTTGCATGATTAGTGTTATTTTTAGACTGAGAGCTGCGAATCTAATTATTGTAATTAGATGTCTAATTATTGTTTGGATGAGATCTATATAATAGACTCATAGTTGTATTGGAAAGGTGTTCTAGTTTGAGTTGAGCAAAGTTAGCTCCTTCTATGTGTGAGGTGAGCAAGGGTGTTCCTCCTAGTTCCACAGCAGTACCAAGGTGGGTGCTGGTTTTGGAGAGTCAGCAAGATTCTTCAGGTGTGTAGGATCTTGGTCATAGGTGCATGGCCTATATAGGAGATCTACATGGTAAGTAAGATCATTGATCTGAAGGTGTATGTGTGTGCAAGGTCAAGGTTCACAGGTGTGCAGAACCATGTTGATTTGCAGGTGTGCAAGATCAGATAGGAAAACAACACAACAGGGAGCAGAATCAGGCAGGATCTACTTGGAGTACAGGTGTGTACTCAGATAGAGCAAAGAGGAAGTCAAGGGAGTTCCTTCCATAAGTATGGTCTGTTGAATTGCAGGTTGTTTCAGGTTCATGGGAGATCTACTTGAAGTACGTTGAGTACTTGTGGAGTGCGTGGAACACTTGTGGTGTGCGTGGAGCACAGGAGGTGAACACCAACTCTGTGTTTGAGTTGTGTGTTGGGACCTGAGAGAGAGAGCTTTGAGGAGAGAATTACTGTTCACTTGAGGTGTGGCAAGCCTCTGAAGAGGTGGTGGAGAAGAAGTGGCATCTTCTTTATTGTATTCTTTTCTGTATAAGTATTAATACAAGTTGTGTATTGTCTCTCATATCATGTGTTATTCTGAATTCTAGTTACTTGTGATTCTAGTTAATTTCCGCATATTAAGTTGCTTGGTTTGGTAATCAACTGTATGCTTCTGGTGTTTCGTATCCTGACATTATCCATAATAATCTTATGGGTGACACTAAAATGGTAAATGATGTGATGGTTGATAAAGTTGACAATTTTTTCAGCCTTAGTGGAGATGAGAGGAATGGCCTCGACCCACTTGGTGAAATATTCAATAGCGGTAATGATAGAATGATGCTAGAGAGGTGAATGAGGGTTAATCTCATCGATTAGATCCATACCCCATTGTGAAAAGGGTCAAAAAGTCTTTGGTGAATTGTAAGGCATGGCTTGGAGTGTGAAGGAGGTTAGCATTTTGTTAACATTTGACACAACATCAAATGTAATTTTGATAGTCTTGGTTGAGTGTCAGCCAATAGTAGTCAATTTGAAGGATGTGTTTGGAAACTGAATTTCTACTGAAATGTCCACCATAAATCTCATCATGGAATTCCTTAATGGTGAAGGGGATTTTAGCATGAGTGAGGCATCTAAGGAGGAGACCATCAAAGCCTCATTTGTAGAAAAGGCCCCCCAGTATAGTGTAGTGAGAAGTAATTTTTAATGAAAGCACGTCTCCCATTACTAGAAAGGTCTGATGGAATGATAGTATAAGTGAGATAGTCAATAAGTTATTTGTACCAAACATCATACAGATTAGAGTCAACATTGAAAAAAAATAGGATATTAATTGACACATAGGAAGGCAATGTGAGGCGATGCACAATGACATAGATTTTTGAAGAAGAGGGCAAGGATGGAATGTGTGAGGCAAGGGAAGCTATCATGTCAGCAAACTTATTTGTAGATCAAGGAGTAGTCTATAAGAGGTAATGGTTGAATGATTCCAATAGTGCATCTACACAATGTTTATATCATTGTAGAATTTCATTTTTGTAGAGGTAGGAATAGTTAACCTGATTAATCACTAGCTGGGAATCACCAAAGATATTGATTGATTTGATGCCCAAGAAAATGGTAGTTTTAAGCCCTAAGACTACAGCTTCATATTCATCCATATTGTTAGTACATTCAAAATCTATTTTAAATGATAGAGTTATAGGATCACCATCAAGAGGGATGAGGATGACCCCCGTACCCCCACTAATTTGACATTTATACCCATCAAAATACATCATCATTTGATAAGAGATGTCATCAATGGACAACATTATAATAGACTCATCAAGGAATTTGAAGTTAGAAGGTTGGTTGTTAGGGAAAGGGGCATTGACTAATTGGTCAACAATTATTTGCCCCTTGATAGACTTTTGTTGGATGAATTCCAAGTCAAACTCGGCAAAGAACATGAGCCAATGAGCCATACGTTGGTTTTGGTACAACTTGGAATACATGTATTTGAGGGTGTCAGTATGGGTGACAATGTAGGTTTTATGATTTAAAAGGTAATGGTGAAGTTTATAAGTTGTGAAGACCAATACGAGGCAAAGATTTTCATTATGAGTATACTGAGTTTCATAATCAATAAGTGTTTGCCTTATGTAGTAAATAGCTTTCTATCTATGTTGATCGTCCTGATGTAAAATCATAGCACCCAAGGAATGGTTTATTGTATAAATATAGAGGTAAAAAGGCTAGTCCTCTTTGATACCCTTTAAGTGCATCAAAGGCTTTCTAGCAATCCATGTTCTAATCAAAGGAGACATCTTTTTTAATTAGATGATGAAAAGGTTGACATCGATCAGACAACTGAGAGATGAAATGGTAGATCGACTAAATTTTGCCTTGTAAACCATGGAACTGCTTGAGATTAGTGGATGGAGGCATTTCTAGTATTGCTCAAAACTTAGAAAGGTCAACCTCGAAACCATGGAAGGAGACAATGAAGCCTAGAAGCTTACCTGAAAGGACCCCAAAGACACATTTATTTGGATTTAGTCAGATGTTATATCGGAGGAGATGAGTGAATATGATTTTGAGAATTACCAAGTGATCCTAATGATGTTTAGACTTTCCAAGTAAGTCATCCACATAGTCTTCCATAATTTTGTGTAGGAGGTCATGAAAAATGTAAGTCATGGTGCGTTGGTAAGTAGTGCCAATGTTTTTAAGACTAAAAGACATGACCTAATAATAAAAAGTTCCCCATGGAGTGATGAAGGAGGTCTTGTATTTATCTTTAGAAGCAATCAGGATTTGATTGTAGCCAAAGAACCCATCCATAAGAGATAACATTTCATGGTGAGTCATCAGATCAACAAGTTGGTTGATGCTTGGCAAAGGCAATTCATCCTTTGGACAAGCAAGGTTTAGATCATGGTAGTTGGTGTAAATACAGATCCCCCCTATCACTTTTATGATAGGGATGATATTGAAAACCCATTACAAATAGTCAATGGGTTGAATAAAGTTAATAGAGAGGAGGCATAGGAGCTATTGTTTGACAAGGAGAGCAATACGAGTGTTTATCATAAAAATATTTTGCTTAATAGGTTTAGCATCACAGTTGGTTACAATATTGTGGGTGATGATAGAGGTGTCAATGCCTGACATGTCATGATAAGACCAAGCAAATGCTTTACTATGATCAAAGAGGAAAGTGGTATAATTGGCTTATTCAAGGGAATCTAAAGATTGGCCAATCTTGAGGATTTGGGGGTTATTTGGAGAGGGTAAATTAATGTCAATGGTTGATTCATTTAACATAGTATACATTTTAGAAGGGAGTGATCATTGGATATAAGAATCATTTTCACCCATGTAGGTGAGAATAGCATCATCATCCTAACATTGGATAGTGTTAATAGTGGGAGAGCCTTCATCAATCATTTTAGGATGAACGAGAGGAAGGGACTTGTTTCCTCACCTAGATGATAGGTCAGGGGTCCTAAATTAATGAATTTTATTGAAAAAAAATTAGGAGGTATGGATACCTTTGATTCTGTGGGTGATTGCAAGGGAAGAGGAGAGCATGGAGAAGGAGAGAGTGAATCCTCGATATGAGAGACCTTGGTGGGTTTTTTGGTTCATCAAAACCCACACCATACTTCTTTTTGGCATCTTTGATAGTCTTATTGGTGGGATATTTAATAGGTGTATGAGCACCTTGCTCATAATGATCTAACCTGAATCCTTTCCAGGCACACCTATAAACATAGGTGTGAGCAAAACTAGGTTTTCCCAGGAAGGAGAAGTCACAGGTAAAAGGTTGTGGTGAAGAGGAGGGATTTTTGATAGTAGGAGCCCAATCGATTCCTCCATATATGAGATTAGTTAAAATGTTAGGGGGACCATACAGGATGACCATCCTAATACAAGGATCATAACTGCGGTGCATGTGAATTTTTCCATACTCTTATGGAGTATGGAACATGTCAAGTGTCAACAAGTGATATTCTCTGAGTCAAAGTCATTTGAAAATGTCTTCCATGGGGTCCTTATCAGGAATTTGTGTCATCAGTACCTGAGTAACCAAGGTATTCAATCTTGTTGAGGCTTTAATTGTAGAATTTGAAGAGGAAGATGTTTTCAATGGAATAAGAACATCATTTGGATGATAAGTCATGTTGTATGTTTTGAAAAGAGGTATGTCAATGGGAATAATATACACTTGCCCATCATGCTCAAATTTGACACAACGGTGTAAAGTCAAAGGTACACATGCCATGGCATGTATCCAAGGTCATCCAAGCAATATGTTGTACTAGAACTCTCCTTCGATAACATATAAGAGTTTGGGGATTGTGCAAGGACCCATATGGATATGCAAGACTATAGTACCCACAGTAGTCAATGTAGTATCATTGAAGGAATGGAGTATTACATCAGACTAAAACACATAATTATTAGGAAGTGATAACTATTTTTAGGCATGAGTGGAGACAATATTAATACTATCACCTCCATCGATCACAACTCTCTTGACATGAGTTTTATTGATATATACAATGATAAAAAGTGTAGGGTCCTGGTCTCCAGGGTGAAGAGCCAAAAAATTTGAATCACTGAAGGGAACCAAGGTAATAGTATTAAGATAATCTACCAAAGTTGTAAGAGGTTGAGGATTGTCAGGTTATACCTCAACGGCTTGTAAAGCCTTGATCAAGGCTTGAAGATGCTAGGATGAGTTTTGGATTAACTCATATAAATACATCTTTACAGGGGTTTGGTGAAGTTGTTTAACCATTAAGTCTTGAATGACTTGTGAAGATGTGGTTTGGGGAGCACCAAGAATAGAGATCTTGGGATTTGGTGGAGGAATGTCTTTTGAGAATGAATGAGCCCAAGGGGTGGTGGAATTTTTTTTACCTTTATCCTTTTGATTTTGAGACCATGTGGCCACATTAATTATGTTGATCTAGAGCATAGGTGGAGAAGGTGGTGGAGGAGGCACAACCTCATCATTAGTCTTGGATTCAGGTGAGGAAGTAGGTAAAGTTCAAGATGGAACTAGTAGAATAATTGTGATGTTAGAAAGAAGCTTTGTAATGAAAAGGTTATTCATATCAAAGTGTTGTTGGAGTATGGTTGTGAGAGATTTATAGCTTTCTGTATCATGTCTAGGCAAGTGATGATATAAACAAACTTGTGTGTCATCGAACCAAGATGGTTTTGGTCTAAGAAGCTGATAAGACTTGATCAAATGAAGGGTTATGGTGGAGGATTGTAGCAACTAGCATAGGAGAGAGGCTTGAAAGCTTGCAGTGTGTTAGCACTTGTTATTACAATAGGGGTGGACACCTTCTTTGATTTAAGAGGTGTAGATATGGTTTTTCATGGCACCCTTTTGGGTGAAGGCATAGCCACTAGTTTTGTTGACACCTTTTTAGTTATAGGTATCGAGGTGTTGGATGTGTAAGGGCTACTAACTGGTAGAGGCAAAAGAGGAGGTAGCTTTGTCTTTTATCATGCTTGGAAAGAAAATAGTCCAACTAAAGTGGAAGGATGGGGTCCTAAGATAAAAGGCAAAGTTGAGGCTGGAGGAGGAGTGGAATGGTGAGTTCTAGGAAGCTTAACATTCTTCATTAATTTAGGCCATGGAGCTCCAACTCATGGTTGAAGATTCAAATCTAAATTTACCTATGGATGAATTAGATTAGACACCAAGTGAACACCCAAAGATTTGATTTGCTTTAGTGTAGTTGATGCCCATGATGGTGATGGTAGGAGAATAGGCAAAATAGGTACAAGAGGAACAGGTATTATGAGTTCCTCATGTGGTAAAATGATAGGTAGAGGAGTCCCCTCCACACATGGGAGAGGGATGGGTGAAACAAGCTCCTTTACTCGTGCAAGAGGAATAAGTAAAACAAGCTCTTCCAATTGTGGGAGAGGTTGGACTAGAGGTAAAGAGAAGACCATATTGACCATATGAATATCATGATTAGGTGAGTTATTGGTCATGGCTTGAACATTTGTTCAATTGATCAAATGGTTAGGAAAAGGCTATTTTAACACATCCATGATTTGGTTAGCAAGCACGTTATGGTTATCCAAGATAAGCTCGCCTTTATCAATCATATCCCGAATAATGTTTTTGAATGTTTTACAGTTGTTAGAATTATGGCCTTTAACTCGATGATACCCACAAAACTCATCCTCTTTGTACCAAGTTGGGATAGGACAAGAGGGATCAAACTATATAAGAGGTCTAATTTGAGGAAGGGTAATAGCTACTTGCTTCAATAGTTTATCTAAAATAGAAGTATATGATTCTCTAATAGGAGTGTATTGCCTTTGTTCATACTATTGTTGGAATTATTTGGTTGGATTTTGTGAGGTGGATGGCCTAGACTGGTTGACTGTGGTAGAAGAAGTTGATTTAATCACTATGGCATTGGTGGAGCCTTTTGAATTTTAATTGGAAGAAGAGGATTTAGAGGAGGAGTCATTAGTTTTGGAGTTGGTATTCTTATTACGTAACTTAACCCTATCTTCATCTATAGCCTAAATCTCTAACTTTTATGCCATTGTAAAAGCTTCATCAAATGTGTAGAAAGTCTAAACACTGAGGGTAGAAGAGATGTGTTTGGCACATGCTCTTGAGAAAATCTTGATAAGATCAGGTTGAGGTAAAGAAAAGGAGATTTGATTGGTTAAACCTCTCCAATGAGCAACAAAGTCAGTGATAGATTTGTCATCAAATTGTCTAATGGAATAAAGGTCTGTAATAGAGACCTTTTTAGAAATATTGATAGAGAAGTGGTCCAAGACTAGTTAAGCAAGTTGGGTAAATGAGAAAAAGGAGTGTCAAGTTATGGAACTATACCAATCCAAGGAAGCACCTGAAAGAGACATAGGGAAAGTGCAAAGCAATAATGCATCATCATGCCCTATTAGGTAACAAGCATGTCAAAATGCTTGTAAGTGCTATTGTGGATCCTCTTTACTCTAGAAATGAGTAAATTTAGGGATTTCCCACTAACTTGGTAGGGCCAAAAAGGTATAAAAGGATGGATGGGTTCATTACATAATTAATCATAAGATATAACATTCTTTGAACCCAACACATATGTTTCTAGGTTAGACATCTTATCCAGCAGCATCTTGATGAGATCGGGAGGAGGATTGGTGTGAGGAGCACCCCTTAAGTAATAGGGTACTTGAAGGGAGCTAGAGGTAGGATATGACACACCTTATTGTGGTAGTGTAGATGCAAAATACTAGTAATGAGTCATGGGCTAAGGGGTGGAAATGAAAGAGGCTTATCCTATGGGGTTAGAAATAATGCCTTGGCTAGGTGCTATCACCAAAGGTTGGGTTGTTAGCAGGATTACATGGGTTGAAGGGTAAGTTTCAAATCTTATAATTATGGGTTAAAGAGTTGATGGGATAGCCACTACCAAGTTTTGAAATGGTGTTTGACTTGGTTGGGCTAGTAGTGGATTCATGGCTAAGGGAGCTACTACAAAAGTTGGGTTAAGAAGACGAGACTGAGTAGTTAGGGTGGTTGAATTTTTAGGGTTATTGATAGTTGGGTCACTTGTTAAAGAAGTGGTTTGGGTGACCATAGATGGAATGATGAAAACCATCGAGACTGCAGCTATCTCCATCAAAGAAGTTGGCATGCCATAAAGGGGATCTTCTGTAGTGTTATGGGTTTGGCTCATGGCAAGATAATGCTGAAGGGCTATAATGTTATGATCAAGAAATTTTATGAAGTTAATATCTTCTTCAAGTACAAAGGGGGTTTGGTTAGGACTGGTAGTCATAGGGGTATTCTCCATAGCTGAAGTATGCTCCATGGTAGAATCAAAAAGGAGGGGAGAAGGTGGGAGTGGTTGCTAGCTTATGTAATCGACAAGAATGTTGGCTTGGCTACGCATTAAGACCATGCAAAAGGGATAAAGGTAGGCCTCAGACTCTATATTACTGATAGAGCATCAAAAAAGTAGGTTTAAGTGTGGGTAGGTAGGTAATTTTAGCTTAATGTTTTAAGTAGGCTAAAAATTATAAAAACATATAGTCACTGATATTGGTTATCTAACCGATGCTAATAGGTAAAATGGTTACCCTAAAAATTATAAAAACATATAATCACCGACGTCAGTGGCATTACTGATGTCGATTAGGTCACTGATGTTGGTTAGGGTTGCTGATATTAGTTTGGGGTCACTGATGTCAGTTGGGGCCGTAATATTAGAATGAATTCAAGAAAGCTTTTTCAAGGGGGAGAATGGGATTATGGTCAAGTTTTGAGGTTAGGAAGAGTTGTAAAGAGGTGGGTAAGACTCAGGTGAGTCTAGACAGAGGGTTGGTATGATGGGGTAGAGAGAAGTGGGTGGGGAGCTTTACAACTCCTCCACGGGAGGAGTCAGGGTTCATGAAACAATAAATAGTATAATGTAAAGTAATTATGAAATTATTGTTTAAAGACTTTAAAAACACCAAGATATACTTAGTTGGTGAAATGGGTGAACTATGACTACCAGATAGATGACTTTGATGAGGCTTGGTTGACTAATGGGTGAACAGACAAAACAAATGTGTGTTATTGGTCCTCAAGAGTTCAAGATCTATGCAATGTATCAATTCCTGATCTGGATTGATTTGTGTAGAGTAATGATAAGCCTATATGTCGAAAGTGAATGTAGGATGCTCTGATTACCAAAAGCTTATGCGTGAATTCTTGATTTTTGTGACCTGAATACCAACTTAGAATTTTTCTTAATTAATTGATGTCAACGATCCCACTGATGTCGATCAAGGGTTGACTGACATCGGTGGCATGAGAATTGTTAGGTTGTGGAGCTAAAAGCTTCACCAGGATGCAAACAGGAAAAGTTATGGAGGATGCAGAGTTGCGGGGAGTTGTAGAATCAGTTGCAGGGAAACTGGCATCGATCTGATCAACCGACCTCAGTCAGATGGCAGTGAGGAAGCAACCGACGTCGGTTACCAGTCGGCCGACATCGATCATGGAGGAGCCGACGTCGGCAGCCTATGCGTGAACAGGCAGTTCGCATGTTGATCCGAGAGAGTCTATTTTTGGACTGTTTGTTTGCATGTTGAAGGCTAGTCTTAGTCTTGAGTTGTGTGTCTAATTATTGTAATTAGGTTAGTCTAATTATTGTAAGCATGAGATCTATATATGGACTCATGGGCTGTGTATTGTAAAAGTGTGCTAGAAAGCCATAGAGATTTTAGAGAGAGCTAGATTAGCTCCTCCTAGTTCCAAAGGGGTGCTGAGAGTGTATGATCAGGGAGAGTTGCAAGGTCTGCAAGGTCTAGGAGCTGATCCACCAGGGTACTGGTTGAAGAATCATAAGGACTTGGTGAGGCAAGGACAAGGGTTCTTTAGGGGTGTAGAGATATCTACATGGTGAGTAAGGTCTAGTGATTTGCAGGTAGCAGAGAGCAGGAGATCTACTTGGAGTATGGTTGTGTACTTGGTGTACTGGCAGTGTGTTATTGACTGGTTGGAGAGGTGAACATCAATTCTATATTGGAGTTGATTGTTGTGACCGAGAGAGAGGCAAGAAGGTCTTGAGGTGTGGCAAACCTTTGAGGTGGAGGAAGAAGTGGCATCTTCCTTATTGTATATTCTTCTGAGTGATTTTTAATACAATTGTGTATTGCCTCTCAATTCCTGTGTTGTTTCATATTTCTAGTTACTTATTGATTCTGGTTAAATTCTGTGTTTAGTTGCTAATACAAGAAGTAATCATATGTGCTCTAATTGGTAGAGCAAGATCCTGACTAAGTAGGCATCGGAGCATGTTTATTGTTCTAGGTTCCTGACAAGTGGTATCAGAGCTTTTGGTTGGGTTGACTAACAGGTGGTTTCAGATCTGGTAGTGTTTGTTGATTATAGGTTACTCACAGGGGTTTCTGATTGAGTGGGAGTATAGCAATGGCATAAGGAAGTAAGCTATGAATGGAGAAACTGAATAGCACGAATGGTCTGATTGATGGAAAGAAAGAGCAAGGAAAAAGATATTGTTGGTTGGTAGCAGATCATCATGAAGGAACTGAAGATGCAAATGTTGCAGGTGTTATTGTACAGGATGCTTTGGGAGGTTTCTTGGATGAAGTTGAATCTTGGATAACAGATTATGTTGCCTCTTTCCATGTAGCCCCATGGAGAGGAGCTGGTGAGCCTTGCCAAAGAATTGGCAAAGGGGAAGTGAAGCTGAAATTGCAAATGGACGACACACTGTGGTTGAAGGAAGTCATGCAGGTACCAGTCTTGGAGATGAGTCTAATTTCTTCAAGAAATTTGGGTGATGAGAGATGCACTGTAACTCTCACAGTGGATACACTTGAATTATATGGTGGTAAGAAAGTAGGTATCCTTTATCTATCTACTTATATTACTGATTCACCTTCTGTTGCAGAGATGTGGCTTCATAGGATTAGTCACATATGTAGAAGGAGAATGCAGGTTTTGAAGCAGATGTCAGATGTCTTTGACAAGCTAAAGAACTGGAAAGCCTTGGTGTTCATGGAGGAGATGATGGACAGAGATCAGGTGAGGGAACTGAATTATTCTAAGCAGGGCTATGTTGATTTGAACAGGGTTTTGATCCATGGAGAGCTTGCGGGTAAAAAGTTATCACTCACAGACAAACACAGGTACCGGCATTGGTCAAATAGTAACCGACGTCGGCAACATGAAGACCGATGTCAGTCATAAAGGAACTGACGTTGACAAAAAGGATACCGGTGTCGGCTAGGGAAATGACGTCGGCAGTCAGGGTCAGTGCAGGAAATCGACATCGGTCAGGAGCAGACTGGGAGATGGCCGAGATCGGTCACTGGAATGGATATTGGGCGGACAACAAGCTGTCAACAAGTCTCAAACGCTCATGTCGAGGTCAAAAAGGGTAAGTGAACCTCATATTCATTGTTCACCTTCTTTATATTGCTTATTGATGGTCAAGAACCAGGGAGATGTGAAGAGGCAATGCAGGTAGAATCCAGATAGAGTGGGAGCTTGGCATGGATGAGGAGTGTGAGTCCTTGGAGAAGAACCAAACAGGTATTTGTTGGTAGAGTTGTCAGCTAGAAGAAAGCACTAAGAGATAGAATGTATTCCTATTTTAGAGAAGAGAGTGGATGGACACAAGAGACAGAAGGCCAAGGCATATGGTCTTGAGGAAGCTGCAGGACAGTGGTACAGGTTTTGACAAGTGGATGACTAAGCATGGCTTCAGTCAATGTCAGTGTAACTATTATGTTTATCTTACTAGGTAGATGATGGTCACAACATCATCTTGTTACTATATGTGGGTGATTTACTAGTAGGTTTGTACATACAGGTATTTGCTGAGCTAAGGGTAAGGTTAGTTCAGAGGTGTGTCATGAAGAATTTAGAGCAGCAAAATTCTTTGGCATAAGAGACATAGAGATTTTATCTCTAGTGGGAGCTGATGTGAATCAAGTGTTGGCAAGGTTCATTATGCAGGATGCAGAATCAGAAAGCACACCAAGGGCTGGACAGTTCAAGCTTAGCTTGGAACAGGGTTCGAAATCACATGAGGTCTAGTGTAGACCTGAGTTTTCCCAATCAGTGGGAGTTGTCGAAAAGTATGGAGCCAATTCGGGGAAGGAGTATTGGAGGGCAGTTCAGTGGGACTAGCAGCAGGGATTCTTGTTATGCAGGGTCAAGTTCCTCACTACATGGATATGTAGGTTCAGATGTGGCAGATTACTTGAATGATAGGTGTGGCATCACAGATTGTGTGGTGGTTGGTCTTCAGGATTGATCTTGAAGAGGGATACAAGCCAGGGAATAATTTAGACGGTGTACAGGTACAGGTACAGGTGCAGTTGTTTATCTCCAAGTGGGATATTGTTAGGTTGTGGAGCTAAAAGCTTCACCAGGATGCAAACATGAGTAGTTATGGAGGATGCAGAGTTGTGGGGAGTTGCAGAATTAGTTGCAGGGAAACTGGCGTCGGTCTGATCAACTGACATCGGTCAGATGGCAGTGAGGAAGCAATCGGTGTCGGTTACCAGTCGGCCGACATCGGTCATGGAGGATCCGACGTCGGCAGCCTATGCATGAACAGGCAGTTCGCATGTTGATTCGAGAGAGTCTATTTTTGGACTATTTTTTTTCATGTTGAAGGCTAGTCTTAGTCTTGAGTTGCGTGTCTAATTATTGTAATTAGGTTAGTCTAATTATTGTAAGCATGAGATCTATTTATGGACTCATGGGATGTATTGTAAAAGTGTGCTAGAAATCCATAAAGCTTTTAGAGAGAGCTAGATTAGCTCCTCCTAGTTCCAAAGGGGTGCTGAGAGTGTATGATCAGGGAGAGTTGCAAGGTTTGCAAGGTCTAGGAGCTGATCCACCGGGGTACTGGTTGAAGAATCATAAGGACTTGGTGAGGCAAGGACAAGGGTTCTTCAGGGGTGTAGAGATATCTACATGGTGAGTAAGGTCTAGTGATTTGCAAGTAGTAGAGAGCAGGAGATCTACTTGGAGTACGGTTGTGTACTTGGTGTACTAGCAGCGTGTTACTGACTGGTTGGAGAGGTGAACATCAATTATATATTGGAGTTGATTGTTGTGACCGAGAGATAGGGAAGAAGGTCTTGAGGTGTGGCGAACCTTTGAGGTGGAGGAAGAAGTGGCATCTTCTTTATTGTATATTCTTCTGAGTGATTATTAATACAATTGTGTATTGTCTCTCAATTCCTGTGTTGTTTCATATTTCTAGTTACTTATTGATTCTGGTTAAATTCCATGTTTAGTTGCTAATACAAGAAGTAATCATATGTGCTCTAATTGGTAGAGCAAGATCCTAACTAAGTAGGCATCAGAGCATGTTTATTGTTCTAGGTTCCTGACAAGAATATCTAAAAGGGCTATTTTTAACCCATTTTTTGTTTCTTCTCTTGCCAAGTGTGGTGTATGTTAGAAAATGGTAAAAATGCAAAGTTATGAGGAACGTAGTTTGTTAGTAATTTATGTTAAGGGTGAGAACAAGTCATAAGTAGTTAGGTTTATGAGACTAAGTCTCAAGGTGACTCAGAGGGTAAGAATTAGTCTTAGGATGAGGTGTCCAGGTGAGGTGGCATAAGTGGGTTTTAATTAACTTAATTAAATATTTAAAGGTGAAAACATGGGTTAAGAAGGTTAATTATTAAAAGGGGATCAAGGGAGGTTTTGAAACAGGGAGTCATGCAAGTGTGTGACGTAATTATGGTTTATACAGATAAGTGCATGTCATGTAAATCCACTAGCTACCTTGAATTCAGATCTAATGTATGATACAAGTCATATGGTGTATCACCTAAAATGCCTTGTCATTGGCTCTTGCCATCACCACTCAAGTCATGTTAAAATATTTCATCACTTGGATGTTATTAACATCGAGAGAAATTAAATCATTGTTAACATTATATAGAAACACCTAACTTGGACTCTTGGAAGAAAGGGCAAGGTAATAAACAACATGTAAGTCATGAAATATTTCAGCGTACATTGAGTGGTGATAATGAGTGACGATGACATAGTATTTCATATGATACCATATACAAAGGGGCCCATACCACACACCAAACCTATATTCAAGGTAGTGGTTGGATTTACATGACTTACATCAGTGATTACAAAGAAGTATGTAGCTTGCAAGGCGATGACATCTTAGATATATCATTTTCTATTTTTAAGGTTAAACAAAGATATCATGAGAGTTAATTTGATTAAAATAGAATTTCAGTCTGATGTACAGCTCAAAATAATAATGTAGCGTTACTAATGTAAAAAAATGATACTGAAGTTCCATAGTTTATCTTGTTACTTCTATTTATTTATATTTCCAATATCTTACCACCTAGAAACAAAAAATTACATCTTTTTCAATATCCTTTACACTATCAAAACAATTACTGATTGTAAAACCACTTTTCACATTGCACAACCATCTACAACATTTTATTAAATAGATTAAATATAAAACTTTGGTGAATTCAAAAAAATAATTCTACCCTTGAGAATTCCAAAAAGAGAATGGGAAATACCATACAATAATATGATAATAAAATTACAATATTAATTATTATAATTAATATTTAAAATTTAAAATAATGTTAAGAATCGAGAACCCCATTCTAAAATTACATAAATCCCATTCGAATTGATGTTTAGACAAGTGCAGCATCATGATGTCATCTCGTGTGGTTCACAATAATGGAATGCATCTATAGCAAGTTCTCAACGACATGTAGGCCATGATTGGCAACTTCAAAAACTTTAAACACGTGACTTGATTCATTATTTGTATTTTGAAAAAGTGTATATATAATAAAAATGATTTCCAATTATAATATCCACTTATCTCTCTAACAAAAAGAATAATTATTACGTATTTTAAGTTTGTCTCAAAGGTGCAAGTTACGTTGAAAGAGATGTATTTTTAATTTTCAAAAAAAAATCATTTTAATTATATGTAGGAGGTATTCTCTAATACATGAAAATGAAATCTATTTATTTTATCGACCAACTAGAACCAATTGTCAATTGACTACTTTTTCATTCAGTTGACAACTCCTTCACCATAACATTTATATTGTATCATCAACAATGTCTCTTTATTTATTCATATGATAAGCACTTATGAAAAATTTTAAGTACTCAATGTAACTGCAATGAAATAAACAAAGATAGTCTCTATAATCTCAATGTATTTCCTCCACATCAATGGCATTATATTTTTAATTCAATCCACACATAAAACTTTGACAACTCCTATAATCAAATAGGAATAAAGACACATTTTTTCAAGACTTGTAGTACACAATTTATGGTCACCATTATCTTTAAAATAATAAGAAAGATTTCCTCTAAAATGATTTCTGAGAATATCCAGGTCTTGTAATCTTTTGAACTTGCTATTATTTTTCTTTATTAATTGATGACCAACATTTTATTTCAATTTTTTATTTTTGAGAGATTATTTAAAATAATGAATTTTTTATTTCTATATGTGTGTGTGTGTGTGTGTGTGTGTGTGTGTGTGTGTGTGTGATCAATATTCACTTTTGATCAGAGCTATAAACCAGTTCTAGGGCACAAATTGGGGGCCCAGTCTCCTAAGACTATTAAACCAATATAAACAGCTACAACTTGATCACTTGAAACCACTAAGTAAACTCAAACGGCCACATCTAGCCTATAAATGTCCTGTTAGATTCAAACTTGGGTGGCATTGGGCACGACCAACCCACTTTACCAACCCTTCTACATTTCATTGGGGAGTTACAAATAAATATTATCTTATATAATTATATATAAATATTATGAATCACAATGGTCCCATAGCTGTTGAGTTGTTTGCACAACCCCTATTGAGTTGTTTTATCTTGACACAGAATTAACTTTGCCATCACATGCTGCTATGATGCCTACCTCATAACTTTGCTAATTAGAACCTTGTTTAATTAGACAAGGTTCAGTTCAACAATCAAAGAAAACTAATGTAATATATTGATAATTATTGATAATTTTCATTACTCATAAAATGAGTAGATCAGTATACAACATCTATCAACAATCTAAATTATTATAAAAAGTGATAAAAAACTAGCTTGCATCTACCTGCATACAATCTAAATTAACCGTTTATGACATTTTTCATATCTTTAACAAATAAATAAACACCTAGATTTATTTAAAATATGATTTCACTCTAGCTTCCAATCTTTTATAGACTTCTGGAAGAGTTTATATCATTGGTAACAAAATCTAGGCAATTGATAGAGTCCTTTTATTTGAAATAGCTGAACAAAAAATCAAGATCTTCATTTAAAATACCAAAACCAAGACGAGAGATTTTGAGCTTTAATTGTGAAGTTTGCTCTGCCAAATACAAAATTGATTGTTTTAATTATTTTTATTAGAACTCAAATTTATATACAAAGATGATTCTATCATAATGCATTTAGATGGAGCATGCAGAAGATCATTTGGTTTATCATTCCACCTTCCAACGACTTTCAATAAGTGGATTTATAAAATTAGGAGTAAAATCTCAATTATCTATCTTTCATCTTTATCTTTGTCTTTAGTATTGTCTTCCTCATTAAGTTAAATGGCAAACACCAAGCAAGTGAACTTATTTTGATAATATGGAAAATGTCATTGTGGGAGCTACTACAACACTTAGTATAGGAGTAGTTCCTTCCGCACTACCTATAACCATGGTCCTGTAAAGGCAACCAATGGCGAAGAGAGTTTAGAGATTCATCTTGATATCTTACATTCTTGGTGTGACATCTAATATATCTTGATGTTTTACAGATAAATATATTTAAGATATCTAAAATAGTTATTGCTTATATAAATTGTGACAAATCTAAAATAGGTTCTTCAATATTCTTACATCTTGAACATTTTTCTAATAAATATATTTAAAATATCTAAAATAATAATTACTTATATTATATTCTAAAAATTTATGTCAACCTTTTACAACACTAAAAATAATTGACAACCATAAAACCTATAACAAAAATTAACACATTATCAATTTTAAATATAATAAAATAGTTTTTAAAAATAAATCCCATCCACCACTTGATCATCCTAATAAATTAAATAATAAAAAATGTAAGTAAATTTTCTCAAAAGCATTAAAATTACTCTTAATATTGAAAGTAGCTACTAGTAGTTGCCCTAAAGGTGCAAAGAAAGCCAGAGGAAATCTAAACTATATTATATAGTTAAGGGGTCTGTGCACAGAGTTGTGGGACAATTTCATGGACATACCCAATAATGTGTACACATTATAACATAACGTGTGCACGTTATTGTTATAACATATACGTGTTATAGCTAAGAATACCTGAGCCATAACACATACGTGTTATAATAGTAATGTGTACATGTTACCTTTATTTATATAAATTCATATGCATTATAGTAACGTGTACTCATTTTTATAAATAAAGGTAACACGTACGCATTATTTAAACTATAAAACAAAACAAAACCTCGAATTATCATTTCTACTCTTTGCTTGGTGTTCACGTTTTACTACTTGGCTTTTGTGTTTTACCCTCTAGCTCTTCCTTTTGCCCTCCAACTCATGTTTTGCCCTCTAGAGCATATGGAAATTGCTGATTTTGCTCCTGTATTCACGAGATCAATGATGCCACCACAAAGAAGAGGTAGGTTTTGTAAATTAAATCAATTTTTTTGAATTTTTTTGTGAAATTTTTACATAGTTTGATTATAATTTTTCTCCAATAGGTTACTATGCTCTGCCTAACACTCCACCTAATCCTCCACCTAACCCTCCACCTAACCCTCCACCCAACCCTCCTAACCCTCTACCTAACCCTCCTAACCCTCTGTCTGACCCTCCTATAGTTCCACTAGATCCCCCAGGCAGTCAGAAGGATATAACTGCTCACATAGTGGAGAACAAAATTTAAATTGAGCAGATAATTAAGAAAATGAGGGAACCCACTTCCATGAACACCCACCATACCTATTTGGCCAATACTTTAGAGTTAGTATTAGGTCAAGTTGACTTAATAGTGAGTTAAATTAATAGATGGAGGTCATATAGGGATAGTTGTAGGATCTTACTATGCTGATAAATTATCACAATATGAGGTGAAGAAGAAATAAATAACAAAATATTAAATGTGTGCATTATTTATCGACCCAACCACCAATGTCTTGTTTCTCATAACGACCAAATGTTTCCCAATCCATTGATGCCAACATAATTTGATTAAAGCCAATTTTTGGGAGTGATGGTGGATGTTGTTTAATTATCCACCTTCTACTAACCATGAGGTCCCTTTATACTTTTTGAGGAAACTCTATTGTGAGTTTGTCTTCAATGAAATTCCAAACTACTTTGACTATGGTGAGTTTCAAGGCTAAGGAAAAGGCTCCATGCAGGATCGACTGGGTGCACATCATGCACCTAATCAACTTGCAAGGATCCCTACCCAAAATCCACTTTATCCATAGATTCCCTCTATGTTAAAGGAGGTTGTGGAGATAGACACTTTTCATGTGCTTAATGATACTCTCATTCATCATACAAGTAGACTTTTAGAGATAGATGCTCAAGATACTCCAACTAGTGACCGTACCTGACCCCACCCATGCAAATGTTATGGTGTTATATGCATTGTACCTTCAGATGATGATGGTGGCACTTCAGGGGGCTTAGAGGATATGGTCTTGACTAATGATTTATTGGCACACGCATTTGGTTTGGATATGTTGGGAGTCTCTACGCACATGCAGGTATCTTTCATATAAATTTAATGTTGAATTTTTAAGCTACATTCATAAATTAAAAAGGTAAAAATTAATTTACATGTTTAAATTGAATAATATATATGTATTTTTTTGTGTTCTAAGAGGAGATGTTGCCTTCAACATCACAACTAGGTTGTGGGCCAACCCCTACTACATCTATCTGTGTCAATAAGAAACCATATACATTTACAAAGTTGAAATTTCAAGTGAAACTTATATACTCTAAATGTACATACATACATCTTAATTGCATCATTGGTAGATTTTGTGAAATAAAATATAAAATACCTAATATAATTATGTCAAACTTTTTATTGTGTGATTTATTAACATGGATTGGCGTAGTGTTAGAAACTCATCCTCCATCTCAATTTTTTTGCTCTTAATTTGACTTTCAAACTATGTTTTCAATAACCAAAATAGAGAGTTGAACATTTTCTTGGTATCCCATTATATGTAATTCCCATAGCAGTTTAATCCCAATCAATAGGATTGGATGTATATATATAGAATTCATTTGATAAAAGTTATTTGGTCCAATATATTTCTATCAATTTCCACTCCTTAAGATGCACATCACTCCTTTTAAATACTAGACTCATAGCCAACCCTTGATTCCTTGTTATCCTAATCACATATATTGGTTCAATCTCTATGATCAATATCCAAAATGATCATAGACAACAATTCAATTCTCATCAATTCTAATTGACCATAACAATTTCATCTCTATCTATGGAGTTGTAAATTTAGATGGCATAGCCTCTTGATCCCATCCTAGTCAATTTCAATTTCTAACCAGACTCTACTAGTAGAGCTATATAGAGTAGGCCGTTAGATCCTAATTATTTATTGGGAGAGCATTGACTATAAATTATAGCCTATATGTATATGGAATAGGCCTTGTGACCGTATACAAATAGGGGACCTCAACCCCATATAGATAGATGGGGTTGAGTAGTTTGTTACTACCACATACTTAGGGTGCCCAAAGACCTACTATATATAGTTAGGGGAGAGGGCCTATCTATATCCATTCACTTTCATCACTCAAGTGACATGTCGACTCTATAATACTAACACCTTTCATCAGTAAAGTCCCCCTAAAATGTCTATTAAGTTTCGACAAGACTATTAGCACCCTTTTTTTGACCTCAACCTACTTACACTATATACATATAGACCTTCCATTGAAAAAATTGAGGGAAATCTAAGGATAGATAGTCAACCTAATGTCACCTATAGGGTAACCAAAATCATGCACTTGTAAATAAGATTATCCACTCATTCTTATCTCTATAATATCCAGTTATATTTTCTATATGTTTCTTTAGATTTTGATGAGACCAATTTTATAAGTTTTTAGACACTCTTAAAAGGCTCAAGTATAGATGTCTCCCATAAAATTAACCTAACACCTTAGGTGTCTTAACTTGATTAAAACTTAGTTTACAAACTTCTCAACAAACACCTATACAAGTTACTTGTCTTATCATAATGGCTGTTTGTAAGGGATTTTTTATCACACCAATACTCAATTGGACTAAAAAGTAATTAATGTCTATAAGCAAATTATTCAAGGTTTTAACATTATCAAATTTTAAAAATAAATCAATTTAGACACCATAGCTCGTAGGACTGTCCTCAACTATACCAAGTCACTGCTTAAGACAATTAGGCCTAATGACCAAGTAATCAAGTCAAAATTTGAAATACACCTCATCAAAGCTATACAAGCAACCAAACCAGTGTATATAGGCGTATCAAGGATGTTTCAACACCTAACTTGCATTCAATTACTCAATTTCACAAAATTCACTCAAAAATCCTCCCTCATTGTCTTATCATTTTCCCTCATGAAATTGACATTTCTTTCCTTCACTGTGGTTTTACAAGTCACATGTTGTACATATCCACTTGTCACATTCATGCTTCCCATGACCTCATTATATTTTTTCATATCTTATGAAATACTAAGTTTGTTAACAACTTCTTTAATCAATGAATTGCCCATGTTATTAATTATTAGGTTGTTTGTTCAGCTAATGACTAGGGTGGACACTCCTCCATCATTTTGAGTGAAGACAGTCTTGGGCATTACTTCTACAATGTCATCTACATATGCACTCATTGAGGTATGTATATTCACTTGTAATTTTCAATTGTAATTTAGTAATTTTGTTTTAATAATTTTACTATATACTTTGGCAAATATAACTTATATGTATGAATGTATTGTGTATGCAGGGACATCATATGACATTTGATATTTCAATTCAGATGACTACTATGATAGCTCCTCATGTTTCTTTATCATTTTATATGCTTGTTCATGCAGTGGATCTTGGTACTAACCCAGTCGAGCATCAATGGTAAATTGAGAAGGACCATGAGATTGCAGTAAGTGCATGTTTAAATGATTTTTTATTATAGTTTGAAACATGAATTTATTAACTTGGTTTCATGTATAATTGTTAATTTTATAATATTTTTTGTATTTGAATATGTTCAACTACAAGTGAGTTATAAGCGTAGTACCTGTAGTCGAACCTTGAATAAATCCAAGGCATTCAGAATATCTCCATCTACAAGTACGACATCCTAAGGAGAGTCTTATTCAAAGAAGGCAATGAGAGGGAGACTATTTTATTATTAGGATGTTGTAGATTATGTACTTTTTTGTATGCCTATATGGCAATGTACGCATTTTTGGCATTATACATGTGTATATGATGTATTCACCTGATATTAGATACTATGTTTTTATACATGATGTAATTTTTTGTATGCCTATATGGCAATGCATGTATTATTGACATTATATGCCTATTTATGGAATTCGTACATGGCATTCTTATTTTTTACATGAATATTTAAGAAAACCAATGAAGTAAATCTTGTTTGAATCACTTATGTTCAGATTATTATGAATGATTGGTTTTGCATTATTCTTAAGGATTATAAATGTTATGAGATTGAGAATAACTTGTTAAGATAATGTTGAAAATTAGACCCTTATAAGAAATAAATAATATTATTTATTGCATTTGAATTATGTTTGTATGTTGATATAGAGGTATGGAGGATAAGTCTAAAAAAATGTCATTAGCTAGTTCTAAACCCAACTGATTACATTTACTTGATATGGTTTGATTTGAATATTTTTTCACAAGATAGCTCCTCTTTTGACTCTTTGGGCTTAATTTAGATTCTTACACCTATTACTTATTCCTTTTACTCTTAGTAGTACCTCCTTGATGGCATTGACCTCTATCCATACATTCACAACACATCCTTTACCTCATTTCATTCATCTCATTCACAAACTTCCTTTCAATCTCTTTCTAGTTTCTTACTAGGCACCTTATTTGGGTCTTAAGGACCAAATCTTGGTCTATGTTTCAATACCTCAACCTGTTGTCACATATGGTCTTAGATGATCATAACATACCTGGTATAACCCCCTTCAACTACTTCAACAATCTTTGACTCTCATTCCACACCTTATGGACACAATTATTTCTCAAGTTTTTTAGACTTTTTTAATTTATTTTTCCTTTTATGGAAACTTTATGACATCTAAAACATCTCATAACACCTTTCCAATGATAAAAAAACCAACTTTGTCTTTATGCCTTTGAGATTGTCTGTGGGGATTTGAGCATGCCTGTGGGGTTTGCTTGAATTTTGGAGTTTTAACACCCTTTAAGTGTTTTTAATAGGTTTAAAACATCTTAAAATCTTTATTAAATACTTACCTAAGCTTGGAACCCTCAAACACACCTTAAAACTCCAAAAAGTATGTCTGCATGAATAGTGACCATTATGAGACATGGAGGGGACTGTGACAAAATATTGAGAACTTATAATTGGAATATGACCTTCAAAATATTATTTATTTTTATATTATTTCATTAATACCACTATTAAAAAGTTTCAAGTCATTTGGATATGTACTTTGTCCTATAGACCCTTTTTATCACAATTTAACTTGAGCTGCCTACATGCTTCCTTCATGCCAAAACTTGTCTTTCTTCAAAAAAATTCAAGAAACCCATAAATGGATCACTTATATAGGAAAATATGGGTTTTCAAAATCATATTATTTGGTTTTAATACCTCTCTAAGGCCTAAACTACTTCTTGGCATCTAGAACTAACAAAACTTCTAAAAATCTCCAATGGTTGCCTTCTTGACTGAAAGAGGACTGTATCAAAATAGTGGGCACTTGCACACTTTATAAGACCTTAAGGATTACATCAGATGTTTTTTTAGGTCATGGATACTATTCCTACTAAATTTCATGCTTTGACTCAACTTGTAGATGCCCCAAACTGACCAATTTCTCCAAGACAAGCTCTAATGTTGACCATGATTTGACATAGGGTTGACTGTACTAAAACAATGATGAGTTCCCATTGTTAAAAATCCTCAAAAATATATTTAAAATGTATATTGGGTCATAATGAGCCAATCCACCAAATTTTATGATTAGATCTGGTATATTTTCACTTGTAGGCCCATTTTGGTAGGATCCAACAACTGTGACATCCAATTGCACCTACAAGTGCATTTTCACTACTATTCCAGAGCATAGAAACACTGACAACAAATATTATCAAATTTTAAGCTATGGTCTAATTATTCAATTTCTAATTATTGTTGGCTAAAAATTGGCACTACCAACATGTCTAGAGGGGTAGATAATGTTCAAGACCAGGTTCTTGGCTTCCCATCTGACCCGATCGACAAACCCACCACCCATTCTAGGCTCAAGAATGCCCTTCCCAATACAAGAAAGATATTGATTTTTAGTCTAACTTTATGAATGCATAAAACAATAATTTTAAGTCATATGGAAGAACTGTAAGCTCCCTCGTGTGCATGGGAAATCCCTCTAATTGTACCTCAAATCTAGTCTAAAGCACCTCTAAGAGAAATTTGTGGTAGAAGTTGTAGTAATGGGTCCTAAAATACAACTTTTTGGTAGTGAAGAGACAACTTATTAACCTCCAACTATAAATTTTGCCTCTAAGATTGGTAGGTGCAAATCCACCACTTTGAGCATGTCTATATAGGCAAATTACATGTGATCCAATGATCATGACATCTAATTCCACCCATAAGTGAATTTTCACTACTATTCTAGAGCATATAAACACTGACAACAAATGTGTTTATAAGGATAAAAGGAGAAATAAACTTGTCATGAGAAAATGTTCAGGAGCATGGAAACACCAAGTACTTTTAGTAAGCTTCTCTTAGCTTCAAAAATATGAAATTTTTACTAATGGTGCCAACCATGTGAAGGTGGAAGCTGATTTGGCACCACTAACCTAAAAAAAATATTAGTAGTAAGTAATTAAAGATGAAATTTATGCACGTACTACCTAAAAAATCAAAAACATTTGGTAAAATTGATTACATCTACATTTTACAAGTCAACATACCTACACATTTCAATCTAATGAATCACTTAGATATGATCTAATCTTGATAGTATCAAGAATAGCTTCATGGTCTGACTTACAAAATTTCTATAGATTCTTGTTTCTTGGCCTTCCATGATATTTTTTCAATTAAATATTCGTTACAAGAACCAAATTTGAATAGTGTATTATCTCCCTGTACATTTCAAAGTCTTCAAACAACCATAAATTTGAATTTTTTATAGGATATCATCAAGGCCAAGTTCTAGTGACTACCACAGACCCGATGGGATAATCAATGTTTTTTCCATCTACAATCGTGGAAGTTATTTTTCTTTTCATCTACACATCGACATAAGTAGTAATTTATTCCTTCTTCATTGTCTTCATCTGTAATAACTAAAAAAACATGGCCTACATCATCAAAAATAATTTTTAATGACACTATGAAGATAGATTATGAGAATATATAGTACATAAAGATTAATCTTCTACCTAGTTGTACTAGATCAAATATATGGTCAAATTCATGTGATGATGTCATGTTTTTAAGTTGCAATGCTAGTGGAACCTAAAATGTGTTGATTGGAATTAGAGGTCTAGAACTCTAGTCATCCAACCACTCTTGTGACTCACACTCATTCCAAATAGAGTCCATGCAAGTAGAACAAAAACATGTCAAGTGTCGCATATGAATAGTTCAAGAACCTGCATTTGAGCTATGAAATGAGTGGAGCTCACTTGAACCTGTTAGAGTCATAAAATCCTCATAGTTTACCAAGTCTTTTCCCTCCATTAACAAAAAATGTTTACGAATAGTAGAATTTGCTTGAGCATCATGCCATATGTTCCCATTACACCATTTAACCATATTTTTTGCATCAATAAAATTAGAAACATTGTCAAATTTTAACTCCTCCCTTACAATGACTTTTTTTGCACATGCTTCACCACCATCATGCTCTCTTTTTCCATGGATAGCCTCAATGAAACTCCAAATATGTTCTACACCAGTGGTAACATGCATCCTTCTCAACTAATAAAACATATATGCATTCTTGAATGATGATGTGCAATTGTCTGACCAAATGTAATGTTGTTTGAAAAAAATGTTCCTCTGAGTCAACTATCCATATAACTTCTCAAAACAACCTTATACATACTTTGTACAATGTGATCAGTCATCACTGATATAAAAATGGTACTCCCTTTATATTTTTTGATCTTCTTTTGTACTATCAAGTGCATGCATGAATGTTATATACATGAATATGGAAACTTGTGTTGAGTTGTAATACTGCGATTAAACTTCTATTTGTGGTTTTAATGTGTAATTTTCAAAAAAGTTGACTATTAAAATAATAGAATCAAGTGAGAATATGTTCTTACTAAGATTGAAATGTTCATTCAACTATTAATCTCTATGTGTGTGCCTTGCATACTCATAAATAATTTTTTTTCATGAATTCGATCATAAATTTTGAAATAGGTATCTCTTTCATAACAAGCTTGCACTTTTTAGATTATTTTCCATCTTTTACTAGTCATACATTTGTATTTGCTCAAACCAACTAATTCCTATCCAATTGCACTTGTACACTCCTCATGGATACATTTTTTTAATTTTAATAATCCGCTATAAATGCTACAATTTCCATCTAAACATGCTTTCTTATAAAATAATTGTACATATAGTATTTCATAAAATATAATTGGAATAAATTATTTGGCTGATTTTGGTGGAACTTCTATGCCACACTCTTGAAAAATATTTTTAGTATGCAAAGTACAATGAATATGACAAAAAATATCAAAGTGCATTGGAAATTCAACATGTTTCCTACAACAACAAGTGGTGTGTGTGTGATTTAATTTTACATAAAAAGGTTTGGCCATCTTAAAAAATCTTTGACTAATAGCAATTTATGGATGTTTTTCCAAAAACTTAGAGTACAATTATGTTTGAGTCGTATCCAAGAAATATTTTGGATGTAATTCATGATTATGAGAACCAACTCTTATTTTCACTACATCTCTTGTATTGGTTGAAACTCTTGTATTATCTTTCCAAAATTATGTAAGTATTTCAAAGCATTGGTTATAGCCTTGTCCTTTCATGGAAGTCTACCAGAGAATGCCTAGAGTTCTTTTGTACTAGGTTCATTAAGTATTTCATCTTGAAATTTATTTCATTAATATTTTTATATTTATATCAAGTGCTCAACTTGTTTTTGAAATCAATCATTTTTTCTCTATTTCAGCACTTACTGCATAAGATTTCAGCACTTATTGGCAGGTAGCATTACAATATTTATTCAAAGATTTCAGGCCTACAATATGATATACATCATGTCGATTTTTAACAATTTCATCATTTTCATCATCCATGTTAGATGTTCTTAGTCCTAATGTGTACATTTTATATCTCGTCTTAACCAATTTCATCAATGAAACAAATAATTGACATCTTTGACTATCATACTACAATATATGAAAGAAATTATCCCAAATTTCTTGAGCCAGTATTCTTGAATAGTGGTCAAACATTTTGTTATGCATTGGTTTCAAAATATTTTCATCAACATAAATTAAGTACTTATCTTGTCTAAGCATAATTCTTGGAGGTGTTGTTAATGGTGGAATCCGTTCAGAGGGTGTTTCAAAATCATTATATGTTTTCATGAAATTTTCTTCATTATTTGTTTTTTCATAATATGTTTCCATGAAATTTTCTTCATTGTTAATTTCATCATTATTTCAGTCCATTAAATTTTATTCATTTTTGGTGGGTAAAGTATCATGCATAGGCTCTTCATCAACAAAATCAAAAAATTTAAACTTTGAATGTGAATTTTCAACATCATCTAATTTTGTATTGTCAATTTCATCATAATTCAATTCATTATTTTGAAATTCATCATAATTAAATTCATTATTATCATTTTTATCATTATTCAATTCATTATTGCCAATTGCCTCGTTATCTAAGGCATTTGACTCATCAAGGTTATTTTTTATACCTTGTCTTGAATGAAATGCTTGCATTTGTACCTTGTTTTTTTATCTCAACTCTTCTAATTGTTCCAATGTTTTGTTCTTCAACTTTTTCCTCTTCCTTGAACACAAATTGGAGCCCATGTTGACAAAAGTAACCAAGAATGTACTTCAAAATTTGGGGTCCCAAAAAAAATTGCAAAAAAAATATGTAGAGTATGCAGGGAATGTCTGTGGGGAGAACAATCTCGACTTGAGATAAAAATAGATGTCAAAAATTAATTTAATATTTTTACTTCAAGGAAAGCGTACACCTTATATAAACTCATACGTGTTTCTTGAAGTATATGCATATACTACAAAAAATAAGCATAAAGACTCATATCCAATGCATAAAATCCCCTATAATACTATAATATGATGCAATAAGACTCAATAAGAATATGATATGATGCATAAATCCGTAATGTGATGCAATAAAACTATCAAAATTTGTAATAAGGATATCATATGATACATAAGGCTCAATATTATGTAATAAGGCTATCATACGATGCAATAAGTCTATCATATGATGCAATAAGACTATCATACGATGTAATAAATATCCAATATGATAAAATAAGACTATCATGTGATGCAATAAGGCTCAATATGATGCATAAATCCCCAATATGATGCATAAATTCCCAATATGATACATAAATCTCCAATACATGATGCAATAAGACTCTTGATAAGACTATGAAGCAATAAGACTATCATATGATGCAATAAGGCTCAATATGTAAGATGAAATGAGCTAATTTTGCCCAAAATCCCATCATAGTTCCTTACAAAACTAGGTGAATAATGGTTTCACAAATTGGCACTAATCTCATTCATGAATTTATGCATCTGTGATGAGATTAGGGAACTTAGGGGTTGTGTTTGTTTTAAAATTAGGATTTAGGGTTAGGGGTTTAGTGTAACAGTTTTGTATATGTGTATATGTCATGAAATTAGGGATTAGGGGAACTGTACATATTCAAGTGATAAAATTAAGGTTTATGACCAACATGTCATGAAACGTGACCTAATTGAACCCCTTTGATCACATTGTAGACTCTAATTTAGGTTTAATGGGTTGAAATTGGCCATATTTGCATTCGTATTTGTATTTCTAATTAAATTAGGGTTAGTTAAGCCATACATGTTGTATCTATATTATATAATTGATTGGGCCATAAATTTGGTTTAGGAGCTTAATTTTTCCCAAATCACATCCTTAATTAAACCAATTGACTAGTTGGTTTAATTCATGATAGATAGAATCGTACTTAATTTTGTCCCAAATCATATATCATGTTCTTATAGTTATGTAAATAAGGGGTACAAATTGGCCTCCCATGCTTCCTCGATTGAATTGCCCCTATAATTGAACCTTCTTGTTCCATGTGTGTACCTTATACACTTAAAAGTGTTAAAGCTATCAGAGATGCATCAAGTCCTAGAAGTTTTAGATTTGACAATGCCCCAAGAGGCCAAATCCAATTACATATCACCACATGTACCTCATGCAGGCTCAAAAGTGTCATCACTATTAGAGGTGTCAAGTCTTAGAAGCATTAAAGAGCCATCAGATCCCTATGAGCCTAGATCCAATTAGATACATCACCATGCATGTATCTTGTATACACATATATTTGTGTTAGAGATCTAACTATCACTTGTCTTAGAAGCATCAAATTTTTCAAAGCCTTAGGATACCTAATCCAATCAAATATTTCCACATGTGTAGATCTAGTACACCTAGAGGAGTGTTAAAGTTGGATAATATGCACATCTTTGATACCTAGACATGTCCTATCACCTCCAACCAGTCCAACTAATGCTTATTTACAAATTTATCATACATACATATAAGCCAATAATGTGTAAAGATTGACATCGATCCAATCAACTCATGTCTAGTAAATAATTTACATGATGCGAGCCTCTAACTTGGCATTACTGTACAAAAATTATCATGTAGAGCTCTTTAAGGTCCCATCCAAATTGAGCAAGCACCGACAGTTATCAGTTTTCTATGTATGTATCAAATTATTTAGATCCCTCTACCTTGAATTACCTCTAGATCCCAAAGTACATTCGTATTAAGTCCTACACGCATGAGAGAACACAGTTTGACAATGGACTCCTCAACCTCAAATCCCAATCCAGAGCAAAAATTCTAAGATGTACTACTTTCATGCAGTCCACATCATAAGGTTTAAGATCATTACAATGAAATATAAATAAGATGATTGAAGATATATATATATATATATATATATATATATATATATATATATATATATATATATATATATATATATATAATCTTGAAACCTTCGATGAGGGCATGCACACTAGTATTCAATTCTGATCAACTATCTATATGAGGTGAGCAGTTCATCATCCACATGAATAATTATTGGGTCCCTCTACTTAGCATCATCCTTAAGGGGAAGCAAGTCTCAAATTTAGGGGACATTGTCACTTTTAATGTATCTCAAATAATCTCAATAGAGTTTGACATGGGGTAACTTATACATATGTCATTCTTGGTCAATGCTAGGTCTACGCCACCCTATATTTCTAAAGCATAGCCATCTCTTAATGGTTTCAAACAAAGTCCCTAGTGCATTTAGATATTTTTTAAGCTATAAATTCATCACTATAGGTACCACATCTTAAAACAACGTCTTAAAACCACATCATCACTAATGGATACATGTGACCATTTCAAGTTTATTGAGCTCAAAACCACATCTTCTAAAAAATAAAATGCATACCCAACTTGACCAAAATATTTAACAAAAACATGTACATACCTTATACCCATCATCCTACTTTCCTATCTTACCATCCCAATTACATGTATTAAAGTATATAACTCTATAGTATTGATAAGCACCAAGTGTTGTCTAGATTGTTTTTTAGCTTGCAATTATCACATCCATGGTGTGGCTAAAACTAGTTCCACGTCAAAGACACACTCTTGATATGAGGTGGGAATGGATGGAGTGGTTGATGGTTGTCCCATGTGTGATGGAGGTGCATGAAATAGAGGATTAACCATATTTTCATAAGAGATTTTAATTTTAGGCAAAATTTGAATAATGTATTTTAATACATTAGGGGAATCTTGAATAATTGTAACAATAGAAGACTCTTTTTAGACATTTGATTAGGACCACGAAATGCACATATTGAATTAGATGCACTAAGTGACTTTAGAGGAAAGATTAAGGATTTTACTTAACACATTTTAAGAATGTTTTTGGGACAATCCAAGGCATGATTCATAGGTATTGGGCTCTATTAGATAGCATTCTTAAAATATATATCTAAGAGATGCACTGTTATACCAAGGGCTCAATTCTTATTTCTACTTACACAAGATTATCTATACTACATAGTCCAATTCAACAGGTTTGCCACTTAAACAAATTAGTTCAAAATTTATAAATAAAGGGGTCTGATAAAAGATATCAAAGAAATAACAAAAGGGTAAGATAGGATTTTAGGAAAGTAGAATAATATCAATAAGAAAGGCAAGTAGGATTTTAGGCTAGTAAGGTAGTAAGGTATATCCTTTCCCTACTATGGCAAAGGTCCCAGTATCTATGCATATTCCAACTATCAAACAAGGATTTTATTAACATGTGTTTTATTGATGAAATATATTGGTATATATAAATATTAAAGTGCACCATAAGCTGAACATATGATATATAATACTTATTCAACATTTATTACATAAAATTAAAAGTAACCAATCACATCTTGATAAGTAAGAGTTAAGTATTGATACTTTGATTCATAGTGATTGGTACTCTAAAGGTTAAGTTTTGATCATAGGTTTAAAAAATGCATTTTATGACCTATCATGATAAAATTGGTTATATTGTAAAATGTATAATGTGTTAAACCTTGAAACCTTAGTTATAAGTAGTTAAGATGACATATTGAAATGAGTAAAAATATCAAAGTCTGATACGATGTTATGGCTAATAGGACCTTTCCCCTATAATAAACATGAAATTTATTTGTTGTGTTATTTCAAAACAACGCGTATGTATTATATAACGTGTATGAATTATATAACGCATACACATTGTGTAACATGTTATATAACACATATGCATTATTTTAATTTAAACTAAAAACTGAGCCTCTAGGCCTGGAAATGGCTTGGATTTTTGAGCTAGAGGCGTGTGACTATGCATCTACAGTCAAGACCAATTTTTTTTACAAAATCTAATAAATTTCAACTTCAATCACCAAATACACTATGGATTTTAGAATTAAAATTCAAAAATTTATTACCTTCACGACGAGCATGCTGTCTTCTTTTCAAATATATAATTTTTATAAATTTTAGGCTTTTTTAAGGGTTCAAACTATATTTATTTCTAACTACATATTTTTTAGGCCACTACATGCTGCACATATACATTCCTATTCATGTTTATATAGTTTATTTTTCGTTGATCCAAATAAAAAATAAATTATATGGTAACAAACTAGGCCTAATTCTACACACATTCAAAAGAAAATTCAATTTTTTCTTTTTTTTTAGGTAGTTAGGGAGGTGCACGAATGGCTATCCATTTTTTATTAGTTTTCAGGATCTAATTAATTGAAAAATTAATTAAAAAAAATATTCATTGAAAAAATATCAAAAAAAAATTGTAACACACTAGAAGATCTTAACTAAATATTCACCAAAGAGTTTCAAACAATATGTAAGGATTCTCAAAAAATGGTGGGCCACACAGTCATCTATCTACTATGTTTTCTTGAAAAAATAGGAGGTCCTCTTAAATTTTTAGATGTTTGACCTATTTATACTTAACCATTTTTCAAAAAATAAATAAATAAATAAATAAAAAATTGGAAACTAGACTAGAAATGCTACAATTCATGTTTTTATACCATCTTCAAATTTTGAGTTTAGCTATCTCAAATTATCTACAGAAGTTCACATTTTTAAAATTTCAAAAAAATCATGTCCACAGGGACGCCCTTTTTTGTCCCCCAAATGTGTACACTTACCATAAGATAATATGATTTTTAAATAGATTTTTGCAAGTAAAAATTACTTTTAAATAAATACGTTTATGTTTTTTATTACGATAAATCATCTTTAGATTTGTTTCACACTTGGAAGATTATTTTGCTATGACAACAACACTTTGATGCAAAAAAATCATCCTAACAATGCATCACAATTACTCAATTAATTTTTAAATAATATTACGAGAGCTCATATAAAAATTCTCAGATTATATATATATATATATATATATATATATGAACATTGAAATTATGGATATAAATATTTTATGATATAAATTATGATAGAATATAAAAAATAAAAAGTTGTGAAAAAATAAAAAATTATAAAATTATCAATATAAATGAAACTTTAAGTTTTCATATTATTATTATAAGTGTAATTCTAAATTTAAAAATTTAATATAATTATTAAATTGAAAATAGAAAATAAAAACAAATTAATTATGATCTATATATATCATATTGCCTAATAAAACCTAAATACTAATAGTTTTTACACATACATAAAACTAAAATTATCAATGACATGTCATTCATTTCAATACATATAATAAACATATTACATTATAACAACATAAACAAAGAAGTACTATATACACAAACTTTTTTAAAAAAAAATTTAAAAAACTAATAAATAACGACAACAGCAAAATACATAATTTTTTCAATTTTATCTCTCATCTTTCCATATCTCTGCAGCATCAGCATCAGAAGGCAAAAATGTATCATTGTTCATTCTTTGCTCGGTCGAAATAGATGCAACAACCACCCAAAATAGTGTTCCATCACCCATGTGTTGAAGGAAGATCCCTAAAATGTGGCACAACTACGGTAATAATAAGTGTGATGTTTCCTTGGCTTGAACATGGCCACATAACACCATATAAAATGAACTTATCGATAAAACTTGTGAATGATTTTTATCCATGCCACTCCAAGGATCCACACATCTTCATTTCGAAACTCGATTTTTGCAATCTCCTTTAGACCAATTTGTTTCCTGGCTATGGAAGAAGCATCGGACATTTTGGAGGAGCCCTGACTACAATTTAATCTGCTTGTTTTTTATGTTTATTTCAGCAGTGTTTTTTGGTACCATCTATTGGCAGCTTGGGACAAAAATGTATGTGAATATTCATTTCCATATGAACACAAATCGCCTTTGCAAATGAATTATAACGTTACTATTCGGTAGCAGGCTAGGTATTGAATTGTAGAGCTTAAAAAATATGTTTTAATGATTATGATTGCATTTGTTACAGGGATATTCGGAGTGACTTGTTTACTGTAATAGGGTCCTTGTATGGTTCAAATTTGTTTCGGGGAATAAATAATTCCTCTACAGTGCAATAAATTATTTTGTTAAATGTTAATTTTATGGGCTCTCCTTTGTTATCAGTATTTTTGCATCACAATGATTTGAAGCTTTGACCACCCTGTCCAGTCAAGTGGCCCAATCACTTTAGAACAACCACTAAACTCATTGAAGGCTGGGAGGAGGGCCCACTCAATACGCATCCTCTTGCTTTGTTTGAAATCAATTTCTTTCTGCTTCTGAGCCCATTCCCCATAATAATCGTGCTATCATGGACAATAATGCTTGTGGGTTTCAGACAGAAGACGAATGGCTGCTTCAAGTGTATCTTTCAAATAAATTAGATAATTTTATAATTTAAAAAAATAGTCTTTCTAAGAGTTTTTCTTTGCCCATAAGCAAAGACGAAGCGTTTTCCAAGCAAAACCCCAACCCCAAACGGTGAGCTATGGAATAATAAGCATGCAAACATTCTTTATAGATCTTGCAAATAGGGAACAGATATTTTCAGGGCAGTTTTGATCGGTTCGCATGCTCCTGTGTTATCATTGTTAAAATGGTGCATTTGTGATTTGTTAAGGTGATTTCTACATCAAGGATCTTGTGAGCTAGGACAGCGTGCCAGCCACTACTGGAAACTGCATTTTCCTGGAAACTATCGTATGCAAAACTGCACAACATATTCCAAACTGTGAGGTGAATATTCAAAACAACATACATGTCAGCATTGGATTGGCGGAAATAACATATTCTATCTTTTTATCTCTTGTGAGATGAATCTACATGGATTCTCCCACCATATAAGCCTCTGGCTTAATAACTATTAACTTAAGTTCCTTCAATGAATTCCAACTATTACTTGTGTACATTGAAAAAATGTCAATTTGAAGCCTTTTCATAAAAAAAATCATTGAACACTATGTCATCCAATGCTAATTAACTTTTGTTTAATATGTTATTTTAAAGTTTATCGATTTGGTTAAAAATATGAAAAAATGTAATGTCACATCAAATGCTACAAGAAGAATCATTATTATATTATCTTGAAAACTGGGTTTTTATGCAAAGCTTACATGTAATGTTAGTAATCTTTGTAAACTTTATATTCTCTTGAAATATTTGACTTGTTATATAATGCCAAGTTAGTTTGAGTTACTTTTGCATATGCCTTGTGTTGAGTAAAGGTTACACCCATGAAGGAGAGGGCCATCAACTATAGATAAAAAGTAGTTATTATAATATTTCATAAATTTATTTGGATGGCTTCTTATATAATATTTATCAAATTTAATTTTAATTTAATAATTGATAAATAAAGGGTTTAAATACATATTATAATTTTTGTGTGATGGTTTAAATAAGTATTTAGATTTACATGTAATTTTAAAATAATCATTACAATATAACAATTAAATTAGAGGTTTTGTGATATGTGTGTGTATCATAAAGCCATGAGATAATTAGAAGTTTTGTGATATATATATGTGTGTGTATATATATGTATATGTGTTTTTGTGTGTGTGTGTGTGTGTGTGTGTGTGTGTGTGTGTGTGTGTGTGTGTGTGTGTGTGTATCACAAAGCCATGACTACCTCTTTATAATTATACACTTGACATATTTGATAACTTCCATGATACACTAAATATTTTTGAAAAACATAATTTGATTTGTAGGATTGTTTTAAAAAAAATCTATTGTAATGGAGTAAAGCCAATACTCAATCTCCTTTTCCCCTGCATGTCAATTGCCTTCCTCTAGCTTAACATGGAGTGAGTCCTTGTTTGGTGCAGATAGGAAAAGAAAATTACTAAAATCATTGGGGTTTATATAATGTGTGATCGTTAGAAGCTTCAAGGGTTAGATTGCTACTATAATAGAAGACAAAATTGAAGAACAAAAATTTGGCTACACGGAGATACAAAATAGTGGGTTATCAGATAAAGAAGTGAAAAAAATGTCATCATGAAAACAATTGCTCTTAGAAGGTCACGTTCTCAATATTTGACAGTTCAAAAAGCTCTTAGAATCAGATTTAGAATCTTATTATTTATAGTTTTGATAAATGTTACTTTACAATGCGTGTGTAAATCCTTAAACCATTATAAATTTTCATCATTATAATTGAAAGTGCATGTATTGTTTATTTACAAAATAGAATATTTAACTTTATGATGCTTGAATTAAGTGATTCATTTACTTTTTTATTATTTAAAAAAACACGCGCGCGCGCGCGCACACACACACACACACACATATCACAAAGGTAAAACTACATTAGAAGGAATATATTTTTTTATTTTAATAAAGTAAGATTTTATAAAACAAAAGAGTATAAATCACCACTCATATCTCAGTCAAAACTCATGACTATTGACCATGTCTTACTTTTTGTGCACAAAGTTCTAACAACAATAATCTAATATTCATTTTAATAATCTTTCCAAAAAAATCTTTTTCCCTTATCAATGTTTCTTAGATTTTATACTTTTTCTATTAAAAATAACTAAAATAATTTAAAAACATATTACTATTGTGACCATACATATTTTATTCTAAAGTTTTAAGAATAACGTTTGCCAAATATATTTCTATTATCATCTTATATTTAATATATATCTAAATAATAAATAAATAATATTAATTAATTAATTAATTACATCCTTTCGTATTATGTTATGGATGAGAAAAAGTTTGAATGAAATGTTGGGCTTGAGTTATACAATCTCGAGGTAGGTACAAAATTTAAGACTATACCTCCAGTAAAATTTGGAGGTATTTTCTTATTAAGATGGAAGTTTATACGGTGGAGCAAGGTCTCAAGATTCATCTCACAAAAAATGAGAAATCAAATATACTATTTAAATCGATTCAAATGCTGACACACATTTATTATAGTGATTATTATGTGGGTTGATATGTGGCTGAACAAGTATGTGACGAATGTCCCACATCGTTTGGACATAGTTTGGTATACATTGCATCCACTACCACTACTATCATATTGATATTGTGCTTTGCTATTTTGAATAAAAATGCACAATTCAGGGTAGCATTCATGATCCTCAGTAGGTATGTTTCCCATGCCTCAACTGAGATTCGTACATTATCTACATCGGCAAATTACTAATTAATAGTCTCTTAAAAACTGATATTGTTTTCCTATTTTGGTTTTTCTAATAATAATTGATTAAGGGATGAACCTTTTTTGGAGCATGGAAAGAAGTCTCCAAACTGGCTATTAATTGGGTATGCATCAAATAGTTTGGTACTGCTCCTCTGTGATTTGCATCTGCCATCACATCTTCCACCTTCACATTCCACCATTCACCTACAAACTATTTACACAACAAAAATGAAATTTAAATCCCTGATGATGACTCTATAAATGTAAATACGAATAGGAAGGAGACCATGCTAGGTCAAAACTTCAAAATATCAAATATCTTAACAAGAAGAAAACATAAACAATATATCCGTAAGTTAAGACATAATTTCTCTAGATGGTAATAAACACTCGATGGATGTTTCTATTATCAAAAAAAATTAATTAGCTAAAAAGTGAAACCAACCATTGGAATAAGAAATTGAGTTGAAGAGAATTGCGTAAAATAATAAGAAACTCAGCAGCTAGTTTATATATATAATATTAAAATGTTATATAAAATCAAATTAGAATATAATACAACATACATTATATAATATAAAATAATTTTAAAAAATATATTATATAATATAATATTCATATATTTTATATAAAATATATATATATATCTTATAATTATATAAGATAATATTATATATTATATATTCTATTCTAATGTATATAATATAAGATAACATAATACATAAATATAAACTAGTTTACATATCTTAGATAAATGTATATAAAAACATCCATATATATCATTCTCGAAGTACTCACAATTCAATATGATATAAGTGTTTTAAGAATGATATCTATAAGTGCCTCGTAAATGATATATATAAATTAATTATGATTATGTGTATATTATCTATTTATGTTTAATGATGTGGTAATATTTTTTAACCAATCAAGTGAAAATCAATTTCACACTAGAAAAATAATGAGAAAAGAAGTAATCTTTAAAATGTTAAATATAAAAAGATAATTTTTGTCTACACAATACAGAATGATAGTTCAATTTAGTTCCCTTTTACTCTTCTTTAATTTTTATTTCTCTCGCTTTAATTTATATTTTTGTTTGTATATATATATATATATATATATATATAAACTGTCATGTTTATTATTTTATTTTATTTGTAATCATGTCAGCTTTGATATATAATTAAATTATTTTATTTTTTATTTTTTATTTTATAATGTCGGCTTTCAAATAATTTAATGTAAACATTCTCATGTCGTTACAACTCCCAACCACCTCCTTCGGATGTCATTGTAGGAACACCTATTGGTGTAATCATGTAATATAATATATATTATTATCGAATGCAAGCTAGTGAAATCTGTTTTAATTTGGTTGAGACTTAGTGATAACAAAACTTGCCTATATGCCTTCCATTTTGCGTTAGTCAAATAGACAAATTTTCATTAGAGTTCCTCAAACTACATAGCCTTTATCTATTCCCAGTCAAGCATGTTTTACCCCCTTTCCCTCTGTGATATTGTTGAAAGTTCAAAATGTGAAGTCCCTATAATTGAAGGCATTCTTCTCTAAGATAGAAATCAAGGAGGTAAAGCTTTAAGAACTAAGATGACCATGTCAAAACAAAAAACCACTTGTGAGTGTGTCTTGATACCACAGGGGAATATTAATCTCAAACACATTGAAAACATTATAGAAAATTAATATTTTTACCATGTGAAATAACAATAAGAAACAATCCAAAATGATAAATTATGATAACTTATATCTAAGATCAAAAGAACTTCTTCACTAGCTAGCTATAGTGACACTTCATTGGGAAGTTGTTGCCCCCTAACCAGAGATGTTGCTTCTATCTTGATAAATGGAAATTTTACACACTTCCTTTTCTCACACTATAACAAAATGATATGACCGAATAATTTCCCATTCCAAACATTATACAACTAAAAAAGGAATCACTGGCATCTTTCTCAATAAAAATTTCAACTAAAAAATTTAAGGCTTTACCCTTTATTCCCCTGTGAGTGATTGTAAATGCAATATATATACATACATGTGTGTGTGTGCGTGTGTGTGTGTGTGTGTGTGTGTGTGTGTGTGTGTGTGTGTGTGTGTATACATACATATACATATACATATATTTCTATAAATAATTTACCATGTAATTTTTATATAATAAATTATTTTTTAATAGTGATTTCTATCATTTTTATTAATAAATAATTTAATATAATATTTCATAATACATATAATATAATAAATTATAAAAAAAACCCTTCAGTTTCCCTTGCACCCTTAGGGCAACTACTAGTAGTCCCTACGACTAGGTTCATTCTAAACCACTTTAAATTTGTGGGAAATTTCTGAGCAGATATGCGAAGGTGAATTATTTTGAGGCTATATGATTGTGTAAATAAATAATTGAGAAGGTATTTCATAACCTTTACATTCTCTTCTATGAGTAGATTACACCTACAACTATTGTGACTTGAGTTTGTGATGTGCGATATTCGCACATTATTTTTTATGCACAATGCTCTTAGAAATATTTCTGAATACATCATGAACTTGGGAATCAAATAAGTACTTGATGGTTTATGAAGATGAGTATTCTAAACAATGTAGTATTCATTTGGTTGCCCACCATTCAGATTTGTGTTCTATTTGTATCATGCATGATGAAGAATAACTACCCTATCTTTTATGCATGATGCTCTTGTGAACCTTTGGTATACATTGTGATCTTGTGCAACTGATTAGTACTTCATATTTTGGGAGAATAATCCTTTTACAAAATGAAACATTCATCTGGACACCAATCATTCAGATTTGTGTTCTATTTCAAAATGCCAAGTGTTATGCACAATGAAGAATAATGGCCCTATCAACCTGCATATTATAACAAAATGGAATCTAAAGGGTCACATGATGTTAACAATTAATTTATAGTGGGAAGTGGGAATTCATCCAACTTCCTAATGGTTTCTTATCTACGTGTCTACATCACCGATGAGTGTCATTATGAGGAGCACTAGGAGGTTAGAGGTCAGTTGGCAAGTTTGTTAGAGAAAACATAGAAGGAAGAAACTCTACAAAGACTGTGAGTTAGAAAAATCTAGGAGAGGAGCCAAACCTAAGAGAATCAAGCCTCATTCAAATAAAAATTTATATAAGACATATGTTTGAGAGAGAGATTGGTTGCAATGCATATCCTTTGAAATTATTGTTTTTCTACAATAAAATTGTAAGTTTGTAATCGTCCTATAGGTGTGTGTGTAAGTTATAATTTCTCCATTGAAATAAATATAGTTCTTATATATTATATTCAATTTATGCATGCATGGCTAAGAGTAAGTCTAATATTTTGTGTTAGATTTTTGGGTTACATGGTATAAAGTGGTCCTTCATTGGAACCCTAGACATAATTGCATCATGTATCACCATCCATCCTTCATATCTTTCCAACAATGATCTCATAATTCATCATCTCAAGTGAAACCATCAAGGATTGAAGACCCAAAGCCTTTATCCTATCAACTAATAAGTGTTGAGGAATTATGTCAAATGTCTTGTAGAAGTCCACAAAACAACAATATAAGCCATGTTTCTTTTGTCTTGGAATCCTCAATGATAGAATTCAAAGTGAAGATATAATCAATAGTATAGTGGTTCCTCATGGAATCTTCTTGTTATGTAACCCTTAACCTATGTGTCTCTACTTTTAGCCGTGGTGAGTCCAACCATGATAGTATAATAATTTTTATGATTATTCTTGTCCCCAATTTTTTAAATAGGATAGATGATAGGAGAGGTCCATGAAGATGTAAATCCATGGGTCACCATGTAGTAAAATAGGTACACAATATGGACTATGAAGGCTTTTGAGCTATATTTAATAAAATTACCTTTAAGGTTCTTCACATTGTGATCTTTGTTAGATTGAAGCTTAAACATGGCACGAAGAATCAGGGGAGAGAATAAAGGGAAATGAATAATTTTTGGGTTGACTTGAATGTTTGGTTAGTTTTGAGCCTTACATAGGCTAAAAGAATACTTAAACCAGATAGGAAGTTCAAATATTACATGTACTAATTTCTTGGTAAGGAAGACTTTTTGAAAATGTTTGGGAGTGAACCGAAGTTGGTTGAGGATAAATTTATGCTTGTTTAGGAGGTAGTTCCTTGTTGTCCTCCTAAGAATGATCTTATAAAATCTTTGCATATGCTTTGACTTTAGATGGTATATGCATCATAATATGTAATGTTAGGTATGAATATTTTTACAATTAGATTCATACCAAGCATTAAAAGTGCAATGGCCATTTCTAAGAGTGCAAGACGTTTCAATGAAATGGAGGAAAGCATTTAATGGAGAAGCCCAAATAGTTTTGATGTAGTAGAGAGAGTGTTTGATTAGATCATGGGTATCATAAATTACAGGGTACCTTGTTTTGAGGAATTTAATATATAAGTTGTCGAGTTGGTGGTAAAAATAAATGATGCTAGATTGGCAAGGTCAACTAGGAAAAGGATTGACATAAGAGCAACCAAGTGGAAGCTTAAAAGGTAAAATAGCATGGTTAATGAGGTAATGAAGCATGGAGGATACCCGAAGGATTTGTATTTCTGGTAAAATAAACTTGTTAACAAGAATGTAATCCACCATAGAAAGAACCAATAGTCAAACAAAAGCACGTAATTTCAATAATAAAAAAATTATGCTTACATTACATTCTTGCCTTTTAAAAATAATAAAACATTCCACTTAAAAACATTTGAATAGTTATTTAATCCTTGTGGATTTTAATTTATTATATGTCGAAAGGTGTAATCTACAATGACAATGAAAGTGGTGGTAGAGTGTAATGAATATGAAGGTGTTCATAAAAATTAAGTCTTAAATTTGACATTCATTTGATCTTTATAGTTTATTTTTTTCCATACAAAGAGAAGTCAATTGAAAATTTGTGATATCTTGGGCATACGATAGAGTTTGGAGCCAAATTTTATTTTAGAAATATTTTTTCTAAATTGAAGCCATTTGTCACTCGTCAACATTGAATTTATAGAAAATGTGACAAAGACGTTAATTAATGGGAAAACTATGTGACAAATCGAAAATAGACACCTTGAGATCAATACATTTGACATTTTACAGATATATAAATTTAGATATCTAAGTTATTTATTACTTATATAAATTGTGTAACAAATCTAAGATTGATGCTTCGAGGTTAGTTACATCTCAAGCATTTTTTTAATAAATATATTGAAAATATCTAAGCTAACAATTACTTATATTATACTATAAAAATGCATGTGGATCCTGTACAACACTAAAAAAGAATTGACAGCCATAAAATCTATGATAAAGGTTAACACATTGTCAATTTCAAATATAGTAAGGTCTCTATAAAATAAAAATCTCACCCACCCATTGTAACCACTTGATCTACTTAAAAAAATTAAATAATACTTTTTTAAAATACAAATTTTCAAAATTATTAAGTTATCCTTAAGATCAGAAGTAACTATATATTGTGTAATAGTTCTTTTAAAGAAGTTGAAATGTTACTTATGTGCATTGAATGAGTGTCAATTAAAAACTTTTCATAATTTCATTAAACAGCTAGGCTAACCAAGACTAATTAATTTTATGTTTAATATACTTTTTAAAAGTATAAATTTTCAAAATTATAAAGGTCCCTTTAATATCGAAAGTAATTATAATTCATATAATAGTTCCTTTAAAGAATTTGAAATGTTATATATATTAAAGTGATGTCAATTCGAAACCTTCTATAATTTTATTGGACGACAATACCGAACAAGACTAATTAACTTTTTGTTTAAATATTTTTTTAAAATATGATTTTCTAAAATTATAAAGTTACCTTTCAATGTCAATTCGAAGCCTTCCATAATTTCATGGGCGGCTATGCCAAACCAAGGCTAATAAACTTTTGTTACTTCTAAGAAAATCCATTATGATAATCCATTAGGGAAAGTGATAGTTTAAGGAAATATGGTCCACATCAAATTCTACATTAATATAAAAATATGTAAAACATTTGACTTGTTATATGCCTTGCGTTGAGAGGTTTACTATAGATAAAAAGTAGTTATATTGTTTCATAACTTTACTCGGATAAAGAGATGGTTTAGATAAGTATTTAGATCTGTGTGTAATTTATTTAATAATTATAGATTTTTTTGTGTTGAGTACCAGTTAAATCGTATGCGATGTAATAGAATGCCATCAATTAAAAATAAAAAAAAGTTATTATATTATTTTATAAATTAATTTAGATGGGGTTGCATTTAATGATTATTAATTTTTTTTAGTGTAATAATTGATAAAGAGAGGGTTTATAAAGTATGTTGATTTTAGATAAGTATTTTATTTTTTTCATGATGGTTTAGTTAAGTATTTAGATTTACGTGTAATTTGAAAATAACTATAGATTTATTTTATGTTGAGTACAAGTTACATCGTATGTGAAGAGAATGCCATCAATTATATACAAAAAATAGTTATTATATTATTTCATAAATCAACTTAGATGGTGTTGCATATAATGGTTATTAATTCCATTTATTATGTAATAACCCACAAAGAGAGGGTTTAGATAATTATGTTGATTTTCTTATAATTTGAGAATAATCATCACAATATAAGAATAGAATTTGGAATTTTATAAAAAAAAGTAGTGAAGAACCTAGAATGTTCGGAGAGCTTTGAGCACCTCCCTCAAACTATACACTTCACATTTCTGGTGACTATATCTATACACTGAACATTTCTGGCATAGAATAAATAAACATAATTTGATTTAACGAATGCATTTGTCAAGTTTGGGGCTCCGAAGACCTCTCTTGTCAGTTAGTATTTTCAAACATCTATATAGAAATGATAAAGAAAAGCATTTATTTTGGGCCATGTGCTCAAGGTCAACGGGGGTTTCAAGCATAAACTAATTATCAAGCTCCTCAATAGTATACAATATCAAAGACAACACACCAAGAAAAATACCATTCAGTTAGGCAGTCTAGTGTGATGCAATGTCTATATTCTATGTATTTAAGTACTCCAATGAATGTTTGATTTCTTCTAAAATGTAGTAGTAAATTCTAGATGCTCTTCAAATTTTATTATATTTTTTAATTCCCTCTCTAAATGCTTGCATTGATTTTGTGCACGCATTCAATGTATGTCCTAAATGCACTAATACACATGCATGGACCCTATTAGTGTAAAACCAGACACATAACAACCGAAAAAGCCAAAAAAATAGGTCCCACAATCCTTGAGGGACCAAAAATTGGGAAGAAAGTGTTCACCCCCAAAGATGTACACTGTACATTTTTTTGTAGAATAACTAGAAACATTGGAAAATAAGAAAGGCATAGAGAGAAGGGAATACAAGAGATAAAATGAGGGGCATCATGACATGGTGAAACAAGTAACATGGGGAAACACATGTCAAAAGAGCCTAATCCAAACCAATAATCAAAACAACATATTTACCCTATAATAATGCAAGTATATGAGTTATTAGATATAGGTTGATCACAGTGATTCTGAGCTCATGCATGGTTCCAATAATGTTGGCACTAAATAAAGGTGGAGGATGGAAAATGTGCATTTATTCCAAAGCCATCAATAATATTGGTATCAATTACAAAATTCCATTACCACACATGGATAACTTGATGGACTATTTGAGTGGAGTAGAGTAATTCACAAAGATTGACTTGAAGAATAGATATCACCAAATTCGCATCAAGAAAGGTTATCAATAGAAGACTACATTTAAAATGTAGGAAGGATTATATAAGTGGTTGATCATGCAATTTTGGTTGAATGATGTGCTGATGGCTTTCATGAGACTCATGAATGAAGTGTTAAAACCATTTCTTGATAAGTTTATCATTATGTATTTGGATGAGATACTAATGTTTAGCAGTAAGAAAGAAGAATAATTGATGCATTTGAGGCAAGCATTGTTATGGTTATGAGAAGAGAAGTTGTTAGCAACAAATTATTTCAAGTTAATTATAATGTGAGTGGCACAAAAATAGGATTTGTGATGAGTCAAGAAGGTAAGCATGTTCTTTACATCAACAAGAAAATGAATGATGCAAAGAATAAGTATTTAGTTTATGATCATGAATTTTAGCTCATAGTGCAAGCGGTTAAAAATTAAAGGCATTACTTGTTTTTAAGGGGTTTGTGTTGTACATAGACCATAAAATACTTTAACTCATCAATAGTCAAGGTAAGTTCAACCAAATAAATTTGAAGTGGATTGAGTTTCTACAATTTTACTCATTTGTGTTGAAGCACAAAAGTGGGACGTCTATTAGAATTGAAAATGTGATAAGTATAAGGTGTCTCTTGTTAAATGAGATGCAAGTGGAAGTAAAAAAAATGATTCTATTAAGGATTTGTATACGAGAGACTAATATTTCAAGGATGAATGGAAGGCAAGCATAGAACCATTTAGTGTGGATATAACACCATGGTTAGATTATTCCATGTAATAAGTATTATTTATTAGATGAATGTAATTATGCATACCCTGAGGGTTGATGTACAAAAATAGTAACAAAGAGAATCATAATGGTGGATTAACATAATGAAAAAACATTTTCACAACTATCTAAGAATTGAATTTGGCCTAAGGTGAGTGTGGATGTGCTCAAATATGTTTAGGAGTGCAGAATTTTCCAATTGGAAAAAAGAATAAGTTAGAATGAAAAGTTATATCAACCATTGTCTACCCAGATAAACCATGAGAACATATCAACATAGACTTTATTTTATGATTTCCCAGTACACATAAAGGACATGATTATATTTTTGTGATTGTAGATAGAATCTCCAAAATGGAACTTTTTTTTTCATGCAATAAATATGTGTGTGTGTGTGTGTGTGTGTGTGTGTGTGTGTGTGTGTGTGTGTGTGTGTGTGTGTGTGTGTGTGTGTGTCTATATATATATATATATATATATATATATGGGAAATTGTGAGATTACATGGATTTCCACACAATGTAGTAACTGAACAAAGATATATAGTTTGTTGGACACTTATAGATAATGCTATAGAGGAAGTTGAATTCTAAACAATATTTTAATTTAACATTTTATTTTTATATGCATGCTCTGATGGAGGTAGTCAACATAAGTCTTGGTAATCTATTGTGACATTTGATTGGACTTAAGCTAGGAGGTTGAGATTCATTTATAGTGTAATACAAATGTGCTTATAACAATTTAGTTATTAGAAGCACTAAAAGGATCCCATTTCAAAAAATTTATGGGAGTAGTCCAAGTGGAATCACGAAATTGTTTGACATTAGGGATGAGAAAAGGAAGAGTGTTGAAACATAAGTATGTGTCTACTACATGCAAGACATACATCATCAAGTGCACAAAATTTCTAAAAGGAACACTATGCAATACAAGAAATTCACAAATGTGAAGAGAAGAGATGTCAAATATCAAGTGGGAGACATGATCTTAGCACACATGCAGAAGGAGAAGTTCTCAAAAGGAACATATGATAATTTGAAGTGGAAGAAGATTGGACCATGCAAAATGTTGAATTTATTTGCATCCAATTAATATGAGATTGAGTTGCCTAAAGGCATAGATGTTTCACCTATTTTTAATTTAGCAATTTTTACCCTTATCATGATGGACAAAATAGTGAAGAAATTACAAGTTCAAATTCTAGATAAGTTATGTGATGATAACAAATGCCTAAGAAGGTGCCAAAAAAGTGGAGAAGGTAATCAAGTCTAGGTTCAGTAAGAGGACACATGGAAAAGAGTATAAATAATATATAGTAAATTAAAAAGGTCGATAAATTCAGGATGTAACTTAGATGAGTGCATCAGAAGCTATTAAACATAAAATAATAATAAAAGATTACTTGTAATGCACATGAAGATGAGATCACAGTTCATTCCACTTACTCATGTTTTATGATGCATAAGCATCTATGTAAACAAGCAATCTTGCATCAATAAAAAATACTTAGTGTAGAAATAAGATTTTTTTACGATTGTGTGAAACTCTCTATTTGTAAGTAAGTCACTTACAATTGTTTTGGCAAGCTTTGTGTGCATTCAAATATAATTTTATGAAACCCTTTTAATACATGCAACTTATAACCTTGAGTGGGTCATAAGTTAAGCTTTGGCAACTTGTCAATCTTCACACAAGTTATTTTGGAAATCATTATTAAGTTCTAAAAAAGAGGGGGAGAAATGTTAAGATAAGTAAAATTAAAAACTTGTGATGCTAGAGGACTAGTGCATAAATTTTTTTGTGAAGATTATGGTATCTTTTAGAGGAGTGTTGGTGTGCAATAATGTGTTTAGGAAGGTCATGTGAAAATTTTTACATTATCTTCTATGCATAGGTGATATCTATGAATTGTTGTGACTAATATTTGGAGATGTTCAAGTTACACACATTATCTTTGGTGCATAAATGTTTTCGTAAAATTTCATAAATAAAACATGGTATTGCACAACCAGTAAGTAGTTAAAGTATTGGAGAGATGGACCTTTTCTATTGTGACATATCAACTCGACACATGTCTTATATATTCATTTTCCTTTCAAATTCCATGTGTCACATGTGATGTACAAAATGGTATTGATAGCTTGTAAGATCACAACTGAATGGAAATTGAAGTGTTACATGATGGAGTCAATTATCTAACAACTAGTATGGGAATACTCTTAATGTTCATAATGGTTTCTTAACTACATGCATATATCAATTTTGTGTCTCATTGTGAAGAGGTTAGGTTGGAGTAGCATAAGATAGCTCTAAGTTCAAACATGTCTCATTCGAGATTGATGTAACTCTACATTAAATTGTAATGTCTATAACAAGCCTATAAGTGTGTGCAAGTGTATATCCTTGTTTGAATCAATAAAATCATTGTTGGTTCATTTTAATTTTGCACGTAGGATTGCAAGTTGGTATATTGTTTGTGTGATTTTTTGGGCTGCATGGTATAAGGTCATTCTTCATTGGATCCCCTAACTACAACTACATCAATATGTCTAGGAATAAACATCATGTAATTACCCTCATCTAGTGGAGCAATATAAGTATAAAATGTATGGAGCCCTTGAGTCAAAAGATACAAATGGGTAGAATATCTGCTTCCTTTTTGAGATGTGGGATAAACTTATGAAGCACATGTCTCAAAATAAAAAGATGATATACATCATGTGCAAGTTAGAAAATAAAATTACCAATAAGTTAATTTAGAAAGATATTATAATGAAAATATGTATGCTTTAAACTAGTAATTTCCTCAAAGGTTCAAGTTACGTTGGGGTGGCAAGGAAGGCTGGGGGGAAGCGGGGAAGGAGGGTTACTTGATGTTTGTGCAAAGCAAGGTTATGTAAAGTAAAAGAGTTTAAACCCATAGTTATACTTCATGTGAAACCCACAACTACTGACTCCATTTCAACTTTTGTACACATGATGTTAAGCATCAATAAAATGGTACTTCTTATGGAGGTGACAGTGACAAATGAGATGATGTATTTTTTAAAATGGCATGGAAATGTATTGTGCCGAGATGAAACATTTTTTTCACATTGAGCTCAAATAATGGAGAAGTGTTAGGAAATGGGAAATCCATATAGAATAATGAAGTGGTGAATTTCAAGGTGAGTTGGGAGGTGATAGTAAGAGGTGATGATAGTATATTTTAGGTGATGGATTAGAAGAAGCCTAACCAAATATACATGCAAAGTTAAGTGACATGTCACATATCTCAATGTAATCAATAGATTTCACTAAACTATTTCAGTTACCTGATACATGATTGAAATAAATGGCATCTCTATAAAAATGTGTCTCTTTAAAGTATTTTTTCATCCACATATTGTTACGACTAATGTATGTTTCAAAGTGCTTCAGATTTCAATGTTATTTAATACAAATGTTGATGAATCGACTTGAGGAGATGTTAAGTTTTTGTTTGATAATTAAAACATTACAATATAATGGTTGGAGGATGCTATAAAATATATAATAAATAATTATTTTGAGGACAATAAATATATATTGTGCATGTATATTAGATAATACTAAATGATAAAATTATTTTTGATCATATCACTTAACCAAATATTATATAAAATTAGGATTTGTATGTACAAATTACTTACTAAATTATATTTAATGTTATTTTCTAAGCTTGTTCTAACCTAAAAGCATGATGATATAGAATAGATAACACAACATTACATTATAATTCCTCATTTTTATCAAATAATTAGTAGAGAATAAAACAACTCAATGACCTACATGAAATTTGAGAAAATTAAGAAAATTTTATAGAGCCTTGAAATATACAAACATAACTACAAAATCAATTTTTAAATATTTGCACTCAGAGACATTCTACATTATGCATTAGTCAATAGCTTATAATTGATTATGTATAAATAAAAAATATCAAATTAATAAATATGAAGTATGTATCATGATTATTGAATAACCAGAGATAAAATCATTTTAAATTATACATGAATGAGAATATTTTTTAAAATTTTGAAATATCAAAGTTAATGGATTGATATAGATTTAAATTAATAAGATTAGCAAATTATTTAATTGAAAAAATTAATTAATTTGAAAAATTAAATCTAATATATTATTTAATTATATATATTTAATGTTGGTTTGAAATAATTATTAATTATAAAATTAAATTATTTTTATAGAATATTTATATATTTTTCAATTATTCATTTATTTTAAATTTTTATTAATATATTTTTCTATGTTCTGGTTATATTTTTATATATTATTTATGGTTTTCTTTATTTATTATTTATATCTCCTTTTATTATATTTTTTTCAATTTTGAAATTATTACTTAAAATTGTGTACTGTATAATTATAACAAGGGTCCTTATGATACTTATTTTCAGTCTTTTGTGCTTTATGTTTCTCTTTTTTTAATTTATAAAAAAAAAATCAAATTATATTTCAATTTCATTTTAATTTTAATTTGAGAAGTTTATAAATATAAAGTTGCATTAGTGAATGTAGATAATAAAATATTTGAAGAAGGCATAAATTCTATGTTCTAAAGATAATTTATTGTAAAAATGTAATATTAGAATTTAATTATTTAGGGTAGATTTGAAGAATTTATTTCATTTGTTAGATGTTCATTTTAATATAAAAAGTTATGCAGGGTAAGGGATTCCATTCATTAGTATTATTTTATAAAATTATTCTAATTTAGGCGCATGATAATAATGGAAGGATATTACAAAGTTCATAATCAATCACCTATTTTTATTGATTTTTGATGAGTTATTAAGGTTGTAGAAAAAGAAATAATTTATGTATAAATCTACATAAAATTCGAGAAAAATGAGTGATTTTTTGAATCCTTAAAATAGACAAACATAATTATGAAACAATTTTTAGATATCTTCATTTTGACAAAAACAACCCAATATTCTAAAAAATGAAGTGCACTTCAAAACATTATTTTTATTTGTCTAACATTTTTTTAATTTTGTTCACCTTATTATTTAAATTTATTTTTTAATATCTATTTTATTTATAATTCTCTAAATTTATAATAAAATTAAATATTTTTATAAAACATTCTTATCATTTATTACTAATTATAAAATATTATTAATTATAAATTAAGTCTAATTTATTAACCTAATTCAATGTGTATGAGTGGATGTATTCAATATTGTTATAAACCCACCTTTCATACTACACAATCATCCACTAACATTTTATTATAAAGATCAAATATAAAACTTTAGTGAATTGAAAAAAAAAGTTATACCATGAAGCATTGAAAAAAGAGAATGGGAAATGGCATACGATAATATGATAATAAAATTATAGTCAATATTTAATTTTTTTTTATTGCACGTTATTTCGAATGAGAAATAGCATACAATAATATGATAATAAAATTACAATAATATTATAACATTATAGTTAATATTTAGATTTTTTTATTGCACGTTATTTTGAGTCAACCTTTAAATAAGGCTAAGAATCGAGAATCCCATTCAAATTCATATTTAGACTGTCATCTTGGGGAGTTCACAATATTATAATATCATACAATTATCTATATATAAAAATAAATAAAGTTCTCAATGACATGGAGATTTTGAAAGAATGTATATATAGGAAGAACACAATTTTTATTTTATTCATTTCTCTCTTTAATAAAGATTGAATAATCACTACGCATTGCGAGTAACAATGAATTTGGATGGAGTGTGTGGTTTGAGTCACTTTGAGGAATACCACTTATGTGTATTGAATGAATGTCAATTCAAAACCTTTCAATTTCATTAAATGGTCATGCGTACCTAGTTAACTTTTATTAGTTTTTGCTGGTACTATTGTAAATGTTCGACACAATCAATTTGACCTGCGTATTATCCGCAACTAATAAAATTTTTTGTTTTATCCAAAAATTACAAATTTTAAAAGTTTCACTGCAATTTGTGAATAAATTATTATTTACCTAGTTACCATTAACCTGTGAATAATGTCTTCAACCACCGTCCAATCATAATAATGAGACTGAACCATAATAATGCTTTTACCAATATTTAAAATATAATATATATTTAGCATGATAAGGAGACTGAACCATGTTGCAAAGAATTTTCACCTATGGCAGAGGAAAGGAGAGGTGCTTTTAGTGGCTAATACCAATGCGTACACTTCACTGACAACTGTCTCAGGTAGACAATTCCCTACGGACGGGTTCATTCCAAACCACTTGCCAGTTGTGGGGAAGTTCTGAGCAAATATGCAAAGGTGAATTATTTTGAGGCTATAGGATTGCATAGTAGCCTGTTTTGTGAAACCCTATGAATTTGAAGGCTCTTGTGTAAATAAATGGTTGAGAAGGTATTGTAAAACCTTCACATTGTCTTTTATGGTAGTTTGCCTTTGCAACTGTTGTGACTTGAGCTTGTGATATGTGATATTTACACATTATCTTTCGTGCATAATGTTTAAGTGCAAATCTTTGTGAATACGTCATGAACATGGGCAGCAAATGAGTATTTATAAATTTACTAAGATAATTCTTCTAAACAATGAAATATTCTTTTGGATGCCCATCATTCAGATTTGTGTTCTATTTGTATCATACACAATGAAGAATAATTGCCCTATCTTTTGTGCATGATGTTCTTTCAAGCCTTTGTGTATACATTGTGATCTTGTGCAACCAATTAGTACTTCACAGTTTGGGAAGATAATCCTTTTACACAATGAAATATGTTAGGTTGTGGAGCTAAAAGCTTCACTGATGCAAACATGGAGGAGGCTGCTGAGAGGTTGCTGAGTTGCAGAGCAACCGACGTCAGTCTGATCAACCGACATCGGTCATATCCAGTGAGCAGAGCAACTGACATCGGTCAGGTATCGGCCGACGTCGGTCATCTCCAGCCAGACAGGGACCGACGTCGGTCGCCTGTGCGGTTCCAAAACTGCTAATTGACGAACAGTTAGTTTGGCAAACCGATTGTTTGCATGTTAAAGGCTAATTTAGTCTTGAAGCTGCGGATCTAATTATTGTAATTGGATGTCTAATTATTGTTTGCATGAGATCTATATAATAGACTCATAGGCTGTATTGTAAAGTGTGAGGGATCAAAGTAGGGATTCCCCGGGTGCTAGATAGAGAGAGCAAGTTTGGCTCCTCATAGTGCCACAATGCCAAGTGTGTATGATCAGGGAGATCTGCGAGACAAGATCTGGTAGAGTTCCACAGGGGTGTTGGTATGGAGAATCATAAGGACTTGGTGAGGCAAGGACAAGGGTTCTTCTGAGTAAGTAAGATCGGTTGATCTGTAGGTGTGTGTGTGTGTGTGCGAGGTCTAGGTTTGCAGGTGTGCCGAACCAGGTTGATCTGCAGGTGGCAGCAGGATCAAGGTGATCAGCAACACTACAGGTAGCAAGATCAGGTGAGATCTACTTGGAGTACATGGTGTACTCGGACCTTGAGTACGTGGAGTACTCGATTGGACTAGTAGTGATTGTCACTTACTGGTGGTACTGACAGTAGTGATACTGACTGGTTGGAGGTGAACAACAACTCTGTGTTTGAGTTGATTGTTGGGACCGTAATTGAGAGAGTGAGCTCTTGAAGAGATTTACTATTTATGCCCTAGAGGTGTGGGAGCCCTAGAGGAGTGTAAGGAAGAAGACTGTGGCATCTTCTTTGTTGTATTTCCTTCTGGAAGAGTATTAATACAATTGGGTATTGTCTCTCATATTCTGTGTTGTTTCTAGTTTCTAGTTACTTATTACTTCTGGTTAATTTCGTGTTTAGTTGCTTGTACATGGTAATCAATTGTGCTTCCTAATCCTGACAAAGTGGTATCAGAGTTGTTTGTGGTTCTAGATTCCTGACAAAATATTTATTTGGACACCCATCATTCAGATTTGTGTTCCATTTTAAAAAGCCAAATGTTATGCACAATCAAGAATAATATCCCTGTCAGCCTATGAATTATAAACAAATGGAATCTAAAGTGTCACATGATGTTGATAGTTATTTGATGGTGGGAAGAGGGAATCAGTCCAACTTCATAATGGTTCTTGTTTGTGTGTCTACATCAAAGGTAAGTGTCATTGTGAGGAGAGTTGGGTAGTTAGAGGTTGGTTGGCAAGTTTGTTAGAGAAAATATACAAAGAACTCTACAAAGACTGTGAGTTAGAAAGATCTACAAGAGGAGCCAAACCTAAGAGAACTAAGCCTCATTCAAACAAATATTTATGCAAGACAAGTTTGAGAGATAAATTGGTTGTAATGCATCTCCTTTGAGATTGTTGTGATTCTAAAATTACATTGCAAGTTTGTAATCAAACTATAAGCATGCGTACAAGTTGTAATTCCTCCATTGAAATAAATATAGTTCTTATCTATTATATTTGATTTCTATGTGCATGACTGCATTTGAGTCTGATGTTTTATGTTAGATTTGTGGGTTACATGGTATAAATTCATCCTTCATTGGACCCCCTAGCTGTGACTGCATCATGTATCACCATCTGTCATTCTTGCCTTACTAATAATGATCTCATAAATTTTCATCACAAGTGAAACCATCGAGGATTGAAGACCCAAAGCCTTAAGATTATCAACTAAGTGTCGAGAAATTGTGTCAAATACCTTGTATAAGTCCATATAAAAACAATATAAGCCATGTTTTTTTTGTCTTAGATTCCTCAATGATAGATTTCAAAGTGAATATTTAATCAATAGTAGAGTGGTTCCTCATGATCCCTTCTTCTCTTGTAGCCCTTAGCCTTTGTGTCTTTGCTTTTAGCCATGGTGTGTCCAACCATGATAGTGCAGTAATTTTTAGGAGTATTCTTGTCCCCAATTTTGTAAATGGTATAGATGATATAGGAGGTCCATGAAGGTGGAAATCCATGCATCACCTTGTTGTAAAATAGATATTCAATATGGACTCCAAAGACTTTTGAGTTATGTTTAATAAAGTTACTTTTAAGGTGTTCCAAATTGTGAGCTTTGTTAAATTGAAGCTTAAACATGGCATGAAGAATCATAGGAGAGAATAAATGAAAATGAATAGTTTTTGGGTTGACTTGAATGTTGGGTTAGTTTTGAACCTTGTACAGGCTAGAAGAACACTTAAACCAAATAGAAAGTTCAAATATTACGTATATTGATTTTTTGGTAAGGAAGACTTTTTGAAATTTTTGGGAGCGAATTGAAGTTGGTTGAGGATAGATTTGGGCTTGTTCAGGAGGTAGTTCCTCTTTGTCCTCCTAAGAATGCTCTTATAAAATCTTTGCATTTGATTTGAATTTGGAGGGTATAGGCATCATAATATGTTTTGTTAGGTATGAATATTTTTACAATCAGATTCATACCAAGTATTATGAGGATGATGGCCATTTCTAAGAGTGCAAGAAGTGTCGATAGAATGGAGGAAAGTGTTTAATGGAGAAGGCCAAATAGTTTGGTTGTAGTGGAAAGAATGTTTGATTAGATTATGGGTATCATAAACTATGAGGTGCCTTGTTTAAATGAAATACATGTATTAGTTGTCAGGTTGGTGGTTAAACACAAATGATGCTAGATTGGCAAGGTCAATTAGGAAAAAGATTGACATATAAGAACAACCAAGTGGAACTTTAAAAAAGGAAAAATCACATGGTTAATGAGGCGATGAGGTGGAGGATATTTAAAACATTTATATCTATGGTAAATAGACTTGTTAACAAGAATGTCATCCACCACAAAAAGAACCAATAGTCAAAAGGAAGCATGTAATTTCAATCAATTTTTTTAATGCTTACATTGCATTCTTCCATTTTAAAAATAATAAAACATTCCTCTTAAAAACTGTTGACTAGTTATTTAATCCTTATGATTTTTAATTTATTGTTTCTTAAAAGGTGTAATATACAATTGCAATCAAGGCGGTGGTAGAGTGTAATGTATGTGAGGGTGTTTATAAAAATTGAGTTTTAAATTTGATGTTCATATGATCATCATAGTTTATTTTTTTCATGCCCAAATTATCAGAAGGTGATTCAAAAATTATGATATCTTGAGTATACGGTGGAGTTTGGACCCAAATTTTATTTTTAAAATATTTTTTATAAATTGAAGCCATTGTCACTAGTCAACATTGAATCTATAGAAAAGGTGATGGAGACATTAATTAGTGTGGAACTTTCAATGGGGAAACTATGACAAATTGAAGACAGGCACCTTGAGATCAATACATTTGGTATTTTATAGATAGATACATTTAGATATTTGGGCTACTTGTTACTTATATAAATTGTGTGACAAATCTAAGATTGATGCCTCAAGATTAGTTACATTTCAAGCATTTTTCTAATAAATATATTTAAAATATCTAACACTTATATTATAATCTGAAAATTCACGTGAACCCTATACAATACTAAAAAAGAGTTGACAACCATAAAATCCATGATAAAAGTTAACACATTATCAACTTCAAATATAACAAGGTCTCTATAAAATAAATAGCCCACCCAACCACTGTAAGCACTTCATCTACCTAAAAAATTAAATAATACTTTTTTAAACTACAAATTTCCAAAATTATTAAGTTATCTTTATGGTCAAGAGTAAATATATCTTATGTAGCAATTCTTTTAAGGAAGTAAAAATATTACTTATGTGCATTGAATAAATGTCAATTCAAAGATTTTCACAATTTCATTACATCATTGTGCCAATCAAGACTAATTAATTTTATCTTTAATATATTTTTTAAAAGTATAATTTTCTAAAATTATTATATTATCTTTACTGTCAAAAATAATTATATTTGATGTAATGGTTCCTTTAAAGAAATCAAAATGTTATTTATGTACAATCAATGAATATTAATTTGAAACCTTCTATAATTTTATTTAATAATGGGACTGACCAAAACTAAATAACTTTTTATTTAATATATTTTTTAAAAAATATAATTTTCCAAAATTATAAAGTTACTTTTTTAATGTCGAATGAATGTCAATTCTAAGCAAAGCTAATAATTTTTTGTTTAATATTTATTGGGACAATCATGATAGTTTAAGGATTTAGATAAAAATATAAAGAAATATAGTCCACATCAAATTCTACAAATAACCAAAAACTAGGTAGGCAGTGCCCACCCCAAAAGACATACGATGTACATGTTTTTGGAGAATCACTAGAAACACTAGGAAATAGGGAAGGCATAGAGAGAAGGAAATACAAGAGAGAAAATAAGGGGCATCATGACATGGTAAAAAAAGTAACATGGGAAATGTGTGTCAAAAGAGCCTAATCCAGACCAATAATCGAAAAAACATATGTACTTTATAATAGTTTAAATATAGGATTTGTTATATATAGGTTGATTAGAGTGAGTTTGAGCTCATGCATGGTTCTGATAATGTTGGCACCAAATAAAGGTGGAGGATGGAGAATGTGCACTTATTCTAGAGTCATCAATAAAATTGGTATCAAGTATAAAATTCCATTTCTGCACATAGATGACTTGATGGACTGTTTGAGTGGAGAGAAATACTTCACTTAGATTGACTTGAAGAATGGATATCACCAAAAGCTAGGTAGGAAGTGCCCACCCACAAAGATGTACATTGTACATTTTTTAGAGAACCACTAAAAATTTTGGGAAATAGGGAAGGCATAGAGAGAAGGACATACGAGAGAGGAAATGAGAGGCATCATGATAATGTGAAACAAGCAACATGGGGAACACGTGTCAAAAGATCCTAATTTAGACCAATAATCGAAAAAACACATGTACCCTATAATAATTCAAGTATAGGAGTTGTTAGATGTAGGTTGATTAGAGTGAGTTTGAGCTCATGCATGGTTCTAATAATTTTGGAACCAAATAAAGGTGGATGATGGATAATTTTGGCTGAATGATGCATTGGTTTCTTTCATGAGACTCATAAATGAAGTGCTAAAACAATTTCTTGGTATGTTTGTCATTATGTATTTTGATGAGATACTAATTTTTAGTAGGAAGAAAGAATAATAATTGATGCATTTGAGGAAATTATTGTTGTGGTTACAGGAAGAGAGGTTTTTGGAAATAAATTATTTCAAGTTGGTTATAATGCGAGTGTCACAACAATAGGATTTTTGATGAGTCAAGAAGGTAAGCATGTTCCTTACTCAACAAGAAATTGAATGATGGAAAGAAAAAGTATTTAGTTTATGATCATGAGTTTTATGTCATAGTGCAAGTGACTAAAAAGTAAAGGCATTACTTGTTACTAAAGGGTTGTAATTCATCAATAATCAAGGTTATTTGAACCAAATAAATATGAATTGGATTGAGTTTATGCAAATTGTACATAGACCATCAAACGTTGTAATTCATCAATAGTCAATGTAATTTAAACAAAATATATATGAAGTGGGTTATGTTTATGAAAAATTACTCATTTGAGTTGAAGCATGGAAGTGGGAATTATAATAGAGTTGTAAGTGTGATAAGTAGAAGGTGCCTTTTGTTAAATGAGATGAAATTGGAAGTCATAAAAATTGATTCTATGAAGGATTGGTATACGAAAGGCGAATATTTCAAGGATGTATATAAGGAAAACATAGAACCATTGAGTGTTGACGTAACACCATGGTTAGACTATTTCATGCAAGAAGTATTATTTATTAGATGAATGTAACTAGGTATACCCTGAGGGTTGATGTATGAAAATATTATCAAAGAGAAGCATAGTGGTGGACTAGCAGAATGAAACAACATTTTCACAACTATCTAAGAATTGATTTTGGCCTAAGGTGAGTGTGTATGTGCTCAAATATGTTTAGGATTGTAGAATTTTCCAATTGGAAAAATTAATAAGTCATATTGCAGGGTTATAAAAACCGTTGAGTATCCTAGATAAACCATGCGAACATATCAACATAGACTTTCTTTTAGGATTGTCTAGTACACAGAAAAGACATGATTATATTTTTGTGATTATAGATAGATTCTCCAAAATGGCACACATTTTTTCATTCTAATGTTGTTACATGTATATAATTTATTTTTCAAGGAAGTTTTGAGTTTACATGGATTTCCACACAATGTAGTAACTAAAAAAAAACAAATTTTGTTGGACATTTCCAAAGAATTTTGTAGAGGAAGTTGAATTCTAAGCTATATTTCAATTTAACATGTTATTTTTATATGGATGGTATGATGGAGGCAATCAACAAAAGCTTTGGTATTCTATTTTGATATTTTATTGGATGTAAGATAGGAGCATGAGATTCATTTATAGGGCAAGACATATATGCTTATAATAATTCAGTTAATAGAAGCACTAAAAGGATCCCATTTCAAATAATTTATGGGAGTAATCCAAGAGAAGCATAGAATTTTGTGACATTATGGATGAGAGAATAAAGAGTGCTAAAATAGAAGAATGTGTCGAGTACATATAAGACATACATTAGCAAGTGCACAAAAATTTGGAAAGGAACACTATGATATAAAAGAAATGCACAAATATGAAGAGAAGAGAATTTGAATATCAAGTGGGAGACATGGTCTTAGCACACTAGATGAAAGAGAGGTTCTCAAAAGGAACACATGATAATTTGAAGTGAAAGAAGATTGAACCATGCAAAGTGTTAAATTTTTTTGCATCCAATTAATACGAGATTGAGTTTCTTGAAGGCATAGACATTTCACCCATTTTTAATGTAGCATATTTTTAGTCTTATCGTGATTGACAAAGTAGTGAATAAATCATAAGTGCACATTCTGGAGAAGTTGTTTGGAAACAACAAATGCCCAAGAAGGTACATAAATAAGTGGAGAAGGTAATTGAGTCTAGGTTTAGTAAGAGGACACATGAAAAAGAGTATAAATAATATCTAGTAAAGTAAAAAGGTTGATAAATTGAGGATGCAACGTGGATGAGTGCATTAGACGCTAAGAAACATAGAATAACAATAAAAGAGTACTTGAAATGCACATGAACACGAGCTCATGGTTCATCCCACTTACCCAGGTTTTATGATACATGAGCATCTATGTTCACAATAAATTTTGCATCAATAAAAAATAATTAGTGTATAAATAAGCAATTTATACTATTGTGTGAAACTCTTTATTTGCATGCAAGTCTCTTAAATTTGTTTTGAGCAACATTTATGTGCATGCAAATATAATTTTATGAAATGATTTTAGTGCATGCAAATTAGAACCTTGAGTGGGTGGTAAGTTAAGCTTTGGAAAATTGTGAATCATCACACAAGTTATTTTCTAAGTTATTATTAAGTTCTATAAAAGTGGGAAAAAGCTGTGAAAATAAGTAAAATTGAAGTCTCACAATGCCAGATGAGTAGTGCATAACTTATTTTTTAAATATTATGATATATTTTAAAGGAGTGTAGGTGTGAAAAAATATGTTTTGGAAGGTATTTTGAAAATTTGTGCATTATATTGTATGCATAGGTGTTATCCACAAATTTTTCCTACTGAGATTTGAAGATGTTAAAGTTACACACATTTTCTTTGGTGCATAAATATTCCCGCAAACTTTTAAAAATAAAACATGCTATTGCATAGACAATAAGTACTTCAAGGATTGGAGAGATGGAAATTTTCTACTGTGATAAATTAGATTAACATGTGTCTTATATATTCATGTTCCTTTCAAATGCCATGTGTCACATATGATGTGAAAAAATGGTAGTGATAGCCTATAGATAATAATTGAATGGAAATTAAAGTGTTACATGATAGAGTTAATTATATAACAACTAAGATAGTAATATTCTTAATGCTCATTATGGTTTATTAACTACATGCCTATATCAAGTTTGAGTATTGTCGTGAAGTGGTTAACTTGGAGTAGCATAAGATAAATCAAAGTTCAAATGTGTCTCATTTGATATTGATGTAACTCTACATTAAATTTTAATGTCTATAATACTAATGTAGGTGTGTGTGCAAGTGTATATCCTTATTTGAATCAATAAAATCATTATTGTTTCATTTTGTTTTTGCACATGGGATTTCAAGTTAATATATCATTTTTGTGATTTTTTAGGCTACATGGTATAAGGTCATTATTCATTAGATCCCTAACCACAAATACATAAATATGTCTAAGAATAAACAACATGTAATTAACCTCATCTAGTGGAGCAATAAAAGTATTGAATGTATGGAGCCTGTAGACACTAGAAAATTGTAAATTATGGCTTTAGATGTCGCATTAACTTTTAAACCACCCTTTGGCCCCTTTTGGGTTAGATTATTTACCAATTATCACATTATTAACCTTGGACCATTTCCTAGGGAATTAACTACCAGTCATTAGTGAAATTGGCTTAATTTAGCCAATTTTGACTATATCCCCTGACCGCTCATGGTCAGCCCTCGACCGTCAATGGTTTACCAAATAATTGATGGTTACTTAACGTAACCAAAAACTTTGAATCAAATCTGACTCAAATCTAACTCAAATACAACTCACTCATTGATCAATGCATGATAGTTCGCATGATCAATGCATGATTAGACTGCATGATAAACTATTTGTTATACTATTTTATTTTAAAATGCATTTGTTATATATTAAGAGGTGAAGAGGAGGTTGAATGGAGTCAAATATATTCAGGTGCAAGAGATTCTTACTCCCTAATGAATCCAAAATCTTCCCAGTGAACCAAATCCAGACAAAGAAAGGCATTTCAATATCTCCACATAAAGGATTTGGCTACCGTCACTCTGCCCACATAGCTCTAGGATCCCAAAAAGATTTTCCTTCACTCCATGAATTCTCTAAGCCATCAAGCTACACAAAGATAAGTATCTTAATACTATTCTAAGTTAGTTAATTGGTTTCAATAAGTTTAGACCCTGTATCTACTTTCACCTCTCCCCACAACCTATCTGGCGTTGGAGTTCTACAACTCCAAGCACCCTCCTCTCCACCAAGCACCCTCTAACCATTATCAACCATCTAGAATACCAAAACCTTGAGATTTATACCTATAAAACCTTACATTTGTCCTCACAACCAAACACTAACTTTAAAAGACCTTATACAACCCTTCTACAACTTACCCACAACCCCTTCTCCACCTAAAGCTAATCTATCAAAAACCCACAGTGACCGTTGATGGTCAGCCTTGACTACCAACAATCACCTATCCACTACCAAAATTTACCAATGACCATAAATGGTCATTGTGTAAATAATTTTAACCAAAACAACAACCATTTATCAACTACCATCCTCAACTAAAACCCTGTTTCTAAATCCCTATCACTACACAAGGTCAGAAACATCAACCTGAACCATAGTTTGACCATTTAAGATTTATTTATAATGTTATTTTGTTCAACAATCTATTTCTTTTGAAACATATTTATTTCATCTTGACTAAGTACTTTCATTATGTCATGCAAGTATTTCTTATTAGTGTTTTCTTAACATTAACTTGTCTAAAGGTGGATTGATAGCCTCTAAAGAAGCTTGTGCTTCTTGGATCTAGCTCACGCTAGGCAGTCCACCCTATTATCTCACTAATGCATTCTTTTCTAGTTTCACTCTTATCTGTAGGTCATCCTCCCAAGCCAAAGAGGAGTATCCACAATCATCTAATTCATACATACACAACATATCAGGTTCTACTAACCTCACCCTTCTTTCAAGTTTCAAAACTTTATTTCTAAGAAAATAAACCAAAATTTTAGTGAAACATTATAGCACGTTCAGTGGGACCCTTGAGTTATCTTGGTTTCATAGTTTGTATTTAGGTGATTTCTTCTTTTTGTATGCTCATTTAAATGAAATCAAATTTTTTTTTGGGTATAAAATTAACCTTCATAAATTGTTTTCTTACATATTTATCTCACATAGCTTAAATTAATCAAGCCAATCAACCATAACCTCACTTCTTTACACACACAAAACCAAACCACTTACACCTAATCAAACATCAAACACTTGACATAAGGTCAAAATAGGATTTCACCGCCTAGCGATAAACCTTCACCCTTGGCTATCTTACTTGGACGTCATTACCAAGAGGAGAAACCAAAACTTAGCTCTTTATTTGAGTATAATCTCTGGCAATTGGTATATCTTAGCTAAGCACTTAACACCCTTATCCCTATGGTGCGTGAAGTGAGGGGGTAGGCACCAATATCAAGCCATGTACTAATTTCCAATACAAACCCCTTTGATATCCTAAACTACCTGATACCATCCTTATATTTATTTTCTAGTACCCATTCCACAAGCCCAATTTGAGTCACATATTATTTTTAAATTAAGGCGTAATCCATAAGAGAGACTAAAAATAACCTTAGGATTTAACATTTTTTAGTGTGTGTTTTATCTTCTCAAATTTTTGTTGTCATCTCTTTGTTTGAGCTATGAGGAATCAACCCTCCCTTTTTTTGGCAACCTTATACCATCTTGCCTTCATCTACCTCATCTCCATTGTCTTGTTCAATGGGGAACCCACCTATATTTTCAGTTGGATATCCTAACTTTGTTAGAGTCCTAGATGACAACCTTCTTGCCTTCAAGTTTTACCTTGCATTACAAGCCACTTGTGCTCCCGAATTTACCCATAACCAACCCAACCTCCCCTATGATCAATCCAAATTCAATTACAGCCAACCACCAACATGTCAACAACCCTTTGATCCCACCCATAACCAACCAATAACCTATCAACAACCCTTTGATCTCACCCATAACCAACTAACAACCTATCAACAACCCTTACATCTTACCTACAACCAACCAACAACCTTTCAATACCCATTTGACCATTGTCATAACCCACCTCAACTAAAACTATCTCAACCTCATCAAACCTTGGACTACCTATCCCAACCATCATATCAATTACTTCAACCCCCTTTGTGGCAACCCTCTTTATCTCAAAACCAAGACTTGGTCTATCCCCTTAGTCATCCAACAAACAAAAATCAATCAAAACTATTAAACCAACCTACCTTACCCACATTTTCAACCTTATCAACCCCATCAAATCAACCCAATAACTATCAAACCAATAACTATCTACCCAATCTATCAAATAAACCAAACTTATTCAACCAACCAACTCTACCAAACCAACTAATTAGCTCGCAATCTCAAGAGCCATCAACACACCCTCTTCTTAGGTAGTACACCCCATTGGGGGAGTCTTATGCCTCAATCCTTGAAAAACTTTTAAGGGATTTTGTCTTTAGGCTTCCTCAAATTAAACCCATCAATAGTTATCTTCTAATACCTATTTAGTTTATAGATAATGAGTTTTGTGTGTATCATCATACAAACGAACATGTGGTAGATAGATGTCGGTCTTTTAATATGCTTGTCCAAAACCTTATCAATCATAAGGAGGTCCCAAAGGATAGACTCTATGTTCCCCACAACCTAGGCTTAGGTGTTTTCAAACAATCCAACATTTAACCCCTTCCTGCACTCATTATTGTGCAAACCAATAACCAAATCCCTCAATATAATGAGGCCCATCCATTAGATTTGATCCTTAGTGAATCTATAACTAAGGAAACTTTAATCAAAACCCCAACCAACCCACTTTTTAACTAAGTGCAACCTTCCCAACTTCCTTTTCACACTATGATTAAGGAAGCCTCAACCTCAACCAATCTACTTGTTGACCAAGTGAAACCTTTTAAAACCATAATTAAGGAAACCAATATGCCTCTTCCACTTCAAATTTTAGTGGATCAACCTCTGATCAGCCTACCTCTTCCATTCCCTGAAAAGGTAAAATCACCCCAAACAACCATCTCTCTTACACCTCCCCTTTTTTGTGGAACCAACTCAAACCCCTTCACCTATTCCACTTCCTATTTTATTGGATCAAACCCAAACTCAAAACACCTCACCTATGATCAACCTAACCTCACCTATAACCAATTCAACCTTGCCTATAATCAAACCAACACATAAACTAAATCAATCAACCACTATCAACCCAAATCTCAATCCAACCATAACTAACTCATCTATCAACCCAACCCACAATCAACCCTTCATTCGATATTTCTTAAATCTTGTCCACCCTTTTATCTAACCTACACATACTTTACCTAAGATTTATCATTAGGACAATACGACACTCTTGTTAAACCCACCTTTATTATAGGAAAATGTTGCCAACATCATTTCTATACCTGAAACCTACCCAAGTACAATCCAACAATGTTTCCCTCACCTTAGCATCATAAGGGATATCCCACCTGAACCACCGCCTATAACTTGAACTTCTCACCAACTAAAAACTAACAACCCTTAGGAGGCACATGAAGTTATCTTCACCCCTCCTAAACCCTCCTTACCAACCAAAACCTTCACCTTGGGAGCTTTTCCCACCTCAACCATCTATGGAAAGAGCAATTGGGGGAACTCTCCCTTCAAAGGCTTTGACCATTTATCGACCTAAAACCTCACCTTCTTCAACTAAACTTCAACCTTATAATTTTTATTATCAACCCTATGCCATTACCTAACCAAAACCTATGCCTAAAAACCTTATAAAATGACCAAACCAAACTTTGGTGTTTATTCCACCACCTACACCCCAACCAACCTTAAACTAACCTTGATCTTGACCCATATTTAACCAAACCCAAGAAAACCTTTAGCATCAACCACACCTCTTGAGCCTCTTTTGATTTTAATCTCGACTAATGATGGTCTCTATTAGACCATCATCGATCCACCTTTAAAATTCTTTTTCCTTTCAACATAATTGGTACTAGTTTTTTGTTAACCATCACTGGTCAACTCATAACCATCAGTGGTCACAGTCAAAACTAGAACCTTGCTCAAGACCTTGTCTTCTCACCCAAACTAACCTTAACCAGCCCTAAGCAACCTTATGCCCAAACCAACCTAGAAAACTATCACATCATCAACCTTGCCTTTTTATCCAAATACCTAAAACTAACCAAAGCCTAACAACAATCAAGCCTAACCAACCTTGCCTTTTTCTTTGTTAATCCAAAACCTTTCTACATCTAATCAAGTGTCAAGAAAGTAACTTGGGGACTTCTTAGCTCCTAATTATCTTACACCATTTACACGCAAGTGTGGATCTAGGGTATATCATAACTTGAACCTCACAATGCTTTGTATTCACATCTATTCTTTTATTCAACCAAGTTCTTAGTCATCTTGTGTCTAACTTGAGCTCATCTCTTGTTTCCAACCACCTTCATTTCCTTATTTTAAGGATAAATAATTAAAAATAGGATCATGTGATTATCCATCATAGCCTTAGACTAATCCTAAGCATGGGTACCCTGACTCTACCCATGGCATGATTCTCATGGTGCTTTCTATCCCTTATAGGATGGATTACATGGTAGTTATCATTTAAACCTCTTTTACCCATCATTAACCTTATTGTTCCATGGCTTTGCCTCCATAAAGGAAAGCCTTAAGCCTATATAGAATTTTTCATGTCTACAACTAGCATTAAAATTCAATTTGGAATACCAAAATATCACTTGGGTCAAAAATCAAAAACCTATAGACTGATCCCTTGAAGGACAGCTACCCAAAACCATTAAAATTGCTTAAAAAGGTGTAATGCTCCCTCAAAGGACAACTATCAACATAAACAAATCCAAAGCTTAGAACACTCTTGTGAATGATTGTTAAACTAATTTTTTTTTAAAGTAAGCAATCACTTGAAAGCTTCCCACATCGATCAGCTTCCCAAACCTATCAAAAAAATAAATCAATTAAGAGACCCTATATCAAAAGTAAAAAGCCAAAAATGCAAAAGCAATTCCAAGGAAGGTTGCAATCATCATTCACAACATCCATAGTAGACTTCCTACATCAATCAATCTACACCTATCACAGAGTATGAACTTATATATAATAGTTCTTAGGTCACCTACAGAAGGGGTAAGTTGTCCCCACATGAAGGTTACACCACCCATCTACCTATTTTTGTCCATCCCCCTTTTACCCTATCTACAAATCAAAGTATTTTGATCTTACTTGACACAACATGATCAAGCCACTTCTTTTAACCAACGAACTAACAACAATGCAAATTATGATAGGGGATTATGTTCATAATCCCTCCCATCTTGCCTTTATGGTCTTTACCAATTAGTAACATTTTGCCTCCTAATTTCATGACTATTTGAAGAAGGCATTTGTCTTTCATTCTTGCATCTTTGAACCCTAACTACCAAATTTTCACCCTTTCACCATAATGGGTCCCTTTTACCAAACCAAGTGGTACACTAAATTAAACCACCAATTTGAACACCACCCAACCAAACTTTTTGAACCCAATAACATTATCACAAACATGTACCCATCAAAGAGCACCTTATTCTTCACCAACCAACCAACCATATCACCTCACCTTGGTCATTTTGGCCTATCATTGGAGAGCACCCCATTCTCTACCAATCAAACAACTACCCATAGAAGAGTACCTTATTCTCCACAAACCCTCCCAACCAACCACATAACCTCGCCTTGGTCATTTTTTCCCACCTTTCACACTTTTTGCAACAACCTTACCTTGGTCATTTTGACCACATTGACTACTTTTCCATATTTGATGAACTTATGTTACCTTTTGCACACCAACCATTTAGGTGCCTTAGATTATGACTTTTTGTGGACCTGACACATATAACCATTTTATCTTCTCAAGATCACATCCAACTTTAGATACCTACGAATACATCAACCTTGCCTAGGAGACTTAAGTTTATAGAGTAACCCATATCAACTATGCCTAACATTGTGGCTTGGTTACCCTGTCACTTGTCCTTCTAAACCTAACCTATTTTATTAATCTACCTCAACTATGTCAACCTAGTCTATATATGATTTTTACTATCTTACTTAGTCACATTCTTTGCACTTGTTTGTGCTTACATGCGTGACCAACCAACCAACCTTGTCACCTACCACCCATTTTTTCACCTACTTATCTGCTTATCAAACCCACCACCAACTCTATTTCACCTCATCAATTCCCAATTTGATGGGTAACACCTCTTCCCATACCCAGGGCATCCAACCTTCTACCAACCTTCCATTTTTAATTTGTGTCTTGCTTATATGAACTGCATAATAAAGAGGGGGAAAATGTAGAGACTAGAAAACCATACACTGCGGCTCTAGATGTCACATTAATCTTCAAACCACCCTTTGGCCCCCTTTGGGTTAGATTATTTACCAATTCTCCCATTATTAACCTTTGATCATTTCTCAGGGAATTAACCACCAGTCATTGGTGAAATTGACTAAATTTAGCCAATTTTGACTATGTCCCCTGACCGTCGATAGTCAGTCCTCGATTGCCAATGATTAATCAGACACCAATAGTTACTTAACACAACCAAAAACTCTGCCTCAATTGTAAATTGACTATAACTCACTCATTGATGAATGCATGATAGTTTGTATGAACAATGCATGATAAATTATTTGTTAAACTCTTTTATTATAACACTCTTTTGCTCTATATTAAGAGGTGAAGAGGAGGTTAAATGGAGTCAGAAAGATTTGGGTGTGAGAGATTCTTACTCCCCAATGAATCCAAAAGCTTCCCAATGAAGTAGATCTAGATAGAGAATTGGAAGGCATTTCAACATCTCTACACAAAGGATTTGGCTACCGTCACTCTACCCACATAGCTCTAGGCTACTAAGTAGCTTCACCTTCACTCCAAGACTTCTCTAGGGCATCAAGATACATAAAGATAAGTATCTTACTCCTTTTTTAAGTTTAGTTATTTGGTTTCAATAATTTTAGGGCCTGTATCTACTTTCATCTCTCCCCACAACCTCTCTAGTGTTGGAGTTATATAACTCCAAGCACCCTCCTCTCCACCAAACATCCTTTAATCATTCTCAACCATCTAGAAACTAAAACCCTAAGCTTGCTACCTTCAAAACCTTACCTTTATCCTCATGACCAACCACTAAATTCAAAATACCTTATATGACCCTTCTGCAACTTACCCATAACCCCTTCTCCACCTAAAGCCAATCTGTCAAAGACCCATAGTGACCACCAATGATCAGCCTTGACTACTAATGCTCACTTATCAATCATTGATAGTCAAAGTTTACCACCAATGGTTACTAGTGACCATCGATAGTCATTGTGTAAATCATTTTAACCAAAACAATAAGCATTTATCAACTATCAACCCCAACCAAAACCCTATTTCTTAGTCCCCGTCACTACACAAGGTCAGAAACATCAACCTAAACCATACTTTGACCATTTAACATTTATTTTTAATGTTATTTTGTAAAGAAAGCTATTTATTTTTAAAAGTATTGACTTCATCTTGATTAAGTACTTTCATTATTTTATGAAACCATTTTTTATCAACATTTTATTAATATTAACTTGTCTAAAGGTGGATTGACAGCTTCCAAAGAAGCTTGTGCTTCTTGGATCTAGCTCATGCTAGGCAGTCCACCCTATTATCTCACTATTTATTCTCTTCTAGTTTTTATCTTACCTGCAGGTCATCCTCCCAAGCCAAAGAGGAGTATCCATAATCATCTCATTCACACGTGCACAACATATCAGGTTCTAATAGCCTCACCCTTCATTCATATTTTACAACTTTCTTTCTAAGAAAATAAAGTAAAATTTTAGTGAAACAAAGCCCTTTGGTTGAGAGATAAAAATGGGTATAATATATGCCCCCTTTTTAAGATGTGGAATAAACTTAAGAAACACATATCTCAGAAGAAATAGATGATGTACATCATGTGTAAGTTATAAAATAAAATTATAAATTTTTTATTTTTAAATATATTATCTTTAAAATATGTATGTTATAAACTAGAAATTTCCCCAAAGGTACAAGTTATGCCAGGGAGTGGGGAGGGGGGGTTATTATTTGATGTTATTGAAAAACAAGTTTGTGTAAAATAAAAGAGAGTAAATACATAATTTTACCTCACAAAAATCCCATGACTACTGACCTCATTTATACTTTTATGCATATGATGTTAAAAAACAATAAAATGATATTTCTTATGGAGGTGATGGTGAAAAATGAGTTGTTACGTTTTTTAATATGGCATGGAAATGTGTTGTGCCAAGAGCATAATTGTTTTTCAAGATAATTTTAAATAATGGAGAATTTTTAGAAAGGTGAAATCCATACAGAGAAAGGAAGTGGTGAAATATATCAAGATGACGTGGGTCGTGATGGTGAGGGGTGATGATAGTGTATTTCAAGTGATAGACTTGAAGAATCCTGACAAGACACACTTACAAAGTTAAGTGACATGTCACGTATCTCAAGGCAATCAATGTATTCCAATAAACTATTTCAATTACCCAATAAATTATTGAAACAAATGTCATCTCAATGAAAACATGTATCTCTTTGAGGTATTTTGTAAACCACATATTGTCATGAATAGTGTATGTTTGAGAGTGTTTCAAAATTCAATGTTATTTAATGCAAATATTGATGAATTAGATTGAGGAGATGTTAAGTTTATGGTTGATAATTAAAGCATTACAATGTAATGGCTAGAGGATGATGTGAAATATATGATGAAGAATTATGTTAGGGAGATGAAGTACACATCATGGATACATATTAGATGATAATAAATGATAAAATCACCATTGATCATATTAGACCAAAAACTTAGTGTTGATCATATTAGATGAAAAACTAGTGTCTAAAATATGTTTATCATGATGAAAATGGCTATCAAGATAATGAATCAAGGGCACATAATTCCTTTCACTAAAGCCATTTTTTTAGCTTATGTAAGAACTTTGAAAGTTGTAGTTTCAAATAAGGAAGAATCAGAAACTGAGATCACTGGTTAAGAGTTATGAGGAACAAATCAATCTCTTTGAAGAGAGACTATGTAAAAACACTAATAAACTTGAGGAGATCATCAAATAGTTAGAAACTCAAATTGAGATTATCACTACAAGTCTTAAGACCAAGGAGGAATAATGCATCAATTTTGGAATAGAAATGGAGTCCTTGAAGGCAGAATTAGATCAGGCAGCAGTCAAATTAAAGAGACATCATAAATTTAAAAAGATCACTGAAGTCCTTAGTGATATTTTGAGTATTCATAGGTCTCCACATGAAAATATAGGTCTTGGATTTAAATAAGAACAAAAGGAAATCAAGGAGAGTCAAACATCAAAGGACAATGGACTATCAAGAAGTGATGGTACTGATAGAGTAAAGACTTATGCAGAGACTCTCAAATCTGAGACTAAACTTGGTCATCAATAAGTCAAGAAGAATGTGACTCCTTCAAGAGACAACAAAGGTAGAGGTACATAATTCAACATCAGATATACAATGTATGTGAATCCTTTAAATGGTTATTGTCTCTCATGCAATCAATATGGGCATAGAGCTATGGATTTAAAACATCATGCTAGAATCAATTCATCATGGAGGAATAGGATGAATGTCTATTTCAATAGTAGAAGCAGAATTCTATGCTATAATTATGATCAGAGAGGACATATTACAAGGGATTGCAAGATAAATCATATGAGGAAGATCAGTCAAGACAAAATATTATATAGTCATACTACTGAGAAGTGGATCAAGAAGTTAGACCCTATGGATAATGTGAAGGAGGACCAGAAGACTAAAGGAGAAGAATATATGCTTTCTCAGACTGCCTTTTCAAGATGGAGGCATGAATTAATACATAGGTATTGGTTACTCATCTACATGATAGGGGACAAGAGTCTTTTCATCTCATTAAAGAAGAATGATGCAGGAACAATGAGATTTAGAGATAACACGATTGATAATATAGTTGTTAAGGTTATCTTGAGTTAGGATAATGGGAAGACCAAGATAGAGAATGTGGTGTATGTGGAAGGTTTGAAACATAACCTACTTAGTGTAATTCAAATGTGCAACCAAGGACACACACCAACCTTTCATGACAAAGGGTGTGATATAAGGAGATCCAAATCAGGAAGGTTAATTGCTAATGTTAAGAGGACTAAGAACAATGTATATGTCTTGAATGAGATTAATAAGGAGATATGTTTTATGATTTAGATGGTTGAAATTTGGATATTTCACAAAAATATAGGCTACCTATACTTTGGTAATCTAGTCAAGATAAGATCAAGTCTGTGAAGAATATGCCTAAAATCACCAAAATTATAAACACACTTTTCAAGACATGCCAACATGATAAGCAAACTAGAAGAAGGCTCAAGACTAAGGAGTATTCTACTACAAGAACTTCAAATTTAATACACAGTGGTCTTTGTGGACCTACAAGAATTTAAATCATTCAAAGAGATATCTACTTTATATTACTCATAGATGAATACACAAGAATGACTTGGGTAAAATTCTTGAAAGAAACGTCTAAATCTCTTGATAGGTTCAAGGCATTCAAGGTTCTTGTTGAGAATGAAAATAATGAGAAGATCAAGTGCCTAAGATCTAACTGAGGAAGATATTTTTGGTCCAATGAGTTTGATGACTTCTATGAGTTTCATGTAATAAGGATATAGTTCTCAACATCTAAGAAACCTCAGCAGAATGGGGTAGTTGAAAGAAAGAATAGGACAGTTCAATAAATGGCAAGAACCATGTTAAATAAGTCTATATTATCCAATGGATGCTTAAAAGAGGCAATGAGCACTGCAATATACATTTTGAATAGAGGAAAAGTAAGGACTAATGGCAATAAGACCCTTTATGAACTATGGAAAGGTAGACTTGCTAATGTGGAATGCTTTAGAGTGTTTGGAAGTAAATGCTTCATCAAAATAAATGAGAGAGACTTAGGCAAGTTTGATTCTAGTTCTGATGAAGGTATATACTTGGGATACTCATCAATAAGCTCATCCTATAGATGTTATAATAAAAGTTTGTAGAAGATATTAAAAAACACCAATTTGAAGATTGATGAGACAAGTTCTAAGAAGTCACACTCACATTCAAATAACACATCAAAGAATTTGGACTTATATAATTAAGAAGAAACAATAGAGATAAATGAGAAATAAGAAGAAGTTGAGGAAAGACAAGATTCAAAGGTTCCTTCAAGACAGATTCAGAGAGACCATCCTAAATCACAGAACATTGACAACAAGGATACAAGTCTGAAAATAAGGATAAGGTTGGTAAGTAACGCAAATCAAGAGAATGTTTTTCTATTGTCTAAGATTGAATCTAAAAACCTTGTAGAGGCAAGTAAAGACAAGTTTTGGAAAGGTGTTATGAATGAGGAGTTAAACCAAATAGAAAATAATGAGACTTGGGAACAATTTCCTAGGCCTAAAAATAAGAATGTCATTGACACTAAATGGGTGTTTAGGAACAAGTTAAATGAATATGGAGAAGTCACTAGGAACAAGGCTAGATTGGTATGTAAAGGGTATGCATAAGTTAAATGGGTAGATTTTGAGGAGACCTTTACAGTAGTAGTAATATTGGAGGCTATCAGACTGTTTCTAGCATATGTAGGATTCAAAGGATTCGAGGTTTATCAGATGGATGTTAAATTTTCTTTTCTAAATGGGAACTTGGAAGAGGAAGTATACATAGAGTAACCTAAGGGTTTCTCATTATCAAGTAATAAGGACTATGTTTGTAGATTGAAAAAGGCTCTTTATGGTCTAAAGAAATCACCTAGAGCTTGGTATGCTAGATTATATAGGTATATATTAGATGAAGGATTTAAAATAGGAGTTATAGATAGTAATTTGTACATAAGGATAAAAGATGACCATCAGTTGATAGTATTTGTCTATGTGAATGACATCATATTTGGTGAAAATAGTGAGAATATGACTAAGACCTTTGTAGATGTGATGGATTTTGAGATGTTTATATTAAGAGAACAATCATTATTTATTTTGGTTACAAATCATTCAATCAAAAAAAGGTAAACTCATTTCATAAGCTAAGAACATAAGAGAGATGTTGAAGAAATTTGAGATGGAATATTGCAAGGTTGTTAGTAGACTTATGACCACATGGTGTAAGATAAGCAAGGAAAATGAGTCTCCAAAGGTTAATTGGACATTATACAGGTCAATTATTATAATTTTGCTATACACTACTGCCTCTAGACATGATATAATGAAAGTAGTAGTCCTTGTGGGAAGATTTCAAGCAGACCCAAAAGAAACTCATTTTCAATCAGTCAAAAGGATACTTAGGTATCTTAAGGGGTCTATGGAGTTTGGGTTTTGGTATCCAAGGAGAAAGGAGTTTAATTTAACATCCTATACAGATGCAGATTGGGTAGGGAGTCTAGATGATAGGAAGAACACTAGTGGAGGATCCTTATTCTTAGGAGAATGCCTAGTATCATGGATAAGCAAGAATTATCCATATGTGGAATTATCTACTTATGAGGCTAAATACATTGTAACATCTTCATGTTGCACTCAAGTCATATGGATGAAATAGACCTTAAAAGATTACAAGGTAGAGTATGATAGTATTAACCCTATCTATTGTGATAATACAAGTGCCATAAACATCTCGAAGAATCAAGTCATGCACTCAAGAACTAAGGACATTACCATCAAGTATTATTTCCTAAGAGAGTAGGTAAGTGAACAAAGTGTTAAAATTAAATATGTTTCTACAAAGGATCAGATTACAGACATTTTGACCAAGCCACTTCCAAAGGCAACATTTGAACATCTAAGATAGGAATTGGTTGTAGTTTCTACCCTTACAAGTCATTAAAGAAGTCAAATACTTAGGGGGATCTAATCTAGTGGTTCATTAGATCAAAGAACAAGTGAGTAGTGCCAAGATGGTATGCATGGAGATAGGGGGAGCATGTTTGTATGGTTGAAATCATAATATTTTATGTTGAGTGTTTTGGTTGTAAAAGGTGTGATCCAATAAATTATAGACATTTCTTTGTCATTTATGTCAAAGGGGGAGAAAGTTCAAAATGAGGGATAAATAGCTTGTTGAGAGAAGTTTCTGAGAGTGTTTTCCATCAATGACAATTGATGTCATAGGTGCATATTGTGAAGGTTGATGGCAAAGGAGAATAATGACAGGTGATAGTATGTGATGTGACAAGAGGCATAAAAAATTATTGTCATGGAATTATGTTGTCATAAGATAAAGATAAAGAGATAATTTGAAGGCAACTATTATCTTATATTTGCATGAAGGTACAGGTCCTTAATGTCAAAGTGCATAAAAATTATAGTCATGATATGAAGCAGTATGTGTATGTAAAAATGAATGAACACAAGCATATGAATGTTTTTTGGCACTATTTGAGCATGTAAGGCATTGAAACATTCATGAGATTTTTAGGGTAAACCTATAGGGGTATGACCTTCAGTCTAAGTCTACACCTAGAACACTCTTAAACCCCACTTGGCCTAATGAGGTAAGAAGATTAGATTTAAAGGAAAGTATGCATAGGTGAACATGGAAAGATGTGAGATAAGTTTTTTAGGCATGTTCAAAAATTTTGAGGTCATGGTTTGAAGGAAATTGCATGAATCAATTTTTTAGGCCTTCTCGAGTTCATAGATTGAGATCTCAAGACTCGAGAAGCACTTTTAGATGTTCATTAGCATGTGTAACCTCTACATGGGAATTTGAGATATTAAGTAGAGATGGGTAAGGGTCATATATAAGATCTTCAAGCATTATTTTTGGATTCAAGTGTCATTCCATTATGAACAATCATTAACACCAAAACCTGTGTTAAACCTCCTTAAAACACTAATAAGGGCCCAATGTGAAATATCTTGTTCAAATCAGATCATAATAGATTAAAATTTCTATAAAATATATTATATAATGTATTCAACTCTCCCAAGTACCTCTAGGTGGTGGTGGTTAGTTAGATGAGAGAGAAAATACACATATATAGGCTTATTTGTCAAGGAATTATTGTAGCTCTCAAAATTTGTATTGGTAAAGAAGATAAAATGGATGGGAGAAGAAGATATAGACTTATTTTAATTTCCATGATGATTTATGGATAGGTTATATAATTCAAGTGTTCTAATTTGGTCATCCAAGTTAGCCAGTCACAGACATACCTAATCGTGTGAATAGTGAAAAACCCAAGCAGAGTTGAAAAGATAGATAGGAAGGTTTTTTCATGATATATTGATTTAAAAAAGTCAATTAAGAGGTCACTTATGATGTAAAATTTATTATCATGCTTTTAGAAGCTTTGGAGGTCAGCGTATATGGTGAAAAAATTCCTCACAAAATGCCCTGTCTAGTTCAGATAAGATTGTGTCATATAAGGTCAAGAAATTGGTCTGTAAGACCAATAAGTACCATTAGATCATATGAATTTTATATATAAGAATGGTTTAGAGATATCATAGGGCCATTTACATACATTAGGAGTTATGAAAAGTGTTTACATAGGTGTTAGAAGTCTAACTCATCATGACTGGTTTTTGAGGTGAATTGGTAGTTCTAAGTAAACAAGTTGTAGAGATGTTCTTGAGATTTCATATCCTTAGTGTAATTATTCCAATAATTTGGTAATGAATTTGAGGCCATGGATAACCTATATACATGTTAATTTTTTCATAGTTCAGTATCTTAAGGATGTTTAAGCTTCATTATTGTAAGATAGACTTTTGAGGTACACATGCCTAATAGGGTAGTTTGTCCTAAAAGAGATTTCATGGTAGGAACAAAGGATACAGGTATAATAAATCATGGAGTAAGTTATTATATTTCATTAGCTAAGTTATTTAATGGTTTTTTATTGTTGAATAAGGAAATCAGGTCCCAAGAGTATCAAATTTTGGTGCTAAGAGGACATACATAATGCAATTAGGTCTCCATGAGACCTAAAGGATAAATGAGGCCTAATTGAGTTGTTTTAGACAAAAATAGGTTAAAATTACATTTTAATCATGTTCAAAATATGTTCTAAGACCTATTTTCTGGTGAACCTAAGAGGTTAAACGTGTGTGTCTGACTAAGTGGTGTGTGACTATGAAACTGTTATATATACAAGGTAGTTTAGGCCTATTCAAAAATATGCAATATAAGAAAAAAAAATATTACATGGTTAAGTAGAAGGATTTATTGAAATGAGACCATAATAGAAGATCAGAGGTGTGGTGATTAAAATTCATGAGGTGGTTGAGTTAGTGCTAAGTCACTTAGGGAGTTGGTGCTTCCTTGCAAGTAGGTGCTTGTTAAAGCCTCGTCAAGTGGGTGCTTGACTTCATTTGGATTGGTGTTCTAAATTGAATTGGTGCTCAAGATAATTTATTATTTTGTTTTATAATACTGTAGTCCATTTATAGAGATCACATTGGGTTTTCTTCCCCTTGAGGGTTTCCCACTTATATATGTGTTTTCTTGTGTTATGCTCATGTGAATGGTTATTTATGCATTGTTACTGATTTCATGGTTTAAGAAATGATTAAGTATAATTGTTAGAATGTTTTAAACACCAATTCACACACCCCCCTCTTCCCCCCCCTCCCCCCCACCTCTTAGTGATTGTGCCTCCCCGCCTCTTAGTGATTGTGATTCAAACACAACAAGGACTAGTTACACTCCATTTTTTTTATATCACTAATATCTTTGTGCAAAAAAAGAAAAAAAAAATCCATGGCATAAAATTCTTACTAAAAAAAGAAACCTAGTATACAAATAAAAATCAATAATATCAACAAGATATTAAACATAAGGTAAATACAAAGAAAATAAGGAACCTTAAAATCCCTTGTTACATGACTTAGTCAAGGGGGGAAATGATTACTATAAGAAATTGTATGGTCTTTACCAAGCCTTTGCTCGCAACACAAAATGCTTCAAATCCCAAATAGCCTACATCATAAGCCTTTGTTACTATTTTCTTTATTTTTCTTATGTTTAAGAAAAAAATAAAGACCCATGGTAAAATTCTTACCCAGTAAAAGAATAGACTTAGACTATGAGCATACAAAACCTACCAATACTACCCAGATGTTACACATAAGCTAAATATAAAACAAAATAGATCATAGATATGAACTTTATTAGTATAAATAAATAAACTTAAAGAGATTTATTAATGATTTAACATTTTATTAAAATAATAACACAAAAAAATCCTTCTTTTATTACTATTTGCCTTACTCATAAAACTAGATGTTTGTTCTACCCTTTTTTGTATTACCAATATCTCTGTGTAAAAAAAAGCCACATGGTAAAATTATTAGATAATAAAATATCCCACATAATCTACAAGCATACAAAACTCAATAATATTACTCAGATATTAAACATAAGTCAAACAGAAAGAAAAGCAGGTCGTGGATATGAACTTGATATAATGACAAAACTGTGCCCCGATAGTCTCTTCACCACGTACCTAAAAACAAAAAAATTAAAATAAACAACATTAATTACCTCAAATTCTAAATATCCTACTCCACTCCAGCCAAAAAATTAAATCCTTCATTGAAAAAGAACCTAAAAAAATAAAACCCTGTACTAAAATTCTTACCCATCAAAATAACAGAACTAATCTACCAACATATAAAACCTAATAACACTACCAAGATATAACACACAAGTTAAATAAAATTAAAATCAGGTCATGAATATGAACCTGATTCTTACGAAAAATCCTAATGAACCTAATACAATGACAATACCATAGACCGATAGTCTATTCTTTGCATACCTAGAAATAACAAAATGAAAATTAATGACATTAATTACCTCAAACCCTAATTAACATACTCCACTCCAACCAAAAAATGAAACCCTTTATTGAACAAGAACCCTAAAACCAAAGAAAAAACAAAATCTTGTGTTAAAATTCTTACCTAGCAAAAGAATAGACCTAATATACGAGCATATAAAATCTAACACTACCAATATGTAACACACAAACCAAATAAAAATAAAAGCAAGTCATGGATATGAACCCAATTCTTGTGAAAAACCTATCTTCTTTGTCGATGCTTTGCCCACAATGCAAACAAAAAATAGTAAAAGAATCTATGAATTGTAAAGCTCTAATAGTCTCTCCTCTAAATGCCCACAAATAACGAAGCCAAAATGAATGTCACTAATTGCTTTCATTTCAATCAAGCATTGCATCAAGAAGCATGCATAGTTGCATTTAAATCACCCCCAAATCCACATGACATAAAATCCATGCATTTAACTCACAATTCTCTACACTACCAACTGTATTTAGTACTTACCTCAAACAAAGAGAGGGAACCAATAACGTCCCAAATATTTCATCCAATAACATCACAATAAATAATATTTTTTTAATCATTCCATTAAAGACCTCGCACCTTGCCCCTCTGAAACTTTCATGCATATTTTTTGTACCTAGAATGAAGACATCTCATTAGCCAGCATCCCCCAAAATAATTCCAAATTAAAGCAAATCGAATGATATAGTTCCCTGTGAGACTAAAAATATATCATTTCATCACTTGTACATTACATTTAACACCATCTACCTGTGAGCATTAAATACCACTAAGATGATGGTCCTTTTCTCCTTGGGAACTTATATAATACATTAAAATAATATTATTAAATAGGGATGTATTTTTTAATGGTAATCATTTTTTATTGAAACTATGAACCGATCTAGGTTACAACAAGGACCCAAATCCTCAAGTAATTAACTACTACTTTGAATACTAGATTAATAGTCAACAAGTTTGAGAATACCATGAACAACCATAATCGGTCTCAAGAGTACCACCAATGGCCACAACCAACCTTATATGTCCATCAAAATTTAAACCTAGGTGAAGTTAGAAACAACCAAGCCACTTTACCAACTCACCTACATCTTATTAATAAATTAAATAGAGATGTTAATGACATAGAATAAAATAATACATTTAATTGTATTTTTTGGAATACAACAATATTATTATTTATTTATTTATTTACTTTGGTGGAGGGGGCCTACTATTTTTTTCCTAATTTCCTTGGTCTGTCTATTATTTATCTTGTGTCATGGAACTGTTTTAATGACTTTAGATTCAGAAGAGTTAATTTTTATTTTATATCTTTAATTGATGTGATGTCCTCACTAATATGCTTGCTTCAGTAGTTGAGTACCATATATAGGTAATAACCTTTATCTTTTCATAAACTAAGTTTGAGCTTGTTTGAACAATTGTGTATCAAATAATGACATAATTTACAATTAACATAAGATGCATTTGGCAGTTACTAAATATTTGTATGTGATTTTTCACAATGCTCTGTTAGCTCTTTCAATATTTTTGTAGAAATAGATTTTATCATCACTAACATCTTTTCCCCTGCCATTGTTTCTTTCAGTATTAGCTCTTCATGGAATTGCATTCAAATATAAAATGGATCCAAACATTAAAGATCAAAAAAATTTGACAACCCCAGTTGTAGGAACTTGTCCTGCAAAGGAGGACCCCGCCACCATTGCCTCTGATAACCCTGTCAGATCTATGATGTGAAAATTAATTATAGATATAAATCTAATTTTAAGTAAATTGTTTTCAAATTTATTATCTAATCCAAATCTTTCCTCAAAACTTATAAAAAAAAATTTGTGTCATTATATGCAAAGTGACGAGTAAGGTACTTAATATGTTAGATGGCCTATCATGTTAGATCCTAAGTTTTATGATTGAATAGGACATATATTGTAAACATTTCAATTTTTTTTTAAATATGTTGATATGTAGACACCTAAGTTTGGTAAAATATATTTTTTATTACATTTTTATCACATTTTTAAATAGTTTGCATAGTATAGAAGCCCTGATCATCATAATAACAGTGGTCATACTAACAGATGAGTAATTTAGATACAAGAGATAGTGAACACGAACCATTCAATAACATGAAGATCTTAGAATTAACAGGTACAACTATATTAAATATTTGTCAAGTGTACAAGACTAAAATGTTATATAATGAAAATTTAATGTCTACAAATCAATAGAGCTAAAATTATTTAAAACTATACAAAAAAAATTCTGAAAAAAAATTAAAATATCAAATTTAATGGATTGATACAATTATAAATTAATCAGATTAACAAATTATTTATTTATCTAACTCAAAAAATTAAATCTAATATTTAATATATCACTTTATTCAATTATAGATATCTAATTTTGGTCTGAGATAATTATTAGTCATAGAATTAAATTATTTTTATAGTGTATTTGTGTGGTTTTTAGTTATCGATTCATATTATGTTCTTAATAGTGCATTTTCCAATGCCTTGGTTGTGTTTTGTCATGTTCCCCTTGTTTACCTGTATCTCCTATTTATCTCTCCTCCTTGCCATATTTTCTTTGGTTCTAGAACTATTCCCTAAAATTTTGTAGTGTGTGATTCTAAGGAGGGCCCTTATGGTGCTTGTTTTGGGTCTCTCATGCATTGTGTTCCTCTTTTGTTGGCTTTCCCTGATTTTTTGTATCATATTACATGCCAATTCATTCCTAATTTGAATTTGAGAAGTCTAGAAATAGAAAATGGAATTAGTTGATGTAAACAACAAAATAATTGAACAAGACACAAGTTCTATGTTCCAAAGATAATTTATTTTGAAAATGTAAGAGTAAAATTCAAGTATTTAAAATAAATTTGAAGCATTTATTTCCTTTGTCGAAAGTTCATTCTAGTATAACAATCCATGTAAGATAAAAACTTGCATTCATGAATTACTTATTTAATCATATTAAGTGTTGGTTTACAAATTTATTCTAACCTAAAAACATGATAATAATAAATGAATAATGCAAGGTTCTCAATCAATCCCTTATTTTTATTAATCTTTGATGACTTTTTAAAATTGTGAAAAATAAGATAATTTACATAAAAAAATATATATAATTCAAAAAAAAATGAGTGATATTTTAAAATCCCCAAAACCAAAAAAAAAATCATAAAAACTTTTTTTTTTTTTTTTTTAAGATATTTAAATTTAGACCAAAATGACCCAACGTTCTTAGAAATGCTTTCAATCTCTCATAAGAGTGCACTCCAAAATATTCTCTCTATTTGCTTGACATTTTTGAATTTTATTCTCTTTATTGTTTAAACTTTTTTCCTAATGCCTATTTTATACTTGTCTCTAAATTTAAGACAAAATTAAATATTATTTTCAAACACTTCTATTTATTTTTTATTATTGATTATAAATTAAGTCCGAATTATTATTTATTTCATTAAATCTAATTAAACATAAAATTCTTTATATATCAATGAGTTTAGGGTTTACATTAATGGATGGAAGTTGTATGAACTGAGAAAGCGGGGAAGGATTTCGTGGATCTTATTTTCAGTCTTTTTATTTTTTAAATATATTAGGTTTCGGGTTAAATATGACTTAATAAAAAAATTTAACTTTATATCTCTGAATATTAATTGTTTGTGTATAACATACATAACTTTTAAATATGACATCCCACTAATGAGTCGTTAGCATTATATAAAATCCTAATATATAATTTTTAAAAAAATTACATATTTTCGATTTTAAAAAATAAAAAATTATAGTTATATGATAACTAATAATATAATAGTATATAAATAATATTAATATATTAAATTATGTTTATAATATCAATATATATTATGAATAATATAATATAATTATATTTAATAATTTATAATATTATATTATATTATATATTTTCTATATTTAAATAAATTTATATGATAGAGTTATATTTATATATATAATATAGATTTTAGAACTTTAATATCTTGTCCTTTCGTCAATGATATTATAGTGATGCTTCGATCAAAACATTATATGTGTAGCCTATCACAATTAAATCAATACCTAAGATGTCCTCGTCTACACTTGACAATAGAAAAAGATCATTTAAATATGTTGACACCTTGTAAGTTATGAAACCCTTTGTAATGAGTGTATGTCATGTAAATCCACTAACTACCTTGAATTTAGATCTAGTGTATGATATGGGCCCTTTAGTGTATCACCTAAAATGCTTTGGCATTGGCCCTTGCCATCACCACTGAACTCACATTAAAATCTTTCATCACTTACATCTTATTAACATTTGGAGCAATTAAATCAGGGTTAACAACATGTAGAAACACTGAACTTGGACTCCTCGAAGAAAAGGCAAGGTAACAAAGAACATGCAAGTTGTGAAATATTTCAATGTGCACTGAACGGTGATAGTGAGTGGCAATGACATGGTATTTCATGTGATACCATATACCAAGAGGTCCATATTATACACCAAACCCAGATTCGAAGTATTGGTTGGATTTACATGACCTTCATTAGCTATTGTAAAGGGGTATGTAACTTGTAGGGTGGTGATATCTTAGATTTATCATTTTCTATTTATGAGATTGAACGAAGATGTCATAAGAATTAATTTGATTGAAACATGACTTCACATCGAATGTGCAACTCAAAACAATAATGTAATATTGTTAATTTAGAAAAAAGACATTGAAGTCCCATAATTCATTTTGTTACTTCTATTTATTTATGTTTTTAATAAATTACCACCTAAAAACAAAAAATTACATCTATTCTAACATTTCTTACATCACCTAAACAACTACTAATTATAAAACCGCTTTTCATACTACACAACCATCCACTAACATTTTATTAAATAAATTAAATATAAAACTTTGTTGAATTCAAAAAATAATTCTACCCTTGAGCATTGAAAAAAGAGAATGGGAAATACCATACAATAATATGATAATAAAATTACAATATTAACTATTATAGTTAATATTTTAAATTTTAAATTTTAAAATAACGCTAAGAATCGAGAACCCCACTCAAAAATTATGAAAATCCCATTCAAAGTCATGTTTAGACAAGTGTAACATTATGACGTCATCTCGGGAGGTTCACAATAATGGAATGCATCTATAGCACGTTCTCAACGACAAGGAGACCATGATTAACAACTTTGAAAACTTTTGGACAGCTTTTTTTCCTGTCCAGGTTGTTGGCTGTTTTGACTTTTTTTTTTTTTTTTTTTTTTGGTATTTTCTTTTCTTAGCAGCTTCGCTGCATTCTTTTTTTTTTAAATTGCATTTCTTTAATATTTAAAAAAAAACTTCGAAAACTTTAAACATGTGATTTGATTCATTATTTATAATTTAAAAGAGTATATAATAAAAATGATGTTCACTTATTATATTCACTTATCTCTAACTAAAAGAATAACCATCACGCACTTTAAGTTTGCTTTGAGGGTGCAAGTTACATTAAAAGGAATGTATTTTTAATTTTCAAAGTTTTTTTAATTTTAATTATATGATGTAGGAATTCTCTAATGCATGAAAATGAAATCTACGTATCTTGTCGACCGACTAAGACCGATTATCAATTGATCATTTTTCTTTTCAATCAATAATTCTTTCGTAATAACATTTGAATTGTATCATCAATGATGCCTCCTTATATACTCATATGACAAACACTTTGCAAAAACTTCAGTACTCAGTTTAACTATAACAAAATAAACAAAGATAAACTCCATAACCTCATTGTATTTCCTCCACATCAATAACATTGTATTGTTAATTCAATTCATACATTAAACTTCAACAATTCCTGTAATCAAATAGGAATAAAGACATTTTTTCAAGACTTGCAGTGAACAGTTTATGATCACCATTATCTTTAAAATAATAAAAAAGCTTTCCTCTAAAATGATTTTTTAGAATATCCAGGTCTTGTAATCTTTTGAACTCATTATTATTTTTCTTTATTAATCGATGACCAACATTTTATTTCATTTTTTATTTTTGAGATTTTATTTAAAACAATGACTTTTTGAAGATAAAATATGCAAGTTACAAATAAATATTATCTTATATAATATATATTAATATTATGAATCGCAATGGTCCCACAGCGATTGAGTTGCTCGCACAACCCCTGTTGAATTTTTTTAGCTTGACACGGCATCAACTTTACCATCACCTATTGCTACAATGCCTACTCCACAACTCTTGCTAATTAAAACTTTGTTTAATTAGACAAGGTTCAATTCAACAATAAAAAAAACTAATATAATATACTAATAATTATTGACAATTTGCATCACTCATAAAATGAGTAAATCATCATACAACATCTATCACCACTCTATTTTTTTATTAAAAAATGATATAAAAACCAACTTGCAACTCCCTGTCATACAATCTAAATTAACCATGTATGACATTTTTCATACCTCTAACAAATAAATAAACAAATGCTTAGATTTCTTTAAACTCTGATTTCGCTCTAGCTTCCAGTCTTTTATAGACTTCTAGAAGATTTTCCATGGTTGGTAACAAGATCTAGGCAATTTATAGAGTAATTTTATTTGAAATAGTTGAACTAAAAATCAAGATCTTCATTAAAAATACCAAAACCAAGACAGGGGATTTTGAGCTTTAAATGTGAAGTTTGCTCTGCCAAATATAAAATTGATTGTTTTAATTATTTTTATTACAACTCAAATTTATATACAGAGATGATTTTGGTGTAATGAATTTGGATGGAGTGTGCATAAGATCGTTTGGTTTATCATTCCACCTTCCAATGACTTTCAATAAGGGGATTTATAAAATTAGGAGTAAAATCTCAATTATCTATATTTCGTCTTTACCTTTGTCTTTAGTATTCTCTTCTCATTAAGTTAAATGGCAAGCACCAAATAAGTAAACTTCTTTTGATAATATGCAAACCATTTAAAGTGGACAACACCACCACTACCACTAGCTTGAGGACTCAAAGGTGGGGATGGAAAATGTCATTGCAAGAGCTACTACAACATTTAGTACAAGAGCAGTTCCTTACCTGCTATATATACCCACGCCCTTGTAAAAGTAATCGATGTTGAGGAGAGTTTGAAGATTCATCTTGATAACTTATAATTTGGATGCGACATCTAATATATCTTAATATTTTATAAATAAATATATTTAAGATATCTAAAATAATTATTATTTATATAAATTATGACAAATCTAAAATAAGTGCTTTAAGATTTTTATATCTTGAATATTTTTATAATAAATATATTTAAAATATATAAACTAATAATTATTTATATTATATTTTGAAAATTTACGTAAACCTTTTACAATAATAAAAATAAATAACCACCATAAAACCTATAGCAAATATTAACACATTATCAATTTTAAATTTAATAAGTTTTTTTTTCTTTAAAAAAAAGCCCACCCACCATTTGATCATCCTCATAAATTAATAATAAAAAATTTAAATCCATTTTTTCGAAATCGTTAAAATTAATCTTAATATTGAAAATAACTATATATATCTAATGTAGCGGTTTCTTCAAGGAATTCCAACTTGTGTACATTGAATAAATGTCAATTCGAAGCCTTTCATTAAAAAAATCATTGAACACTATGTGAAGACTTTTGAGCTATATTTAATAAAACTACCTTTAAAATTCTCCACATTGTGAGCTTTGTTAGATTGAAGCTTAAATATGGCACGAAGAATCAGGGGAGAGAATAAATGAAAATGATTTTTTTTTTTTTTTATAAAGGGTTTGCTGACTTGAATATTTGGTTAGATTTGAGCTTTGTATAGGTTAAAAGAATGCTTAAACTAGATAGGAAGTTCAAATATTACATGTACTGATTTTTTAGTAAGATTTTTTTGAAAATGTTTGGGAGTGAACCAACTTTGAAAATGTTTGGGAGTGAACCGAAGTTGGTTGAGGATAGATTTACACTTGTTCAGGAGGTAGTTCCTCTTTGTCCTCTTAAGAATGTTCTTATTAAATCTTTGCATATGTTTTGATTTTGGAGGGTATATGTATCATAATATGTTTTGTTAGGTATGAATATTTTTACAATTAAATTCATATCAAGTATTACAAGGGTAATGGCCATTTTTATGAGTGTGAGAAGTTTCGATGGAATGGAAGAAAGTATTTAATAGAGAAGACCAAATAGTTTGAATGTAGCAAAAAGAATGTTTGATTAGATTATGAGTATCGTAAATTATGAAGTGCCTTGTTTTGAGAAATTTTATGTATACGCTGTCAAATTGGTGATAGAAATAAATGATGTTATATTGGCAAGGTCAATTAGGAAAATGATTGATATAAGAGCAACTAAGTGGAACCTTAAAAGGTAAAATAGCATGGTTAATGAGGCGATGAAGTGTGGAGGATACATGAGGGATTTGTATTTATGGTAAAAAAATATTTATTACCAAGAATGTAATCCACCACAAAAAGAACCAATAGTCAAAAGGAAACATGTAATTTCAATCATTTTTTTTTTTATGCTTACATTACATTCGTCCCCTTTAAAAATAATAAAACATTTCATTTAAAAAAAATTGAATGGTTATTTAATCCTTATGATTTTTAATTTATTGTTTGTCAAAAGGTGTAATCTACAATAACAATCAAGGTGGCTGTAGAATGTAATGTATGTGAGGTTGTTCATAAAAATTGAGTCTTAAATCTGGAATTCATTTAATCGTCATAGTTTATTTTTTCCATACAAAAAGAAGGCAATTGAAAAATTGTAATATCTTGGACATACGATGGAGTTCAAAGCCAAAATTTATTCTAGAAATAATTTTTCTAAATTGAAGCCATTTGTCACTTGTCAACATTGAATTTATAGAAAAGGTGACAAAGACGTTAATTAATAGGGAAAGTATCTGACAAATCGAGGATAAGCACCTTGAGATCAATGCATTTGGCATTTTACAAATAAATATATTTAGATATCTAAGTTATTTTTTACTTATATAAATTGTGTGACAAATCTAAGATTGGTGCTTCGAGATTAGTTACATCTCAAGCATTTTTTAAATAAATATATTTAAAATATCTAAAGTAAAAATTACTTATATTATATTATGAAAATTCACATGGACCGTGTACAACACTAAAAGAGAATTGACAACCATAAAATCCATGATAAAGATTAATACATTATCAATTTCAAATATAGTAAGATATGACTAAAAGAAAAAGCCCACCTATCCATTGTAACCACTTGATCTACTTTAAATAATAATAATAATACTTTTTTAAAGTACACATTTTTAAAATTATTAAATTACCCTTAATTGTCGGAATTACTTATATTATATTATGAAAATTCACGTGGATCGTGTACAACACTAAAAGAGAATTGACAACCATAAAATCCATGATAAAGGTTCATACATTATCAATTTCAAATATAGTAAGGTATGTCTAAAAGAAAAAGCCCACCTACCCATTGTAACCACTTGAAAAAAATAAATAATACTTTTTTAAAGTAGAGAGTTTTAAAATTATTAAATTACCCTTAAGGTCGGAATTACTTATATTATATTATAAAAATTCACGTGGATCGTGTACAACACTAAAAGAGAATTGACAACCATAAAATTCATGATAAAGGTTAATACATTATCAATTTCAAATATAGTAAGATCTGTCTAAAAGAAAAAGCCCACCCACCCATTGTAACCACTTGATGTACTTAAAAAAATAAATAATATTTTTTTAAAGTATAAATTTTTAAAATTATTAAGTTACCCTTAAGGTTGGAATTACTTATATTATATTATGAAAATTCACGTGGACCATGTACAACACTAAAAAAGAATTGACAACCATAAAATCCATGATAAAGGTTAATACATTATCAATTTCAAATATAGTAAGATCTATCGAAAAGAAAAAGCCCACCCACCCATTGTAACCATTTGATGCACTTAAAAAAATAAATAATACTTTTTTAAAGTATAATTTTTTAAAATTATTAAGTTACCCTTAAGATCGGAATTACTTATATTATGTTATGAAAATTTACATGGACCATGTACTATTAATACTAAAAGAGAATTGACAACCATAAAATCGATAATAAAAGTTAATACATTATCAATTTTAAATATAGTAAGATTTGTCTAAAAGAAAAACCCTACCTACTCATTGTAACCACTTGATCTACTTAAAAAAATAATAATACTTTTTTAATGTACAAATTTTTAAAATTGTCAAATTACCCTTAAAGTCGGAAGTAACTATATTTTACATAGTGATTTTTCAAAAAAATTGAAATGTCATTTATATACATTGAATGAGTGTCAATCCAAAACATTTTATAATTTTAATAGACAATTACACCAACTAAAACTAATTAATTTTATATTTAATATATTTTTCTAAAATACATATTTTAAAATTATAAAATTATCTTTAATATCGAAAGTTATTATATTTGATATAATAGATCCTTTAAAAATTTTGAAATGTTATTTATATGCATTAAATAAATGTCAATTTGAAATCAATTAATTTACTTTTATTTAATATATTTTTTTTAAATATGATTTTTTAAAATTATAAAGTTACCTTTTTAATGTCAATTCGAAGCCTTCCATAATTTCATGGGCGGCTGTGCCGACCAAGTGTAATAAACTTTTGTCCACATCAAATTATATAATGGCGAGTTAGAGTTAGTTTGAGTTACTTTTGCATATGTTTTGCGTTGAGTGGAGTTGGTTTGAGTTACTTTTCCATGTGAGGAGAATGCCATCAACTATACATTATATTATTCCGTAACTCTATTTGTGTGGCCTTCCATACAATAGTTATCAAATTTAATTTTAATGTAATAATTGATAATGAGAGGATTTAGGTAAGTATCTTGATTTTTGTGTGATAGTTTAATTATATAGATTTATAAATAATTTGGAAATAATTATACAAAATGTTATCAATTATATATAAAAAATAGTTTTTACATTATTGTATAAATCAATGCGGATGGTATCGTATAAAATGGTTACTAATCCCATTTCTAATTTAATAATTGATAAAGAAAGGATTTAGATAAATATGTTGATTTTTTTATAATTTGAGAATAATCATCACAATTTAAGAATAGAATTTGGAATTTTATGGCAAAAAATAGTGAAGAACCTAGAATGGTTAGAGAGCTTTGACCACCTCATTCAAATTGTACACTTCACATTTCTGCTAATTATATCTATACATTGAACATTTATGGGAGAGAACAGATAAACATAGTTTGATTTAACGAATGCATTTGTCAAGCTTCGAATACTGAAGACCTCTCTTACCTTTTAATAATTTCAAACATCTATATGCAAGGGATAAAGAAAAGCATTTATTTTGGACCATGTGTTCAAGGTCAACAGGGTTTCAAGCATAAACTAATTATCAAGCTCCTCAATAGTATATAATATCAAAGAGAACATGTCAACAAAAATGCAATTCAATTAGGTAGTCTAGTGTGATGTAATGTCTATCTTCTATGACTTCAAGTGCTACAATGAATGTTTGATTTCTTCTACAATGTAATAGTAAATGCTAAATCCTCTTCGAATTTTCTTATATTTTTTAATGCCTTCTCTAAATGCTTGCATTGATTCTTTGCGCTCCTTCAATGTATGTCCTAAATGCACTAATACACATGTAATTATAGACTTATTGAATACAAACTAAGACCATATTAGTGTACATGCAGACACACAACGAGCGAAAAAGACAAAAAGTTAAGTCCCACAATCCCTAAGAGACCAAAAACTAGGTAGGAAGTATCCACCCCCAAAGATGTACACTGTACATTTTTTTGGAGAATCACTAGCAAAACTGGGAAATAGGAAAGGCGTGGAGAGAAGGACATACAAGAGAGAAAATGAGGGGCATCATGATATGGTTCAATAAGCCACATGGGAAGACACATCAAAAAAGCCTAATCTCGACCATTAATCAAAACAACACATGTACCCTCTAATAATGCAAGCATAGGAGTTGTTATTATATATAAGTTGATTAGAGTGAGTCTGAACTCATGCACTATTCCAATAATGTTGGCACCAAATAAAGATGGAGGATGGAGAATGTGCATTTATTTTAGAGCCATCAATAAAACTGGTATCAAGTACAAAATTCCATTGCCACACATGGATGACTTGATGGACTATTTAAGTGGAGCAGAATACTTCACAAAGATTGACTTGAAGAATAGATATCACCAAATTTACATTAGGAAAGGTTATCAGTGGAAGACTACATTTAAAATGTAGGAAGGATTATATAAGTGGTTGATCATGCAATTTTGGCTAAATGATGCACTGATTACTTTCATGAGACTCATGAATGAAGTGTTAAAACCATTTATTTGTAAGTTTGTCATTGTGTTTTTGGATGAGATACTAATTTTTACTAGGAAGAAAGAAGAACAATTGATGCATTTGAGGCAAGTGTTGTTGTGGTTACGAGAAAAGAAGTTGTTCGCAACAAATTATTTCAAGTTAATTACAATGTGAGTAGCACAAATATAGGAGTTCTAATGAGTCAAGAAGGTAAGCATGTTCCTTATTTCAACAAGAAACTGAATGATGCAAAGAAGAAGTATTTAGTTTATGATCTTGAATTTTATGTCATAGTGCAAGCGCATAAGAAGTAGAGGCGTTACTTGTTGCTAAGGGATTTTTGTTATACATAGAGCATCAAACACTGTAATTCATCAATAATCAAGGTACGTTCAACCAAATAAATATGAAGCGGGTTGAGTTTTTGCAAATTTATTCATTTGTGTTGAAGCACAGAAGTGGGAAGTCTAATAGAATTGTAAATGTGATAATTAGAAGGTGTCTCTTGTTAAATGAGATGCAAGTGGAAGAAAAAAATGGATTCTATTAAGGATTTTTATACAAGAGACTAATATTTCAAGGATGAATGGAAGGAAAGCATAGAACCATTTAGTGTAGACATAACACCATAGTTAGATTATTTCATACAAGATGTATTATTTATTAGATGAATGTAATTAATGCATATTGTGAGGGTTGATGTACAAAATTATTATAAAAGAGAAGCATAATGGTGGACTAGCAGAATGAAAAAACTTTTGAACAACTATCTAAGAATTGAATTTGGCCTAAGGTGAGTGTGGATGTGCTCAAATGTGTTTAGGAGTGAAAAAATTTTCATTTGGAAAAAGAAATAATTTAGAATGCTTAATTTGAAAGGGGACACTAGTGTCGACCTAGGTGTTGGCTGGGACACAAGTATCTCGGGAGCTAGAAAATAAGTATATGTCTAAAACTTGTAGAGAAGGATAATGATCAAGTTTATAGAATTTTTCACAATATAAAATGCTTGGTTATTAGAATAACAATGTTCAAACTAAGAGACTAGCAATTTAGGTACAAGAGATAGTGAACATGAACCTTTCGACAACATGAAGGTCATAAAACTAAAGGGGGTAACCATGATAAGTATTTACCACGTGTACAAGACTAAGGTGCTATATAATTAAGATTTAATGTCTATAGATCACTACATATTAAATTATTTAACATTACATAAGAAAAAATATTTATTTAAAAAAATTAAAATATCAAAGTTGATGGATTGATAGAAATTTAAATTAATAAGATTAATAAATTATTTAATTAAAACTTTTGTACAAGACTAAGGTGCTATATAATTAAGATTTAATGTCTATAGATCACTACATATTAAATTATTTAACATTACATAAGAACAAATATTTATTTAAAAAAATTAAAATATCAAAGCTGATGGATTGATAGAAATTTAAATTAATAAGATTAATAAATTATTTAATTAAAACTTTTAGCTAGCTCAAAAATTTAAATTTAATAGTAATATGTCACTTTATTCAATTATAGATATCTATTTTAGTGTGAGGTAAATATTAGTCATAGGATTAAATTATTTTTATATGGTATTTGTATGTTTTTTAATTATCGATTCATTTTAGGTTCTTATTAGTGCATTTTTCCATGTCTTGATTATGTTTTGTTATGTTCCCTCTATTTTCTTGTATCTCCTATTTCTGTCTTCTCATTGCCATATTTTATTTGGTTCTAGAACTATTACATGAAATTGTGTAGTGTGTGATTTTGGGGAGGGCCCTTATGACGCTTGTTTTGGGTCTCTTGTGACTAGTGTTCCTCTTTTGTTAGCTTTCCCTAAATTTTTGTATCATATTGTGCCAATTTAGTCCTAATTTGAATTTGAGAAGTCTAGAAATAGAAAGTTGCATTAGTGTATGTAGGTGATATAATAATTGAACAAGACACAAATGATGTGTTCTAAAGATAATTTATTGTGAAAGTATAAGAGTAGAATTCAAGTATTGAGAGTAGATTTTTATCATATGTTCAATCTATTATAAAAATTCATGTAGGATAAGGACTTGCATTCATGGATTGCATACTTAACTATATTGAGTGTTTTTTTACCAAAAAAAATCTAGCCTAGAGGTATGATAATAATATATGGATAATACAAGGTCCACGATCAAGCTCCTATTTTTATTGGTCTTTGATGAGTTATTAGGGTTGTGGAAAATGAAATAATTAAAATAGAGATATACATGGAATTTGAGAAAAATAAGTGATGTTTTAGAAACCCTAGGAAAAAAAAAACACGATCATAAAACTATTTTTAAAATATTTACAATTGGACCAAAAGGAACCAATGTTCTTAGAAATGCCTTCAATCTATCAAGAGTGCACTCCAAAACATTATCTTTGTTTGATTAACATTTTTGATTTTTTTTCTTTATTATTTAATCTTTTTTTCTAATGTCTATTTTTGATACTTCTCTAAATTTACGATAATATTATATATTATTCTAAAACATGCTTATCATTTATTACTAATTATAAAATATTATTGAAGGCAAATTAAATTATTTTAACATAAAATTATTTATATATCAATAGGTGTATTCAATATTATTACACCTGAGGTGTGTTATTGGTAGAAACGTCATAGCGTAGATTCATCTCTGCATCAAAAAGATGCCACTCCTGTCAACCGAAAGCAATGAAATCATGGATAAATGAAATTAAACTTACAGGCACGATCGGATCTCTGAACATTTATTAGAGTGTTATCGTATACTCAATGAATTAAATCCCCGAACATTTATTGGAGTTTTATCGTACATTCAGTGAATTAAGTCGTCCTTGTCGATTTAGGATTTACAATGGATGGAATTTGTATGCGCTGAGAAAATTAGGTTGTTAAAAATGGAGAAACACAATACAAAATCCATGAGTTTAAGGTTGCTGATAAATAAGAAAACTAGACGAATTATATATGGCAAAGCGGGGAACGATTTCGTGGATCTTGTTTTTTATTTTTTATTTTACCGATTGGTTAAGTGATGAAACCTCTCTCCGCAAGCACCTAAAACAATCACTACTCTGTATTTGAGCAGATACTTTGTAAGTTACGAAACTTTCTGTAATAGGCATATGTCATGTAAATCCATTAATTATTTTGAATTCGGATTTAATGTATGATACGGGTGTTTTGATGTATCACCTAAAATGTTTTGTCATTAGTTTTTATTATCGCTACTCAATTCATGTCAAAATCTTTCATCACTTGCATGTTATTAATATGTAGAACAATTAAATCAGGGTTAACAGTACACAGTATACCAAACTTGGACTTTTGGAAGAAAGGGCAAGGTAATAAAGAACATGTAAGTCGTGAAATATTTTAATGTGCATTGGGCAGCGATAATGAGTGGCGATGACATGGTATTTCATATGATACCATATGCCAAGCGACCCATATCATACACCAAATTCAGATTCAGGGTAGTGGTTGAATATACATGATCTACATCAACGATTACAAAGGGATATGTAACTTGCAAAGGGGTGATATCTTAGATATATCATTGTCTATGTTTGAGACTAAATGAGAATATCATGAGAGTTGATTTGATTGAAACAAGATTTCAATCTAATGTACGACTTGAAATAATAATGTAATATTACTAATGTAGAAAAAAGATATTGAAATTCCATAACTTATCTTGTTGCTTCCATTTATCTATATTTTCAATATATTACCACCTAAAAACAAAAAATTATTTTTTTTCGATATCCTTTACACCATCAAAACATGTACTACTTATAAACCCACTTTTCATACTACACAACCACCCACTAGCATTTTATTAAATAGATTAAAAATAAAACTTTGGTGAATTCAAAAAAATAATTCCATCCTTGAGCATTCCAAAAAGAGAATGAGAAATACCATATGATAATAAAATTACAATAATATTATAGTTAATATTAAAAATTTTAAAATAACGTTAAGAATGGACAATCCCATTCAAAAATTACGAGAATCCCATTCGAATTCATGTTTAGACAAGTGTAACATTGTGATGTCATTTCGGGTCGTTCACAATAATGGAATGCATCTATTATCTAGACCATGATTGACAGCTTCGAAAACTTTAAAAACGTGACTTGGTTCATTATTTATGGTTTGAAAGAGTGTATATAATAAAAATGATGTCCACTTATTATAGTTTGAAAGAGTGTATATAATAAAAATGATGTCCACTTATTATATCCACTTCTCTGTCTAATATTAAGAATAATTAGGAGTTGTTTCGAAAGTGTAAGTCATGTTAGAGGGAATGTATTTTTAATTTTTGAAGATTTTTCATTTTAATTATATAATGTGGGTATTTCTTAATGGATGAAAATGAAATTTATTTATTTTATCTACTATTTGATATTAATTTTTAATTGATCATTTTTTTTAATCGAGAATTTCTTCATTATAATATTCGTATTGTATTATCAATAATGTTTTTTTATGTATCTATGTGATGAGTACTTTGCAAAAGTTTTAATATTCAATTTGACTGCGATGAAATAAATAAAGATAGACTCCATAACTTCAATGTATTTCCTCCACATAGTAACATTGTATTATTGATTCAATTCACACATCAAACTTTGATTCCCCTGGTAATCAAATAAAAATATAGATACATTTTTTCAAGACTCACAATGAATAGTATATTATCACCATTATCTTTAAAATAATAAAAAGGCTTTCCTCTAAAATAATTTTTGAGAATATGGCTTTTATAATCTTTTGAACTTTTTATTATTTTTCTTTATTAATTGATGACCAATATTTTATTTCAATTTTTTTTTAAGATTTTATTTAAAATAGTGACTTTTTGAAGAGAAATCTTGAAAGCTACAAATAAATATTTCTTATATAATATATATAGATATTATGAATCACAATGGCCATATAGTTGTTGAGTTGCTCACACAACAACTATTGAGTTGTTTTACCCTGACATGGCACCAACTTTGCCATCCCTTGTTGCTATGATGTTATTGCAAGATGTCACCCTTGGTCTTTAGGTCAACATGACACTCATGATTTGTGACATGGTTTAATCACCTATTGTGGATCCATTAACTTTGGACATTGTATCAGGGAATAAAAGGTTGATCTTTTGGTGTTACGACAATCAGTGAGCCAAAAATTGTTATTAGAGCCAAAGGTCTCAGGCTCAAATCCTCACTTGCACTGAGGGGGAGATTGTTGCAAGGTGTCGCCCTTGGTCTTCAGGTCAGCGTGGTGCTCGAGATTCATGGCATGGTTTAACTACCTCCCATGGATTCGTTAACTCTAGCCATTGTATTGGGCACTAAAAGGTTGATCTTTTGGCATAACAGCAATCGGTGGGCCAACAGATGCCTACCCCACAACTCTGTTAATTAGAACCTTATTTAATTAGATAAGGTTCAGTTCAACAATCAAATAAAACTAATGTTATAAACTAATAATTATTGACAATTTGCATCACTCATAAAACGAGTATCAACATATAATATCTATCAACACTCTAAATTCTTATAAAAAGTGATAAAAACTCAGCGTGTAACTGCCTACCATACAATCTAAATTAACAATATATGACATTTTTCATATCTTTTATAAATAAATAAACAAATGCTTAGATTTATTTAAACTATGATTTCACTCTAACTTTCAATCTTTTATAGTCTTCTAGAAGAGTTTCCATGGTTGGTAACAAGATCTAGGCAATTTATAGTCTTTTTATTTGAAATAGTTGAATAAAAAATTAAGATTTTCATTAAAAATACTGGAACCAAGATTGGCGATTTTAAGTTTTAAATGTGAAGTTTACTCTGCCAATATAAAATTGATTATTTTAATTATTTTCATTAAAAAATCAAATTTATATATAGAGATGATTTCGACGTAATGAATTTGGATGGAGTGTGTAGAACATCATTTGAATTATCATTCCACTTGATCTATAAAATTAGGAGTAACATCTCAATTATCTATCTTTTGTCTTTAGTATTGTCTTCCTCATTGAGTTAAATGGCAAGCACCAAACAAGTGAAATTCTTTTAATAATATGCAAACCATTCAAAGTGGGTAACGCCACCACTACCACTAGCTTGAGGACTCAAAGGTGGGGATGAAAAATGTCATTGCGGAAGCTACTACAACACCTAGTAAAGGAGCAGTTCTTTCCCTGCTACCTATACCCATGGTCCTGTAAAGGCAACCAATGGCGAGGAGAGTTCAAAGATTCATCTTGATATCTTACACTCTTGGTGTGACATGTAATATATCTTAATGTTTTACAAATAAATATATTTAAGATATCTGAGATAGTTGTTGCTTATATAAATTGTGATAAATTTAAAAAAGGTATTTCAAAATTCTTACATATTAAACATTTTTCTAATAGATATATTTAAGACATCTAAACTAATAATTAATTATATTATATTCTACAAATTTACGTAAACCTTTTACAATAATAAAAAAGAATTTCCAACCATAAAACCTATAACAAAATTAATATATTATCAATTTTAATATAATTTAAAAGAAAGCCCACCCACCACTTGATCATCATTGTAAAATTAAATAATAAAAAAATTAAAAACATTTTTTTGAAGTCATTAAAATTACTCTTAATATTGAGAGTAACTATATATATAAACTATATTAATATTTATTATCCTCGCATGGCTCGTGGACTCAGCATTTCAATTATGAGGGGCTTCCCTTCCGTTGCTTCCATTGTCACCTCCCTAACTATCACATTGTTGAGTGTCCATCCAAGAAACACCAGCATCCTCAAACTATTTGGAAAAAAAGAGGGAGTGCCTGATTTGAATTTTAAATGGTATAACCATGATAAATTCTTTCATTCCCCCTTTTCTCACCAGGTGGAGTTGGCTGATGCTACTAAGAATGATCTTGGGCTTGCTCCCCCTATCCCCCCTCCCCTTCCTCCCTTGTTCCCAAATATCCCCCTGTAGGAGACCCCCAAACCAACTTCCCCTCAAAGGGATCCTTCTTGGGTTTGCCCTTCTAGGCCCTCTAAGTGTCTGTAAATATTGGTGTCTCCTCTAAGAAGAAGGGTCATCGTTCAGAGGTAGAATTTCTCAAGATGAAAACACACTCTCTCATCAACAATGGCTCTCAATGGACCCTAGAAGACCTTCTTTCTAGAAGAGGACGTTAGGGAAAACTGACTTATAGATAGGTCCACCTAAAGGATGGTTTACAAATCTTGGTTTGGCTATTTTCTCTATCTTCTTTTTGGGGTTTCTTTGGTGTTTTCTTCTCTTTCTTCTAGCTTATTGGAGCATTTTGTGATATTGTATTATGACTAGTGGATTCAGTTTCTCCTCTCTTGCTCTCTTGATAGGCAATGCCCTTTGTGTTTCTTGTTTTTGTCTTCCTTTATTTCTTGTTGTGGGAATGGGCCCCCATTTGTGTCCCATACCGATTCAAAGCTCTAGTCAAAAAGTGATGTCCAATTCATAGCTTCGATTTTAAAAGCATTTACCTCATAAAAAAAAAATTATGTATGTAATATAGCGGTTCCTTCAAGGAATTCCAACTATTACTATGTACATTGAATAAATGTCAATTCGAAGCCTTTCATTAAAAAAAAATCATTGAACACTATGTCATCCAATGCTAATTAAATTTTGTTTAATATGTTATTTTTAAGTTTGAGTACGATCATTTAAGGATTTGGTTAAAAATATGAAGAAACGTAGTGTCACATTGAAGCATCATTATTATATTATCTTGAAAATTGGGTTTTTATGCAAAGCTTAAATGTAAGATAAATTTTATATATGTGTGTGCTCGTTATGTTAGTAAACTTTATAAACTTTATATTATCTTGAAACATTTGACTTTTTATATAAACCAAGTTAGTTTGAGTTACTTTTGCATATGCCTTGAGCTGAGTAAAGGTTACATCCATGAAGGATAGTGCCATCAACTATAGATAAAAAGTAGCAGTTATAATATTTCAAAAATTTATCTAGATGGTATTTTATATAATATTTATTAAAATTAGTTTTAATGTAATAATTGATTAAAAAAAGGGTTTAGATAAGTATTTTAATTTTTGTGTGATGGTTTAGATAAGTATTTAGATTTATATGTAATTTTAAAATAATTATTATAATGAGTAGTTGTGGTTCAACAGGGGAAATTGCTTGGTTTACAAAGAGTCATCAAGGATTAATTTTTGCTATTAGTAAAACTTGACACGCAAAACATGACGAGGTCAAGATTGTGCCCTAGACAACTTTGGTGGAATGGATGACCCTCAATCCTTAACTCTTAACTTAAGATCACCGCGTAAATTAGTAATTCATCGAAAAAAATCATTATGATTTAACAACAAAATTAGAAGTTTATATATATATATATATATATATATATATATATATATATATATATATAATATACATGACATATTTGATTACTTTAATGATACATTAATTATTTGACAAACATAATTTGATTTGTAGGATTGTTTTAAAAAAAAATCCATTGTTCATATTTTAAACTTATAATTGAAAACGGATTGCCAAAGGGAAGGGGAAAATTGTGAGAGAATGATGATGAGTCGATGACTCATTGTAGATTTTATGGAACAAATCTACACCTTTCCATTATTTTCCACACCTTTGGCGTCAGTTATTGAAAGTTAATTTTATTACGCTGGAGCCATTTTCAATGGTAAACTCATAGTATAGACTCGTATCACAACTTAGATATCGATTAGATTTATGTCACAATTAATGGCATACACTGATGAGGCATTTATGATTAAACTTTCAAACTTATACTTGGTCATGTGGTACAGGCTAAATGTCAGCAATAAAAAGTAGAGAGTGAGAATTATGTGCAGACAACCAAGTTATGCAAGCCAACAAGATGGTGCCCTATCCCTATTCCTGCATCCATCAATATCGCAACAATAACTTTATTTCTTCTGTATTGAAGATGGCCTCTACAAGCATAGGAATCAAATGTTTGATGATAATGAGTTCAACTGGTGGCCAATGCCTATGGAGGTGCATAATATTCTAACAATAAACTTAATTTTAGGGCCTTTTTTCATTACTCAATTATTTATAGGAAGCTCATCCACTTAACATAGTTTGGTTTGTACAAGTGTTTTGCACTATAATTTTTTATTTTGTTTTTTGTTTTTAATACCATATGCGCTCTCTCTCTCTCTTTAATTTCTTAAGAAAATATATTACATCACCTCTAGATTGTATTATTAGTTTCAAAGAAACTCCCTCTATTCATTGTTTTTTAAGAAAATAAATTCCTCACCTACAGATTGAATTACTAGTTTCAAAAAAATTCCCTCTATTCATTATTTTTTAAGAAAATAAATTCCTCGCCTACAAATTGTATTACTAGTTGCAGATTGTTGAAGAAATGAAAGAAATAAGCATAATTTGTGAGCCCATGGTATTACCCAGATTATTTTTGTATTCAAGAGCCATGATTTCAACATTGTTCCTTTGGGTGCCTAAGAGAGCTAGTGTTGGTAGGAGGGTTTCTTGATCTTGGATTTGTAAAGATAACATGCTACTTAGTTATGTTTAGATTCATTATGGGAATGAAACCTATATGCAACTAGACGTATAGAGCCAAATGATGGAGATTGTTTGGTATCACTCTTTATAGGCCAATACTCATTCTCCTTTGCCCTTGCATGCCAATTTCTTCCCTTTAGCTTAACATGGAGTGAATACTTGTTTGGTGCCGATAGGATAAAAAAATTACTAAAATGGCTAGGGTTTATATAACGTGTGACTGTTAGAATCTTTAAGGGTTAGAGTGCTACTATTATACAAGACAAAATTGAGGAACAAAAATTTGGCTACACAGAGATAAAAAATAGTGGGTTATCAAATAAAGAAGTGAAAAAAATGTCATTGTTAAAATAATTTCTCTCAAAAGGCCACGTTCTCAAGATCTGACAGTTATAAAAGCTCTTAGAATCAGATTCAGGATCTCATTATTCATAATTCTAATAAATGTTGCTTTACAATGCGTGTGTAAATCCTTACACCATTATAAATCTTCATCGTTATAGTTGAAAGTGCATGTATTATTTCTACACAAAATGCAATATTTAACTTTACGATGCTTGAGTTAAGTGGTTCATTTAATTTTTTATTGTTAAAACACACACACCCACATATATATACCCATAATATAATTATATAATATTATACATATATAACACATACTATTTAATATAATATTGTGTGTATATAAAAATTTAATAATAATATAGTTATATACTATATAAAAGTAATTATTATATACACAAATAAAATATCTATATATATATATATATATATATATATTTTATGTGTATATATAATTATATGATATTGTATTTGTGTATATAATAATTTCTTCTATATAATATAGTTTACTATATTAAATAGTATGTGATATATATATATATATATATATATATATATATATATATATATATATCACATACTATTTAATATAGTTATTTATTATATAGAAGAAATTATTATATACACAAATACAATATCATATTATTATATTATATTATAAATATATATATGTATATATGTATATATATATATCACATACTATTTAATATAATTATTTATTATATAGAAGAAATTATTATATACACAAATACAATATCATATAATTATATTTTATATAATATAATTATATATTATATAGAAGAAATTATTATATACACAAATATAATATCATATAATTATATTGTGTATGTGTGTGTATAGACACACACACACAATATTTAATATAATATTATGTATATAAAAAAAATTAATAATAATATGGTTATATATTATAATATACGCAAATATAATATCATATAATTATATTAAGTATATTTAACATATATATACATTAATCATTACTACAAAGGTGCAAATTATGTTAGAAAGAATATAATTTTCTATTTTAATAAAAAAAGGTTTTATAAAATAAAATAGCATAAATCAACACTCATATCTTAATCAAAACTCATAATCATTGACCATATCTCACTTTTGTAAACAAAATTCTAACAATAATAATCTAATATTCAATTTAATAATCTTTTTAAAAATATATTTTTCCCTAATCAATGCTTTCTTAGATTTTATATTTTTTCTATTAAAAATAACTAAAATACTTACAAAACCATATTACTATTGTGAACATAAATATTTTATTCTAAGTATTTAAGTATATATTTTCTTATAAGGATTTAAGTATAACGTTTGCCAAATATATTTCTATTATCACCTTATATTTTAATATATATAAATATTTTTTTATTATATTTTATTTTATAAAATCCAACATTATAATAAATAAATAAATATTAATTAATTAATTACACCCTTCCTCAACCTAAGAAAATTGAGCCTCGACAACGACTATGAGTTAGAAAAATCTGTGAGAGGAGCCAAACCTAACAGAACCGAGCCTCTTTCAACCCAATATTTATGTAAGACATATGTTTGAGAGAGAGATTGGTTGTAATGCATCTACTTTGAAATTATTGTGATTCTACAATTAGATTGTAAGTTTATAATCAAACTATAGGCATGTGTGTAAGTTGTAATTTTTCCATTGAAATAAATATAGATCTTATATAATATATTCAATTTATGTCTGCATCGCTATGAGTAAATATGATATTTTGTGTTAGAATTATGAGTTGCATGGTATAAAGTGGTCCTTCATTGGACCCCATAGCCATGACTGCATCATATATCACCATCCATCCTTCATATCTTTCCAACAATGATCTCATAATTTGTCATCAAAAGTGAAACCATCGAGGATTGAAGACCCAAAGCCTTAAGCCTATCAACTAACAAGTGCTGAGGAATTATGTCAAATGTCTTGTAGAAGCCAAAAAAACAATAATATAAACCATGTTTTTTTTAAAAAAAATCTTGGATTCCTCAATGATAGAGTTCAAAGTGAAGATATAACCAATGGTATGATGGTTCCTTATGAAATGTACTTGTCATGTAGCCCTTAGCCTATGTGTCTCTACTTTTAGCCATGGTGAGTCCAACCATGATAGTACAATAATTTTTAGGATTATACTTGTCCTCAATTTTGTAAATGGAATAGATGATAGGAGAGGTCCATGAAGGTGGAAATCCATGGGTCACCATGTAGTAAAATAGGTACATAATATCGACTATGAAGACTTTTGAGCCATATTTAATAAAATTACCTTTAAGGTTCTCCACATTGTGAGCTTTGTTAGATTGAAGCTTAAACATGGCACAAAGAATCAAGGGAGAGAATAAATGAAAATGAATAGTTTTTGGGTTGACTTGAATGCTTGGTTAGTTTTGAGCCTTGTAGAGGTTAGAAGAATACTTAAACTAGATAGGAAGTTCAAACATTACATGTATTGATTTCTTGGTAAGGAAGACTTTTTGAAAATGTTTGGGAGTGAACCAAAGTTGGATGAGGATAGATTTATGCTTGTTCAAGAGGTAATTCCTCTTTGTCCTCCTAAGACTGCTCTTATAAAATCTTTGCATATGTTGTGACTTTGGAGGGTATATGCATCATAATATGTTTTGTTAGGTATGAATAATTTTACAATCATATTCATACCAAGCATTACAATGGCAATGGTAATTTCAGAGAGTGTGAGAAGTGTCGATGGAATGGAGGAAAACATTTAATGGAGAAGAACAAATAGTTTGGATGTAGTAGAGAGAATGTTTGATTAGATTATGGGTATCGTAGATATGAAGTGCCTTGTTTTGAGGAATTTAATGTATAAGTTATAGAATTGGTGATAAATACAAATGATGCTATATTGGCAAGGTCAATTAGGAAAAAGATTGATATAAGAGCAACCAAGTGGAACCTTAAAAGGTAAAATAACATGGTTAATGAGGCAATGAAGTTTGGAGGATACACGAAGGATTTGTATCTAAGCGAACAAAGAGAGAGAGTGTGTGTTGTTTAATGAGGGTTCATGATCAGATTTCAAGGTGATTGAGCTCATGTAATAATTATCAGAGGTGAGGTATGTCTTTTCAAGTGTGTTCATGGAATTTTAGGTCATGGTTTGCAATAGAAGGCATGAAAAGTGGTTTTGAGGTTTTTCAAATACATAGAATAAAGACATGCAAACTCGAGAAAGACTTTAAGTTGTTCATTAGCACGTGTACCTCTACATGGAAATATTATCTTTTAAGGAGAGATGGGGAAGGTTCCTAGTTAATAACTACAAGAATTGGTTTTGAATTTAAGGGGCAATCCTTTATGAATAATCATTAACACCAAACCCTATGTTAAACCTCTCTAAAACTCTAACAAGGACCTGATGTAAAAGATCTTGTTCAAAACAACCCAAAATGGTTTGAAATGACTTGAAAAAACATTTTAAGTTGTAGTAAACTCTCCTAGGCACCTATAGATGTGATTGAGTTGTCAGGTGTGTGAGTAGACCCTATAAAAAAGTGTTAGTTTCTCAGAGATTTATTGTAGCAGTTAGAGTTGACCAAGTTAGAGTATGAAAATAGATATAGGATGAATATTGAGATTCATGTTTCATGCCCATGAAGTTTTTTGGACAATTTCAAGCCTTCAAGTATGCTAAATCGATCATCCAAGTTAGCTAGTCGCTAACAAGCCTAATAGTGAAAATAATGAGAAACCTAGGCAATAGTGAGAAGCTAATTAGGGATGTGTTATCATGAAATAGTGATGAAACCAAATACATGAAAATGTTTTTCAAGAATTTTAATACATGTTCATGTTTGGTTAAAAAAAATTTAGGTCAGTGGTCATAGTGAAAATTTTTCTCACAAGTTGACTTGTCTAGTTCAAATGAGACAATGAGATATAAAGTTATGTGATTGGTCTAAAAGACCAATATTTCTATTTGACCATATTATATTTCTATCTAAAAATGGTATAAAAATTGCATATATTCATCTAATTGCATAATAAGTCTTTAAAAGTAGTCATACAAGTGTTGAAGGTCATTGTCACCATGACTATGCTTTAAGGTAAACTAATAGTTCTGGGTAAGCAAGTTGCAGTGATGAGTTTGAGGCTCTATACCATGAGTTGATGCATATAATACATGGTGTTGTTTTTTTGTAACTTAAAATTTCTTATAATGATTTTTTAAAGCTTAGAATTTAGTATAAAAGGGAAAAATATTGAAGCCAAAATGTCTTGACAAGTTCTAGTCTAATTGTGTGTACTGAGGTCAAAAGATTGGTCTGCAAGACCAATATTTGACATTAGACCTTATGATTTTTGTATTTTATAATGGTATATAGATGTCAAAGGATATTTTTAAAGTATTAGTGGTCATGGAAAGTTTTCTTTAAGGTGATGAAGATCAAGTTGTTCATGACTATGTTTTGAAGTGTTCTAGCAGTTTTGAGTGGGCTATTTGCATAGAAGAGTTTTGAGTCCTTTTGCATTGAGTTGTGAAGTCTAAAGCATATGGTTATGACCCTGAGGTCATATATATATATATATATATATATATATATTATTACCATATTTTTTAAGATAAATTGTGTTCAATCTTCAACAGTTAAAGACAAACTTTATGTGTATGAAAAGGCCTAATTGTGAACTATACAAATGGTGTGCTTTCAAGTGGTTATTGGACCTAAAAGGTGTTATGGATCCTATATGATATTATGATAGGTATATTTTATTATTATATTATATTTTCCTTCCATGTGTGGAGTTTAAAAGTGTTCCAAGGAATGCAAATTGTAACGTGTCTTAAAGTAGGCCTAATGGGATTAGGTTTCCATGAGACCTATAGATGAAATAAGGCCTAATTAAGATATGTAATACCTAAATAGACTTAAAAAATGTTTGATTCATGTTTATGATATATCCTAAAATATATTTCATGGCTGGCCTAAGATATTAGAGGTGTTTGGTCGAGTAAGTGACAATATAAGCAAAATGCTTATATATATATAAGGCAATTTTAGGCCTATTTGAGTGAGAAGAGAGCAAGTGAGTGAAAAAATGTATTGGTAATTAGAAGGAAGTCTTGTATACCATATTAAGAGCATATAAAAACCATGATGAATATTTGATAGAAGTTCTATGTATGAAAATCAAGGTCATTTGACCTAATCAAGCCAAGAAGAGGGTTAGTTGAGTGAAGAAGCCTAAAAGATAGTTTGAAGGGGATAAGAGTGTCAATAGAAGAAGAGGTGGTCATCATCATTTAGTTGAGAAATAATATGTTTTAAAGGTGATAAAAACAATCAGGTGGCTGAGTTGGTGCTGATTCATCTAGGGGCTTGATGCCTCCTTACAAGTGGGTGTTTGTTAAAGCCTAGTTAAGTAGGTGCTTGGCTAGTTGGGGTTGGTACTCCATGTGAAGTTGGTGGTTCACTAAACTTTATATTTTGACTTATAATATTATATTCCCTTTGTAGATATAGGTGGGTTTTATCCCCTTGAGGTTTTCCCACCTATATGATGTGTTGTCTTATGTAATCATGTTTCATGCTTGTATGGGTGATTGCTTATGCATTGTTTGATCTACATGTTGATGTGATGGTTCATGAATACTAATAAGGAATTGAATGAAACTTTTAAGACACTGATTCAACCCCTCCTCTCAGTGACTATGATTCCAACATTTGGTATTAGAGTAGGTCCTTTTGATTAGGCCTAACAACTTAAAGGAGATCCTAGAAGCAAGGATGGTTATTCAGTGAGCACAATGTGGTTTCTCTACCAGTAAGACTCAATTATTTAGTGGGACCAAATATGCTTTTTAGAGCATAAAAATGAGGACATATCTAATGTCAATGGGCCATGACATATGGAAATTTGTTGTGGATGGATACACTCCACCTCTTACACCACCAACTGATGCAACAAGCAAGAAGGAAAGTGAGAGAAATTTCAAGGCAATGAATGCCATTCTATGTGGCCTATCAAAGGCAAAGTTTGTGAAGGTGATGCACTGTGAGTTAGTCAAGGTGATATGGGACAAATTGAATGCTATCTATGAAGGAGACATCAAGGTGAAGATGGCCAAGTTGCAGACTCACATGAGACAGTTGGAAAGTCTAAAGATGAAACTATTGCATCCTACTTTTTGAAGGTTGATGAAGTTGTCAATGTCATTAGAGGATTAGGAGAAGAAGTGAAAGAGTCTATAATTGTTCAAAAGATATTGAGATCACTAACTCCTAGGTTTGATTCTAAAGTTTCTACATTAAAAGAGATGCAAGATTTGGACAAGTTGAAAATGGATGGGCTTAATGCCATATTGACTGTTTATGAGATGAAAACAAATGAAGGAAGACCTCCCAAGAAGGAAACAATTATCAAAGCTGAGAAGAACTTAGAAGCCAAGAAGGTCAAGGATGAGGTATGTTCAGATGTTGATGATGATGAACTAATAGCCATGTTTGTTAGAAAATTGATGTTTGGATCTAGTAAGTACAAGGGTAAGTTGTATTTTAAATGTTTCAATTGTGGTAAGATTGGTCACTTTGCATCTAAATGTCCTAACAAGGATAACGTTGAGCATGATGAAGAACATGATGAATATCATGGAGATGATAAGAAGGCTTATAAGCATGACAAAACAAGAAACATTTTAGGAAGTATGAAAGTAGGAAGGGGTCTTTCAAGAACAAGAGAAGTTTCTATATAAAAGAGGATAATATCTCCTCTGATGTAAGTGACACAAGCACATCTGAGAGTGATGATGATAGTAATGAACATGAATATGACAATAATGAAACCTTATTCATAATGCTAAGACTAAATAATGCTAACTTGATAATAATGTTAACTTGATAGTAACTTGATAATAATGTTAAGACTAAATTGAAAACATTCTATAACATATGTTGTGCCTAAGTACACAAAATATAATCCCCTTCATTTTTCCAATAAGTAAAGAGCAAAAAACCATCTGAGAAATATATAGGCCTAAAATGCTTATTAAACCCTGAATTGTGGCCGTGTATTTCTTTATCCAAATATAAAGGAGTTACAAAACTGGAATTAACCAACAAAGCTAGAGGGGAAACACAGTTCTTTACAAGGTTTTAAGAAGTAACTTTCCAGAATTTCCAAGGATCCATCATGTTGAAAGGTAAATTTTGAGTTTGGTTTTTCTAGGCAGAAAGTTATTTTGCAGTCTTTCTTCTCATGTTCTTTGACCTTCTTGAAAGTGGCCTTGCTATGGAAAATGCAGCCGTCCACCCAAAAAATATGACTACATCTCTGCAATGATTGCATTCAACATGGTTTCTTAACATTCCTTTGTATATATCCAACACATTGGCATGACCACAATATTTTTAGCGAACATTTCCTCCATCCTTACGGCATGTGGTAATTGGCTGAAATTCCATGCATGTAAGGTGAATTTTTTAGTGCAGTTTGTGGAGATAGAAAGCACCTCGTGATCTTTATAATAGATCTATAATTTTCATAATCTATATAAACTCTAAATAATGTTATGTTTTAGTTATATAAATACGAATGTCATTCTTTTTTTCCACAAATTTATTTGTTTAAAAGAAATAAAAAAAATATATGCATATCTATGAATTTATTATATATTTTTCATGTAATGAAGTTAAGTTTTAACCATGTTTTTATTTAAAAAATTTATTCAAACATGTAAATATTTTTATTCATGTTTCATGTGTTACATAAGTTTATCATGTTAGTCTTATTGATTAGTTAAAATCACGAATGTGTAAAATCATATTTTCAAGATCCATTCTTTAAATTGACTAGTAACTTTAAAAATGGTGTATTTTTGTTTTAAATGGGGCTTTAACTACTAAGTATTGGTTGTGGCTTAGATTTTTAACTTTTTAAGCCTAAATTATTATTAAAATTATTTGATTTTATTTATAGTTATGTGGTGTCATTTGTAGTCCTATGGTGGTACCATAGTGATGTGAAGCTTTCATATAGTGTTGCTTCATACAATGATTGACATAGATCCATGAATATCCCATTGGGCCATTTCCTTTAATAAAACCTTCTTAATTTTATTTAATAAATGTGAATGACTTAGAAAAATAATAACCAATTTATTTGTTAACTCATTATTTACCAATTTTACTATTAAATTTTCTAAACCATTTTACTATGTTATAAATATTAAGAAAGATTCATCTTTACATCTACAACAAAACTTTCTTATTTTTTTATTTTCCCACATTCACAAAAGACAATTTCTTAAGATTCTCCACCCTAAAAAAAATCTCCTTCCACTAGGATTGACCACTCAATCTATAACTTTTATTTGGTGTATTTCTTAAAAAAATCCCTGGTCTTAAACTTAGATCTAATAATAACATGACTGTAAGGCTAATTAATTGTTCTATTTATTCCTTAAAATTCACTTAAATTTTTAAAATTAGATTTATAACTCCGCACATACATACATATTACACTTAACACTAGTATTTTATACTCAAATCAATTATCTTTATCCAATATCAAATTATATTACATTCTACCATATGATAAATCTTATTATCTTCTTCTTCCTTCTCTACCATCTCTTCTCATATGGTATATTTAAAACTATATATATATATATATATATATATACTTCACCACAAAGATCATATCATTTTCTGAAGCTCCATACAATGTCACAAAGATAAAGATATGATGTTACTCTATTATGTATATATATCAATATATTTGATGTCATGGTATGTTTAGTGACTTAGCATTGTATGATAATTATCATAACACTCATATGAGTAATATTACAACTCAATCTAGAAACACTCATTATTGCTGTAAAACTAGAAATGTGCAAGTGTCAATTAAAAACTCTTATGCATCCCACATATTATTCAAAATATAATAACTTATACCTTTTTTTTAATTGAAAATATTTTCAAATTATATTAATAAATAAATATGGTACAAAATCTATACATACAAATATTGGATTAGAAGAATTTAGACTCCAAAAATCATATCATTGAGGGCCAAGAGATTGCATCAACATCTTAATAAAATTTAAAGCACTTTTTAAAAAAAGTGAGATGAAACAAAAGAGATATATAAAAGAGCCACATATAAAAATTCACACTAATCAGTAGGAGCAATGATAAAATCTAGAAGAGGAGGTGGTGAGGAATCGTTGGGAATATCACCCCAACCTCCCTAAGCCCCAATATCTAGAGGGTCTTTAGAATCAGGTACAACACCCTAAATATCCTCTTCTATTTTTAAATCTTTCTCCTTAGAATTTTTTGGCCTAGAAGGAGAAATAGAAATGGAAAAATGAAGGAGCTTCCCTTGTGGTGGTGTAGATCACCCATAGTGACCAACCTATCATCCCTACAAACACCACGCTTTTGTCATCCCAGCAACTACCACTAGCACCTCCATGGCCATGTGTTTGAGGTTATCTAGATGGAAAAAATATTCTGAGAGAACCACTATGGTTCCTACTATGTCATTGAGTCTTCACTCATGATCCATGTCTAAAATCCCATGGGGATGACCAGGAGTAGAGAGAGTCTAGAGGGACTTTAGAAACTGCACAAGGGGGCACTAACCCAATAACCAAGCAAGGTGAAAATGTGGGTAATCTCCAAACAAAATTTATGGGTTTGATATTGAATTTGAAGCATACCATCAAATAAAAAATTCATTTTTTTAGTTGTAGGAAAATAATCATCTAAAATACCCTAGTTAAAACTTAAAAGTGACATAATTTTATTCTTTCATAGTTGAAAGAGAATTTTAGCTTGAAATATACGCCATATTTGTGAAAATTTTACAACAATCATGGTTGAGTCCCATAAAATCACCATATTCCATGTAAACATCTTAGGATGGAAGGATTGGAAGAGGGTATGAGCCCACTGCCAAGTAGATTGAGCAATCTTACAAAAGCATAAAATATTTTTTAATGATTATGGGTGATTTCACACATAGAAAATAGGGTCATCCATACCATGGTCAACTGACATGAACCAATTGGGAGACCTTGTTGGAGAATACACCACAAGAAGTGTGTTTGTTTTGGTTTAATGATATCCATCCACACACAATCAAACCTTCTCCCAAAAAATCAGTGGAATTAACTTTCCATTTAGAATTATGAGTTTTAACTTGAAGATTTTGTGAAGTGAGGAGTTGATGACATAACCTAGGTTTATACCAATGGAAGGGGATCTCAACGGGCCACTTATAGTAAATGCACCACCCAGAGGGAGTTTTCACACCAATCTTATTAAGATGGATATCAAGAATGGCATTTTGAATTTTTATGATAGACTTTTGGTCACTAGATTGTACCTAAAATTAGTGGCATAAAATATACCAAGGCACCCAATCTCTATTTTTCTTACAAAAGAGGTCATATATCACTTTGAATACCTTTTTATAGACCCAAAGAATTTTTATCTAGGGAACAAGAGTAAAATGAACCTCATGAAAAGTAAGAATTCTAAACCACCATAGATATTGATTTAAGAGATAGCCAACATTAAACCCATTATCATCCTTAAAAAATGCATTTTGAGAATCTCTTAGGCCTTTTAGATTCTCCTAGGCCTTTTAGATACTCTTAGCCATAAAGTTTCCCACAATGGTGACATGGACCTAGGTGAGTAATACATTCTTAATATTCAATCCCTTATAGGTTCTTTTTCCCATGGGGCTACTTTGAGTGATACAATTCCTAAGGATGTTTTTTCATTTCTCATTATCATCCAAAACATGGTTGATATATATAATACAAAAGACATAGCCTTGGATACAAATATCTAAAAGTGCAATCCATCTCATAGATCTTAAATTATAGAATATATACCAAGCTACTCAGTGGAACCTTGAACTTCCTTTAGAGTTTTTCAAAATAATATCCATCATTTTTTTCCCATTTTAACATATGCAACCTTAGATGGGGCCCAAAAAGAGTAGTAATAAACATGAGTGGAAACCAACACCTTTGAACAAATTTTTAATATTCCCACATAATTTTAAGATCCATCAAGAAGTTTTATTTTCAACCCTTAGCACCACATATTGCCACAAATTAGAGGGAGTATATTTTAAGGAAAATTAGATGCCTAGAAATTTAAACTATCCTCAAGGATGAATCCAATTCCACTTGTAATTCAACAACCGAACAAGCAAGGGGGAGAAGGATTGTCTCTATAATTTGGTATTTATCCACTAAATGGATAATCCATAATCTAAACAAAACATCTCAAGACATTACATAGCATTGGATACAAATTTATTCTTTTCATCCAATGATAGGAAGGATTCATAAAAAAAAAATCCCATTGACCATTTGAGAATGAGTATTGATAAGAAAGATACCCTTGACCCAACCTTTAGAGGAATAATTATCCAACAAGTAGTTGAATCCTTAGAAGTTAGCACATACATGGAGATAACTACATGGAAACCCTATTGGATAGGATTAAAGATATCAAAGTTGTCATAATGAACCATATTAATTGTAATACGTGCACCTTCATCTTAAAAAACCACATAAACTATCCTAACAAACTTGGGGACAAACCTCAACGATTGAAACATAGCCAAATTTAAAGGCCATTTGATTACGTCATAAGCTTCTAAAAGTATATCTTAACAAACAAAACCTTTTGGATACCCTTATACCCATTCCATTCCTTCCCAAATGGAAATAATGTTATCCATGATGTATCTATTATGTTTTAATTGTGTCTACTCAAGCCAAATAATGAGAGGAAGAATATATATAACCCTAAGAGAGAGATTTATAAATAATCTAATAGGAAACATTAAGAAGACTAATATGATGCCAACTGGTTAAATACTCCAAATCCCCTAGTTTAGGAATAAATTATATATTACCTTGATTGATGAAATTTTAAAGGGAATGGGTTTGAACAACTTCAAGATAAAATTTGTGTAAATATGGACCCACTGTATCTGAAATAATTTAATATAATTATTAGGGATACCATCAATACATAGGGATTTATCAACAACCATCTACATGAGTTCCTCGTGAACATTCTCAATAGAAAAATCCTATCACATTCCACTTCTTGTGCTTCTATCAACTTTTAGGGAACCATTTGGAGGTAATTATTGAGATAAAGTCATCATTTAATGGTTTGTTGAGCTAAAAAGAAACCATGATAATAATCCATGAAGGCTTATATAATATTGATAATATGTGTAAACTGAGAACTAGCTTCTTTGATGACTTTCACATGATAAACTACTTTCCTAGAATGAATTAGAGAATTTTTTTTTGAATATCTATCCTTGATTTTTTAACCAGTACATGTGAGCATAGATTTGAGCTCATTGATCTTGATAATTTTCCTCCACTTTGAGATTATGCCACCACATTATAAACCTACTTTTTCAAACCTTTATTGAAAGGCGATAGTTAGATCTCCTTTGAAATTTTATAGAGTTCATAGTTTAAGTCCGTATGGGCTTTCCACCAAAATTCAATAGCTTACTAACCATAAATATAGAGAAAGACAACAATCCTTTTGATGTGTTTTTCCTACCACTCAATCCAATCAAAGGCTCTAGAGGCTAAGAATAAAGATTCAAAGTTATGATAATGAAATTTTGGGTCCATGAGTGATGAAGGTGTGTGGTATTAAGATAGACTTGATATATGGCATTTTTTATTTGAGGAATAGACCATCCAATTTAAAATTTAATGGGAAGGTGGTATGAGAGCAAAACATCATTAATGAGTGTCATAGGGAAGTCAAAATTATTTGTAAGAGAGAAAAAATATGTTCTATAATAAAATCATGATCTAAATATTTCTCCACTTTGTGAAAGCCTTGGTGGAATTTAGACTAGGTGAACTAAATTGAGGTAGCAAGAAGTTGGTGGTGGTAGTTGGGGCTGAATAAAATAATTTTTGTATGTAAAACCATGCCTCTCTTTCACCAGTACACCATCACATGGAGAGTAACCCTTCCTTATCCTCTAGTGACCCTATCATGTTAAATTAACCACATATGATCTAGTTGGAATCCAACAATGAGTCAATGAGCCAACACCAAAAAGTTATTCTTTCACTGGTATTATAAGAGGTATAAATATTTGCAATACTAAGAGAGAAGCCATTAAAGTAGAAGAGGGTCCACACCACCTAATGAGTGGGGTTTGATCCCAAAGAGAACATATTATATAAAAGGGATGGGGAAATTAATGAAACCAAACCACCACATCCATTCTCATGAGATACATCTGAAAAACACTCCTTAAAAAATAATTATGAGTGTGGAGGAGAGATAAAAGATAAAAATATTAATTTATTGTAGTAAAATAATGTTTATGTTAACAAAAATATGACATTTATCCCTCACAATGTATCTTCTATTCATGTTAGTAAGTCCTCACACATGCTAGGATTAAAATATAATTAATTAACATTTATTTTCAAAGTGGTTTCCTTTTACACCTCATAAAAAATAGAAAAAACTATTCTTCAAGTAGAATTGATGGTTGTCTTTCATGAAATCACTCAAATGAAAGGCCCACCACATTTCTAACATGTAATATCTACCTTTAGATGATGGAAAGGGATTTCAATCTCTACAATATATTGACTTGTGAAGACACATAACAATATGTGATCTAAAACTCAGGGGTTTTGGTTGAAATACATTTCAAGAACAAAAAATAGCACAATTATCATAATAATGCTATCTCTGGGAAGAGATGTCTTATTGCTCACAAGATTGCAGATACAAACATATGCTTATCTTTGGGAAGAGACGTATGATCCCCTTCTCAGGATACATCTTTATTTATACATATTTTGAAGGCAAGAGGAGGATTTGGAAGGTCACCAATCTCGAGGGAGATGAAGTGGTTTAACTTCCATGATTTACAAAAACACATAGTTTAAGAAATTACTATTTTTAAAAACTTTTTATTTTTAGACAACACTATTACAATTAAAATTTTGGGCACTTCTATTGGGTTTTATGGGGTCAAAAACCACCCATCATAGTTTTGTGCCATCACATCGTATTCTCCTTATTTTTATCTTTTCAATGGTTTGAACGGGGAGTCAAACGGAGCTATGGTTCCAAATTTATGGCTCCCAAAAGTTCTAACACGAATTGGGGTAGAACCGTTGCCTAAATTATCACATGAAGTGTTTCCCAAATCAAGTTGATCTTCCATATATTGTTATTTTGCCTCATGAGTGGGTTATGGTGGTTTAGAAACCACTATTTGGCTTTGAGAGATAAAAAAATTATCACATACGGGGTGTGATTAATATGTAGTGCCATTGCCTATTGGGTGATGGGAGATGGTTTCTTTATGGCCACTATGAAACCAACATTGGGTTTGTGCAAAATAATTTATGCCTTGCTCATAGTGAAATATTGTTGATTACCCTTATTTATAATAGTATTCCATCCATCTAAAGATATTTTTGCATTATTATTCACCTCAGGAGAGGTTTTGAATGGTAGGGATGGTCTAGAGTTGGCCATCAATGGGAAATAATGGATTTTGTGGTTCGTGGCTCGATAGTGAAAATAAGTATTCAACATGTTGACATAAAGAATCTTATGCGATAAATGATTATCACTTATTTTGTTATCCATCATTTTATTTAGATATTTCAAAATATCCACTTCCATGAAAATACATTTCTAAAGTTAGGCTACATTAAAAACAAATCTCAAACCATATGATGTGCCCTATGGGTTTAATCAATATGCAAAAAAAAATCACAAGGGCAAGGGGAGGCCAAGAATTTATATCCACTTTAGAATTTTTAGTTTGGCATGCTCCAAGAAGACAAAGTCTTGGGTTTAATTATAGAATATGAGCAACATGTTGTAGATAAACTAGGGGGACCATGAGAAATAATTTTGAGATAATGATTTTGGCTATTAAAGAGAAACAAAAAAAAACACTTGACCATGTTTTAGACTCCCTCAAGTTTAACACATGGTATGCTAACCAAGTGTTGTGGACCCAATGTTTTAATATAATTTCAACAAGAACCCAACCAAAAAAATTAGGCAACAAGAGTATATTATTCATAATAATTGTAAGCTTTGTCAAACTCAAGGAATTCTAAAATAATAGTAGGGAGGATTTTAGGAGTAGGATCATTACCTCATGGAAGACCTTCGAGATAAATTTCTACACTTGTTTTAGTTCCACTATTTCCCATAACTCCATTTTAAATATTTGCAACAAATACTACATGACTCGAGGATAAGGGATTTAAATAAAAAGACTATCTACCCAAAAAATAGTGAAATAGAAGATGCAATTCTATTAAAGCATGACCTTTCAAAAAATGAAAAAAATCTAAGCTTCTTACTAATAAAAATTTAAGTTTGATTAGAAAGCATGTGAAAACTTATAAACATTTAATATCTCTTATAATTATATATCTTTATGGTATAATTTATAACTATGGGGATGCTTGATTGATTTTTTGGGTCTTATTTCTCAATACTAGGAGTCAAACCTCTCTACTTGAAATTTTTTTATCCATTTTATCATTGATGTATTAAAGGTGCACAAAATAATTTTCTTCACAATTTAAATATATTTTTATTGGTGCACTTAAAACTATTGAGATAATATGTGTCAATCAATATATCAACCTTTACAACATGTGTTCATTTTTCTTGGTGCACTTAAAACTATTGAGATAATGCATTTCAATCAATTTGTCAACCTTAAAATATGTGTTACATCATGTTTAATTTTGAAAATAAATGCATCATTAATAGATGGTCTCAATAAGCGGATTGGTGTTTATTCATATTAATTATTTGTAGTGATTATTTTGTGATTACATGAATTATTATTCATTACATGTCCACACATCATTTCATATAGTCCTCCTTGCACTTACATCCCCTAAATATTTTTTAAGAGGTGATTAAGTTTGTTTTTAAACTTAATACATTCCCATTTAGTGGTTAATGTTTTGCATATTTTCTAACTTAGCCTAAATTTTGTGAAAGAGGTCTCATGGTGAGTCTATAAGATTTGAAACCTTTGTCATTACTTTTAATTATTAATTTATTTCTTGTTGTCTCTGTATAGTCATTTTCTTCTCCTCCTTTGTCTTTTCCTCATGTGATTTAACTTCCTATGTTGAATTTAATGTGTCTAATTTTTAGATTTCATATGGAATAATGTTTCATAGTTTTCTCTCCTTACTTCAACTCATTCTTTTCTTCTTCTTTACTTTTTAATTCTTATATCATATTGGGTTGTTCTAGTTTTTTCCCCCTTATTTTTCAGTGCTTTATATCATTTTGAGCTAGAAACTTTTTCTTTGCTCTCTCTTTCTCATATTTTTTTTTTCTCAAGTCTCTCTCTCGTCAATCACCATACTTTGATTTTTTAATCGATTTGATATTCTTTGAATGGACATGGTTTTTCCCTCTTTTCTCTTCTTCAATAAATGGGATAGGAATGGATATATCTAAAAAAAAATAGAACTCTTACTTCCTATTTCTATTATAGATATAGTGTGGATGTCTCACCACTCTACATATACTTTCCTAACTCCATAAATATGAAAGAACCATGTTGTGATGATGCATGATCCTTAAATTTTGGTTTGAGGTTCATTTGAATGGTCTTAAATATTGATACTACCTATTATACTCAAATTTAAAACCTTCTAAAAGAAGATTTTTAGTTACTCTTCATAAAATTTGAAGTGCCAATCTATAATATTCCTTTCACTCGTTACTCAAGAATTCCCCTGGCCTTTTATTTTATAAAGTCTATTTTCCTTACCATACATGAAATTTTATATAAATGTAAAAATAAAATAAAAATTTGAAATTTCATGCAACCAATACATCATTCAATGAATTTAATACATATACTTCTCTTCCAATGAGACCCAAAATTAACTAATCTTTGGTAATTTAAGTAAAAATAAGATATATAGAAGACACATATAAAATGACATTACACTTTAAATATAATCTCCCTAATCAAATAATGTGAGTACCAAATAAAAGAGGTCTCTCCGAATTATATATGTATTAAATTTTATTAATCTCAATAAAAAAGGATTATACCAAATAGAGGAGGTCTCTCCAAATAATATAAGTATTAAATTTTATTTATCTTAACAAAAAAAGACTATAAATCTTTTGATGGATACCCATACATTACACAATTTTCTCAACAAAACTAAAAAGTTGTGAGAAGTAAAATAATTTTTTTATTTACATTTCATATTCTCATTAAATACACTAAATTAAAAAATAAAGTGGATAAATATTCAAATTCCATCCTCATGTGTATATAAAAATTATTTTATGTACAAAAATAAATATTTTAATAAATTAAATTATTATATTTTAGATCAATATTCTTAAAAAAACCTCTTGTAATCCAAATTATATATTTATTTGTCATTTTTCTTTAATTTTACTATTCCTTTGAGTTTTTAAAATTTAATTTGATTTAAATTCCTTTTAATATATCTATCACTTGTTCTTATGTAAAAAAATAAGTAAAGTCAATTAGCTTTTTTATTATCAACGTCTTCAAATAGTGATACTTCAGGTTTGTGTTTGGTCTTTGCATGAAGGTTTATGTTTGGTCTTTGCATGAAGTACATATTTCCTTACAAATTTGATAGAACTTTATAAGGGGTTTATAAATAATATATATTACGTATATATTTACTAAACCCCATCATGTTTTTGATATTCTAAAATTTTTCCATATAGCTTAAAAACAAACCCTTTTGTTCATACTTTCCTAAAGCTATTATATTTTAAACATGTAGTGCTTATAGTTGTAGTGAATGGATTTTTATGAGAAAATAGATATAAAGAATATTTGGCAATGATTATTGGTTGGTTATTTGTTATAATAGGACCTTTTTTATTTATCTAATATATTTTAGAACATTTATTATAAAAGGTTGTTGTAATATATATGTTGTAGAACATGGTATTGTTACCACAAGAAAATATGTTGTGAAATGTGTGTTGTTATGGAATGCATCTTATTGTTATAGAATATTTGTTGCTATTGTGGAATGTCTATTTTTATATATTGTATGTTACTATTATAAACATTTATGGTTATAGAAAGATTTTTTTTTACCAAATTTATATCATATCAAGAGATTCCCAACAAGATTTATAAAATTAAAGTGTTAAAGAAATCGATAAATCGAGTTATTCGTGGATAAACAACTATTATAACACTACTACATGATTTTTGATATGGATGCATAATTTTCAAGACCCACTGAAAACATTTTATTTTGGAAGAAAACAACAGTAGTTGTAAGTTGGAAATCGACAAAAAAAATAACAAAAATCAACTAGTATTATATTTATAAGTTATTCTAGTTAATTATAGATTTAGCATGTTGACATCTCATATGGTTTCCTTTCATTTGTTTGCTTCATGTTGTTTAGAATGATTCCAAGTACTGTTATATCTAAAATAAACAAAAATGTTAGAAATTTGTTAGACCATTATGAGTATTTTAATCTCATGGTTTATGAAACTAAGATGTATATGGTAGAGACAATCACGAATTATAAGGAAGTTAAATAATAATACAAGTGAGAGAAGAAATAATATATTTTTGGTAGCAATATTTAATTAGTACACTCAATCTGTTTAATTGATAAATTCAAAAATATAATCTCAGTTTGTTGCATAAATTTTTAAACTAAGGGGAATAAAACGTCAAATTTAATGGGAAAGGACCTTTTTGCGAGGATTTATTTTTAGATGACTTCCCTTCAAGTAGTTTAGGTTTTCTTTTGATGAGTAAATGTTCGTTCATTTCAATTTATAATTCTAATTTTATGTGTGAAATTTCAATTCAACAAATATGTGTATGATATTAATTCAACAAATAATTCAAAATCATATATTCAATTCCAAAACAACAATTATTTAGTTTCATAAAAACTTCCTTTCAATTTAATAATTAATTTTTTCCACAGTTATTTTCATTTTAGTAATTATTTTTTCAATTTAATAATTAATTTAAATTTTATATGAAATTCCCTCTTGAGTAATCCTAATATTGTATACCATGTCTTAATTCTTCAATTCACTCTTTAATACTCTTTGCCATTAATTGCATTTGCATAAACTCAGTCTAAAAGAACTTATCAATCACATATATAATGTATGATATCTTGTAAAAATTACAACCTCATATTGATAAAGAATAAAGTGTCAAAACAATAATAACAATTTTTAATATTGTTATAGAGGATATGTGTCAAAACAATAATAACTCATCAAACCCTGAATTAGGAATAAAAATTATAAAGATAATATAAAAGAAGACTTGACATTTAATTTGTCCTACTTTTATGTAATGCTTTTGCTTTCATTGTTATTAGATTAGTTCATGTTACTTGTATGTATTTTAAAAGAGAGAGAAAAAGGACATTTCTTCCAAATTATTCTAACATTAATTTAAGGTTAGAGGTGGATTCACTTACAATTGTAAGATAAGTTTTTAAAAAATTAATAACGATAATAAATTCCATAAAATGAAGAATTATAAGAAATTTTATAAAATGTATGAAGTGAGGAGTGGGTTAAATAAAGTGTTCCTATAAAAACATATTATCCATTAGTAATATTTCTCTTAAAAAGATCAACTCAACCCAATCTACCCCATAAATAATTAATATTAAATAAAAAATAACAAACTCAAAGTACAGGGACATCTAATAAGTAGATTATTTTTGAGTTCCCAATCAACGTCTCAATAAGGAGAAGTCCCATGAATAAAATTCTACCATTAGTAATCCCAAACATCCATAGGCTCATGAGCAAAGATCCAAATACATTCTTATTTAAATTTTATGTGTTTTGTAGGATTTATGACTACCAAATTGATATATATTAGATGAAGTTGCTTCTAGCAGCATTGGAAGATTCAATGTTTCATTTGTTCATGGGGTTGGGAAAAAATAGAATATAAAGTTGGAAGAAAATGAAAGAAAAGTTTCAAAAAAGAGTAATGGATCCAATAAGAGAACATCTTCTAAATGATCTTAAAAACAGGATGAATAACTAAAATAACTATAAAGAAATACATGGAACAATTGTAAATTATTTTAGGAAGATCCAAATAATGCAAACTAGATTTAAAATCAATGAAATTGGTATTCAGTAAGATTACATGGAGACATTGAACCTTATAAGTGGTGGAATTGTTTCACATTTGGAATATGACGATATTTTTATAATCTACTCAAGGATTATGCCAAAGAAAGTGAGAAGCCAAAGAACAATCAATTCATCGTTGACCAAAACTAAGGAAGGGGAAGTTAAAAGAGCTGAAATTTTGATGGACATCCTAAATTCGATGGTCACACAATTGGATACTTTCCAAAAACAAATAAATTGGGAAGATGTTATCATTTTCTCATGTTATAGAAAGAATAAATTCGATCGTGTATGCCAACCTACCATGACAAAAACTTATGGCATCTAGAAAGGAAAGTGGGATACAAATGAACATCCATTAGAAGCTAATGTATTATGAGATGGAGAGGATCTAAGTTTAATTCATGGCTTAAAGATACGATATTACATTATAGATATTTAATTTTGATATAATTATTGGAAAATAATATTAGATTATTAGTTTATTTTAAGTTTTGTTATTCACATTAGAATTCATATATATATTTTTTAATTTTTATTTTCTCATAAATATGTTAAAAATTTAATATTTACATATTATTTGTGTGAGATTATATTTATGATAATAGGTGTATGTGAATAATCACTTATTTAAGATAGGTTTTAAGAGAGATATCATAATTGTTGAGTGAAGATAGGCTTTCTAGAATATTTTTAGAAGTGTTAATATAACTAGCATACATATCTTAGATAAATCTATGTAAAATATACCAATAGATATCATTCTCAAGGGCATTCCATTGTGAGTAGTTCGAGAATGATATCTATCGATGTATTTTACATAAATTTATCTAAGATATATATGCTAGTTATATTCTATTGTATCAATTTTAATGCCAAATATTTTTATCTTAAAATTAAATTTATTATTAATTTTATATTTTCATCTCATTTTTAATGTCAAATATTTGTCCTTTTAAAAATTAAAGGATGAAAGAGATTGACATAAATTAATTTATGAAAAATTGCTAAAAAATTTTTAGTTGTTAATATCGAAGAAATCAAGCATTTCATTTTCTTACATATTAAATAAAGTTACCACAATAATAAATATAAAATAAATAAATATTTTTTTTTTTCTTTTATTTTAAAGTAAATAAAATTATAAAAATAATTAATATAATTCACTTTGTCAATAAAATTATCACAATAACAAATATAAAATAATTATTTTTTTATATTTTAAAGTAATAAAAGTATCACAATAATAAATATAATAAATAAATAAATTCTTTTATTTTAAAGTAAATAAAATTATCACAATAACAAATATAATTCATTTTATCATTAGTAAATAGATAAATAAAGTCTTTTATTTTAAACTAAAAAATTACCACATTAACAAATATAAAATAAATAAATAAATAATTCTTTTCATTTTAAACTAAATAAAATTACCATATCATTTATTAAAAAAAAAAATCTTTTATTTTAAAATAATTAAAATTACCACAATAACAAATATAATTCATCTAAATAGATAAATAAAAAATTTCATTTTAAAGTAAATAAAATTATGACATAGTCAGTTTTTAATTAATTATTAATTACCCTCTTTCACACTTCTTTATGTTAAATTATTTTATAATTTATTTTATAATGTCCGCTTTCAAATAATTAATTATCAACCTACTCAGGTCATTACACCTTCTCACTCACCCCGGATGCTCACTGTAGGGAACACCTATGGATGTAACAAGACGCTTTCTTTGTAGATATATAATTAATTTATATTGGATATTTAACATAGATTTTAAAAGAGATAATAAAGTGAATATAGACTTTGTAAAGTATTTTTATAGACTTTGATATGATAAGACCTTTTTTTTTTTTTGAAATAATCTGCCTATATATTAGATATAATCAAACAAATTTTATTGTGGATTAATTTAATATAAAATTATCATTTAATTTCGTATCAGAGCAGGTTTGTGCAAACCATAGAAGTTTAATAATTTGATAGGAGTCGTTAGATTATAGATTATGGCATTTTGAGAATGGCAAGGAGTTGATAGATTTCAGTTAGTAAGGTTTGCAGAAATAAGTCTTATTTTTAGATATTGAGCAAAGCTATAAGGAGTGCTATTGCAGTGTAAATAAGGAGGATTCAGACCTGCACATGGCATGTAGCCAAAAATGTTGTGTTGATACATGTTCCATGGTTTCAACTGGCTTATATATATCAATAAATTGATAGCAATTTTATTTCTGAGATTGCATGCATTGTCGTTGTGATAAATCACACTCTTGATATTTTATGTGGCTTGCACTTCTTCTTTGGATAGAACCTCTCACCAACAGCTCCTAAATAATAGTTGTAGATTTATTATTTGTATTAAATTTTGGACAGTTTGTTGTTAGATATATTTTATCAAATGTCTGTGCATAGTTAACTGGTGCGTGTTTCAATTGGTAGCATTTATATGGAATCATTGAATTATATAGAATGTGGGTAGTATATATAGCAAATCATGATGAGTAAGCATACATTTAAATTAGTGAGCTCCTTCAGCTAAGCAGTTACGAGTAAGGGACATCTACGCCATCAAAGTCATCTAGGGAACAATCTTGGGCTTAACTATTTGAATCTCTGTGTCAAGTACCTAGAGAGATTTGTACCTTGGTGGATGGATATAAGCAACCATCATCGTCACCAGTCGAACTACAACCCTTTCGGTTTTTAGTGGTGATTTTAATACAATTCAAGTCATTTTTTTGTTTATATGTTTAGTGGTAAGATTATTAATTGGTTGTTTGATTGGTTGAGATTGTATTTATCTAAAAATCTATGATAGAATTTAGTAAGGTATTTATGGTTTTCAAATTGTATATATTGTGTATAGTGGTGGTTGTTTTAAATTATTTAATATATAGTTTATACAATTTTCAATGTAATAAAGCATGTACATTAATTATCATAGTTAAGTCGATGTCCAAAAACTCCTTTTGTAATGGACGCATTTTTGGGCAACCCTGACGTCCAATTTGAAGAGGGTATCTTAGTCTTATGGGGGGATTTTTCTCTAAAAAGGGCATACAACTAAACTTCATGATCCTTCCAGCTATTTGAGATAAACTCAATGGAAGTCAAAGGTAATGGAGGTAGGAGAACTAATAGTGCCTCTTGTCAACTGCTAATGACGGGTCCACACTTTACAATAGTGACACCACAATGGTATGTGTTAAAAAAAATAAAGCCAAGGACATTCTTTATGTTAGCACTACTTATTCCCAGTTATCTCCGCTTATTCCCAGTTATCTCCGCCTCTTACGCCGGTTAACTCAGCTGCGCTCTAACAATTGCATGCTTCTGCTACGAATGCTCTCTAACTGTTGCATGTGTGTGAGTTAAGCTCATGTGCGTGAGTTAAGCTAACAAAGGAGGTTTAGATAATGTAGGAGATTAACGCATCTTTGAAGTCAATGAAAAATTAAAAAGTTTTTTTTCAAGAAGCTGCTCTATTTTTTCTCTGCTCTGTTTTTTTTCTCTTCTCTGTTTTTCAATCTGCAAGTTTTCATTCTAATACTGCTTTTCCAGCAAGATCTATAATTTATTTTGCAGATTCCACTACAATTTTACATGGTATCAGAGCCTAGTTGCCAAAAAGAAGAAGTACAGTTTTTTTTGCAGATATAGAAGATCAGAGCTAAAAAATGGAATGTTCACCCTCTGCCATTCTCACACCATACAACTATTTTGATTGGAAGCCAAAGATTCTACTTCAGCTCAGAAGTAGAGGCCTCTATCGGATAGTTATGAATACAGAGGTTGAACCCAATCCAGCAGTTGAAAAATCCAAATACTTCAACCGCATGGATGAAGCATTTGGTTTGCTATGCTTATCCATCTCTCCAAAATTGTTGTTTCATGTTGAGGCATGTACAACTCCAAACCAAGTTTGGAATACATTGGAGACTTTTTTTGGAAAGCAAGATGAAATAAGGGGTCATATCCTTGAAAATGAGCTCAACTCATTAGATCCAAGGATTTTTGATAATATTCAAGATTTCTTCACAAAGTTCAAGGCCTTATTGCTTCAGCTCAAAGGATCTGGTATTGAAAAATCCAAGGAAGAAAGCAAATTAATCCTTTCTATTCTATCAAAGTTGGGTCCAGAATATGCAGTGTTTGTCTCTGCTTTCCACACAGTTAGGCTCACAACAAGAGCAACTTGGAAGATGCCCACACTGGATACCTTCATTGAGTCTCTAGTACATGAGCAGGATAAGCTTATAAAGATGGGCACATTGAAGAATTCCAAATCTCATGCACTTGTTGTGCATGCAAGTGGGAAGAACAATTCCAAATCCAACCAGTAATTCAAAGGCAAAGAAAAAAAGGATTCATATCCAAGAAAGGAAGGCAATCCCAAACCTCCAGATGGATCTACTGGCTCAAAAGAAAAGAAGGACAAAAAGGGCAAATCAAAGTGCAGCTATTGCAACTGTGGGTACCATCCAGAATCATCATGCATGAAGAAGACCATTGATCTCATGGCTCAGACACTTCAACAACATAATCTTGGTAGCCTTATCCCTAAGAGTGCCAAGAAGAAGCAGGAAGAAAAAGCACCTGAAACAAGAGACAATGCTCATGCATTGATTGCTATTCATTCTTCTTCAGATGCATGGATCATAGACTCTGGAGCTTCACACTACATGGCAGCCACAAAAGAAGCTCTTTCTTCTTTGAAACCATATTCTGGTTCTCCTATTCTCATGGGAGACAATTCTCCTGTAGAGGCAACTAGAATAGGGAGGGTAGAGGTTGGAATTGGAAGTTTTGAGAATGTCTTACATATTCCAAAGCTTTCTGTTAATCTTCTTTCTGTGTATCAAATGACACATACTGGAACCGGTAGGAGAGTTGAATTCACCCCTGATTCGGTGACCATATTTGACATGCAAGACAACTCCAAAATTGCTGTTGGTAAGGCAAATCATCACTCTCATCTGTACACTTTTTTTGATTTTGTTGCTAAATCAGATTCTACTTTACTTCTAACACATGCAAATGATGAAAGTAGAATTTGGCATGAAAGATTTGGTCATTTAAATTTTAGATACATGCAGCAACTTAACAAACAGGGAATGGTTAAAGGCTTGCCAGCCATAGACTTTTCTGATGGAATTTGTGAAGGATGTGCTCTTGGAAAGCATCCATAAGAAAATTTTCCAAAGGGGAATGCATGGAGAGCATCCTCTCCTTTAGAGCTTGTTCACAGCGATCTTATGGGTCCATTTCCTGAACCTTCCATGAGCAAAGCCAGATATGTGTTAACATTCATTGATGATTACACAAGATACACATGGGTGTATTTTCTCAAATTCAAATCTGAGGTGTTTGAGAATCTCAAGATTTTCAAATCCCATGCAGAGTAGTCTAGGAAAATGATCAAGATCCTCCGCACAGATAATGGAGGGGAGTATGTCAACAATGATGTCCAACATCTTTGTGATGAAGCAGGAATACAATTGCAAAACACAGTTCCATACACTCCACAACAAAATGGGGTAGCTGAGAGAAAGAACCGATCTTTGAAAGAGATGGCTAGCTGTATGTTGCATGCTAGGTCCCTTCCCTCCAAATTGTGGGTTGAAGCAATCAATTGTGCTTCCTACATACAAAACAGATCTTTTCACAAATCTGTCACATGACAAACACCTTTTGAAGCATGGAGAGGCAAGCAACCAGAAGTCACACATTTTTGCATCTTTGGATCTCGTGCTTGGGCACGCATTCCTGCAGATAAGAGGAAGGCTTTGGAGCCTCAAATCAAAGAATGCATCTTTGTTGGATATCCAGATGGTGTAAAGGGATACAGAATACTAGAACTTTCCACAAAAACACTCTTCATTGAAAGGAGTGTCTAATTTGATGAAAATCTTCCACATGCATCTCAGGTACAACATGCCACCACCTCTATGCTTCCTCATCTTACAAATCTCAGAGATACATGCAATCATTCTGATCTTATTTCAGATATTTCTAAATCTGATTCAGAGGAACATGAGCATGCATATGCTGATCCACAACCAATCCTTGATTTGGATTCGAGTGATGATTCAGTATCCCATGTGGAAAATCAAAGAACAAGGAGCTTAGCTGATATATATGAAGTCCCTCATGCACTCTTAGCTACCGAGCCCATCATGCCGATGCATGCCTATGTGGTTTTAGCATCTGACCCTCAAACTTATGCAGAAGCTACAGGGAATCCTCTTTGGGAAGCAGCCATGGATGAGGAGTACAACTCCCTCATTGCAAACCAAACTTGGGATTTGGTTCCACTTCCTTCCAATCGCAAGCTTGTCAGATGTAAATGGGTCTATAGGACAAAGAAATCAGCGGATGGACATGTGAGCAAATATAAAGCACGGTTGGTCGCCAAAGGTTTTCAACAAGTTCATGGCATTGACTATGATGAGACTTTTGCTCTAGTGGCAAAAATGGACTCCATTCGATTGGCTCTTGCCATTGCAGCATCAAGAAGGCGGGAGGTTCATCACATGGATGTGAAGAATGCATTTCTTCACGGTGATCTTGAGGAGGAGATCTACATGGAGCAGCCACAAGGGTATATACAAAATTCCTCATTGGTATGTAAACTCAAGAAGTCACTCTATGGCCTCAAGCAGGCACCTAGAGCTTGGTATGCTAAAATGGATTCTTATCTTCTGTCTCAAAATTTCATAGGATGCAAATCTGATCCAAATGTTTATATGCTAAAAACATCTAATTCTTTGTTGCTCATAGTACTCTATGTAGATGATCTACTAATAACAGGTGATTCACCCACCACCATTGCTGCAATTAAAACCATTTTGCATGATAGATTTTCTATGACAGACATGGGTCTCCTACATTTTTTTCTTGGCCTTGAAATCAGCCAGAATCAATCAAGAATCACAGTTGCTCAATCCAAGTATGCACGAGATCTCTTGGTTCGGTTTCACATGACTGACTGCAAGTCAGCTGTCACACCTTTCCTATCAGGGGTCAAGCTTGAAGATGGCAAGGATACACCATTGGTTGATTGCACACGCTACTGTCAACTTGTGGGGAGTCTTCTTTATCTCACTCACACTCATCCAGATCTCTCATATGCAGTGGGGGTTGTTTCTAGATACATGCAAGAGCTGCATGAGCTACATTGGAAGGCTGCCAAGCGTATACTTCGCTATGTCCAGGGAACCATTTGCTATGGGATTCATTATTCAGCAAGTTGTGCTTTGGATCTCATTGGCTACACTGATTCTGACTGGGTTGGTGATAACATTGATCACAAGTCCACTTTAGGATATGTTCTTAGTTTGGGATCAGGGCCCATTTGTTGGTCAAGGAAGAAGCAATCTACCATTGCTTTATCATCAACAGATGCTGAATATAGAGGTGCAGCCAACGCTACCATTCAAGTCATTTGGCTGCAACACTTCCTAATTGAGCTTGGTATCCTCTTTCATCGTCCAACTGTCATTTGGTGTGACAATCAAAGTACAATGAAGGTTTGTAGAGATCCCATACAACGGCAACGGACCAAACACATCGAGATCCACATGCACTTCATCCGCAAATTGATACATGATGGAGTCATCGACTTGCAGCACTGTGCCACTTCTGAATAGATTGCCGACATCTTCATGAAGACATTCACTGAGCAAAAGTTTCATTTTCTATGAGACCTTCTTAGTGTGAAGAACACTGCAACACAGTAGTTGCCATGCACACTTAGTATACTTTTGAGGGGGGTTTTTATTCCCACTAGGTTTTCCCTCTTTCCTCTTTTTTTGTCTCCTTAGTTAGACTTAAGGGGGGGTGTTAGCGCTACTTATTCCCAGTTATCTCTACTTATTCCCAGTTATCTCCGCCTCTTATGCCGGTTAACTCTGTTGCGCTCTAACAATTGCATGCTTCTGTTGTGAATGCTCTCTAACTATTGCATGTGTGTGAATTAAGCCCATGTGCGTGAGTTAAGCTAACAAAGGAGGTTTAGATAATGTAAGAGATTAACGCATATTTGAAGTCAATGAAAAATTAAAAAGTTTTTTTTCAAGAAGCTGCTCTATTTTTTTCTCTGCTCTGTTTTTTTCTCTTCTCTATTTTTCAATCTGCAAGTTTTCATTCTAATACTGCTTTTCCAGCAAGATCTATAATTTATTTTGCAGATTCCACTGCAATTTTACACTTTAGTGGTAGAGGAATTGTTTCATTTTTGTGATCGAGTGGCATCGATCTGATGCGCTGTCACCTCAGCGTCATTTTGCATTCAGCTTGTATGGGTCTACCTCAGTCAGCAAGCAAAATAAAGGCCAGAACCAATTTAAAAAAATACAGCTATCAGCAATGAAATGGTCCATGAATGAAGTGTATCGCAAGCCATCACTCAACAGGTCTACAAACCAATTGGCTTGGTTTTGACTACATTTAAATATTATCTAAATCTCAGATATAAAATTTGCCTACACCTTTCAACACTCTGGGTAGCATCTATTACCAGTAGGAGAAACATAAAAGGAATTCAGCACAAGATCAATATGGTTACAACATAACTATTGTGGCCACAAATCAATTGCCCATATCAGACATCTGACAATCCTTTATATTCTATTCAAACATTTCTCCTTCCTTTCTCATCAAAACCTTCAGCCAAAATCATGTCTAGCTCTCAAACACTGAAAAAAAGCAATTTTTCCAGAACTGTAAATTAATAAATAATTCCTTCTTACCGCTGCAAGTCTTACGCCATGTGCCTTATTGTACTGTAAGCCTCTGTGTTGCTTGCTTCACCTGGAACCTCCAATAATTTGCACCAGATGGTAGATTATTGACGATGTTTAACATGATGGAATTCATTAGCAACTCACACAACACTTTTTCTTGCTACGATCTTGGGGATATACTTGACTGTAATGTGGTATTATAATATATATATTTTTAGAAACTAAACAGTGAAAACCTGATTCTTTCGTACCACTAATAGTCTGACACCATGAATCTTCTTGAAGCGTAAACCCAAGAAGAGTTTTCTTTTTTTTTTTGAAATGACAGGAATTGGTTTGCATCTCTTAGGACAACATCTGGTGGAACTATCACTTAAATTCGAAAACCTTACAAATAAGAAGAGACCATTCACGTCTTCTCCACTTGCAGTTGTATCACAACCAAAATCCCTTAGACATCATGGACACTATGTGCAAGAATAAACAAATACAGATACATATGGAAACTGTACCTCAAATCCTGTTGTGTCATACTGCCTTCTTTTTTTTCTGTATCGGAAAGAATGTTGTAAGAGTAAGCAACTTCTTTAAACAATTCTGATGCTTTAGGATTGCTTGCATTTTTGTTAGGATGATATTTGAGAGCAAGCTTTCTGTAAGCAGTCTTTATTTCCTGGTCAGATGCATCCCTAGATACTCCAAGCACTTCCTACGGATCCCTTCTTGAAGTGGGAGGAATGCTGCTATCTAATCTCGCTGAATCCATCCTTATTTATTGAAAGTGAAAACAACAGTGCCGGTGCCAATCTGGACCTCCGATCACTGCTAAGAGCTGCAATTGAACAAATTTTATTCTACGTACCTCTCATTCCTCTTTTTTTTTCCTCTTGGTTACATTCTCTACATTCCTCTCCCCTTTTTTATTGAATTTTCTTTTTCTCTTTTCAAGAATCCTCTCTAACTTCTACACCCAACTTGGGCTGAAGGTAAAATAAAAATAGTTTTAATCTTCAACAATATACTAAGGTTGAAATATTTTCAACCATTTCTCTGTTTATTCCCTCAACAGCCCCAACAATTTACTTTTTACTTTTATTTTTTTACAATTACTCCTTCGTAACAGCATATTAGAGGGAAAAATATAAATTATTGAATTTGAATTTAATCATGACCATGTCTTGCCAAGATGTCTGTAGATGCTTCTGCATCATACTCTCCCTCTAGAAAGGATTGAACCTTAGTTCAAATGAATTATTGCCTCCATGTATTAGTCTTCATTATATTCCTAGATCCCAAGGTCTTGTTGTCAATACCAATGCTTGTCTTTGTTTGAAATAGTCTTTGTCCTTCATCTTGCTATTCTTCTTTTTCTGGTATGTTCTTCTCCTCATCTCTTTCTCAGCTACCATCTCCTACTTCCATGCTTTTTCATCTTCATTCATGTCTTCTAGATCTTCTTGTTGTTCTTCTTGGTTCGGGAGCTTCTCAAATGACTCATGTATGTCATTCACTTTAGCTACCTTCATACCTGCATACAAAACATTCAAAGTCACCTTAGAATCAAAATCTTTAGGCCATGAAGCCTCTTGTTTGTCTCCATGCTCTTGTTCCTTGACCAAAACTGCCTTTGCCTCATTGCTTTGCTCTTGTCTTGTTTCACTCTTTCCAATGCTGTCTTCACCATGGCTTGTACATGTATGTAGCTCTTTTGAAGAACTAAATAACTCTTCTAACATTCTTATTTCCTCCTTTAGTGAGATCTCATATATCCCACCATTCTCTTCATCAAACTTGGGTCCTTCTTTCTTAAGGATTACTTGCCCTTCATCTCTTATCTCATTTTTTCTTAGCTCTTGCCTCAATTCATTTTCCATCTGATCAATAGTGCCACCATGTTGACATGTGCCTCTACACAACTCTCTTGGAGGATTCAACAACTCTTCTATCCTCTTCAACTCTTCACTCAACACAAGCTCATCCAAATCTTCATGTCCTATATCAAACTTAGGACCAAACTGTCTTTCATCCTCTAGAAATACATTCATCCATTCTATGGTTTCTTCATACAAGTCAACTTCATCATCAACATCAATATACTTATCAAATACAATTGTAGTATCCTTACCTTCTGTCTCCTTGCTCTCTTCAATCTCTACTTGAAGCCATCTTGATTGCTTTGCTGCATACTCTCCCCTTTCCTCATCATCCATCCATTTGGAATTCTCTCCTTGCTGCATATTAGTCCATATAGCTACTTTCCTTTTTTCATTTCTCATGAAAATATCATTTAAGAATTCAAAAACATCATCACAAACAATTTGTTTACCTTTCATCTTTGCATCCTCATGCTCTACCTCATTATTCTTTGAGAAGTTTTCTTTCTCATCTTCATTCTCTTAGCTGCTTGAATTACCTTCAATCCTCTTCCATTGACTTCTTGGTGTTGTTACCTCAACACTCACATCTTCACTCTTTGCCTTCTTAGGCACCCACATTTGTTTCTTCTTCTCATCATTTGTCTTCTCAAACCATGTAGGCATCCTGCATCCATGCTCTTGTACCAGCACTTCCTGTTGCTTGGGAGTTTGCTTCTTCCACCATTTAGGCATCACATATCCATGGTTAGTTGAAAACTTCACCTTTCTCTTTGCTTCTTTGTCATGTATATCAATAGTTCCATGCTTATAAGACAAATCAGTTTTTGAACTCGCCTTTACCTTCTTAACAGACTACTCCATTAGCTCTTTGATTTGCATAGCTTCTTGATTTTCTGTCCTTTCTTCTTCCTTTATGCTTGGCTGTTCTCTTTCCTCTTCTTGGCATTCAATGGCATCATGGAAGTCATCTTCATCTTCCATCTCTTCTCTTACTTGTAGGGGTTCTTCAACACCTTCCTTATGCATTAACCAATGCATCTCTTCTTCTTTATCAACAGCAGCAAATTCTTTCCTCTTTCTTACACATTCACTTGTGTACTTGGTGTCTTCTCTTGCACCAATCTCTTCATTTTCCAAGGCCCTTCTCTTGAACTTCACAAGGTTGCTCATACCTGCAATTACACATGCAAAAACAACATTAGATACAAAAGCAAGAGACCAAAATGTCTCTATGAGTGTCCTCTTAATGGACATTCTCATCTTTCCAAGTGCTCTTCCTGGCACTTCATCTTTTCTTTCTTCTCTTCTCTTGTTCTCCACAATGAGAACCTTCTTCACAACTTCTTCCTCTTTCTCTTGTTGCTCACTTGGCAACCTACTCGTCCTCTTTAAGCCTCTAGGGGCTTCTCTCTTCATGGCAATCTTCTTTTGCCTTCTTCTCCTCTTCCTTAGGAGATCTATTGGCCACTTCAACCTCCTCTTCATTGGCCACACCCATGCTTGCTTGTCCATCTGCATCCAAGACTCATATTCATCTACAAACTTAGCTAAATCTCTTTTCAAATTAGCAATCTCTTTATCAATTTCAATACTGGTCATACCTTTGATGCTTTCTTTCTTCTTGGTGCCCTCATATACCTTGCTGCTCTGCAGTGCCTTCAACAATACTTCCATCTCTGAGATCTTCACCCAAGTCTTTTCCACCTTGGTCTCTTGATCCCTTGTCTCACCCAAGCCTTTCCTCCTTGACTAGTCTTTTGACAATCTCCTTGATCTCACATAGGCCTTTTGCATCCTAGTCTTTTGATCCTTTTCTCAATCCTACAGCAACTCTTTATACAATACTTCAACAAATACAAATCACAAATCCAAGCTTACCTTGCTTTAGATCTTCCTCTTGAGCATTCACTTGCTCCCTTACTTTTGAGCTTCTCTTCTCAATTCTTCATCCTTTAGCTCACCTAAGTCTATTTCACCTTAGTCTTTTGGCAAACTATCCAAGCTTCTTCTTGGATCTTCTTCTTCTTCTCTTAAGCCTCAATGGATTTAAGACTTCCTCTTCACCTGTTTGCTTCTTAAACAAAATAAACTCAAATCAAATATCAAAGGTTATACATACCTTTCCTCAACAAATCCCAAGAGCTTCAGTCTCTGATACCAAATTGATGTGATGTCACCTCAGTTTCATTTTGCATTCAACTTGTATGGGTCTACCTTAGTCAGCAAGCAAAATAAAGACCAGAACCAATTTAAAAAAATACAGCTATCAGCAATGAAATGGTCCATGAATGAAGTGTATCGCAAGCCATCACTCAACATGTCTACAAACCAATTGGCCTGGTTTTGACTACATTTAAATATTATCTAAATCTCATATATAAAATGTGCCTGCACCTTTCAACACTTTGGGTAGCATCTATTACTAGTAGGAGAAACATAAAAGGAATTCAGCACAAGATCAATATGGTTACAACATAACATTTGTGGCCGGCCACAAATCAATTGCCCATATCGGACATCTGACAATCCTTTATATTATATTCAAACATTTCTCCTTCCTTTCTCATCAAAACCTTCAGCCAAAATCATTTCTAGCTCTCAAACACTGAAAAACAATAAATTTTCCAGAACTGTAAATTAATAAATAATTCCTTCTTATGGCTGCAAGTCTTACGCCATGTGCCTTATTGTATTGTAAGCCTCTGTGTTGCTTGCTTCACCTAGAACCTCCAAGATGGCAGATTATTGACGATGTTTAACCTGATGGAATTCGTTAGCAACTCACACAACACTTTTTCTTGCTACGATCTTGGGGATATACTTGACTGCAATGTGGTATTATAATATATATATATATATATATATATATATATATATATTTTCAGAAACTAAACAGTGAAAGCCTGATTCTTTCGTACCACTAATAGTCTGACACCATGAATCTTCTTGAAGCGTAAACCCAAGAAGAGTTTTTTTTTTTGAAATGACAGAAATTGGTTTGCTTTTCTCAGGACAATATCTGGTGGAACTATCACTTAAATTTGAAAACCTTACAAATAAGAAGAGACCATTCACGTCTTCTCCACTTGTAGTTGTATCACAACCAAAATCCCTTAGACGCCGTGGACACTATGTGCAAGAATAAACAAATACAGATACATATGGAAACTGTACCTCAAATCTTGTTGTGTCATACTGCCTTCTTTTTTTTTGTATTAGACAGAATTCTGTAAGAGTAAGCAACTTCTTTAAACAATTCTAATGCTTCAGGATTGCTTGCATTTTTGTCAAGATGATATTTGAGAGCAAGCTTTCTATAAGCAGTCTTTATTTCCTGGTCAGATGCATCCCTGGATACTCCAAGCACTTCTTAAGGATCCCTTCTTGAAGCAGGAGAAATGTTGCTATCTAATCTCGATGAATCCATCCTTATTTCCTAAAAGTGAAAACAACAGTGCCGGTGCCAATCTGGACCTCCGATCACTGCTAAGAGCTGCTACTGAACAAATTTTATTCTACGTACCTCTCATTCCTCCTTTTTTTCCCCTCTTGGTTACATTCTCTACATTCCTCTCCCCTTTTTTTTATTGAATTTTCTTTTTCTCTTTTCAAGAATCCTCTCTAACTTCTACGCCCAACTTGGGTTGAAGGTAAAACAAAAACAGTTTTAATCTTCAACAATATACTAAGGTTGAAATATTTTCAACCATTTCTCCGTTATTCCCTCAACAGCCCCAACAATTTACTTTTTACTTTTATTTTTTTACAATTACTCCTTCGTAACAGCATATTAGAGGGAAAAATACAAATTATTGAATTTGAATTTAATCATGACCATGTCTTGCCAAGATATCTGTAGATGCTTCTGCATCATGATCATATGTTGTGGCTATAAAATACAACAATGAGGACTTAGTCCTCAAATTTTAATTTTCAATTTGTGTGTGATGTGTTATATATTGTATCAATGAGAAACCTAGTAAATGTATGTGGGTATAATATTTCTAATTTTCCATGTTGATGTACTTGACAAAGAACTAATGTAAGTCTATATAAAATGGAGGGTGTGGGTCCCTATTCATTTTTAAGTTCGCATTGATGGTTTACATTTGATGTGTTCCAATGTGAATGGTTGATAAGAGGTTGATAGGTTCTCTCTTTACATTATTTCAATGTGTGTAGCCATATGTTTCAATGTTAGTACTACGAGTGGAATGCTAGGAATTTAGTACTTACATTATTATTTGTGTGAGATAATATATTTGTGCTAATAAGGGTACATATGAGTAATCACTCACATAAGATATGTTTTAGGAGAGATAATAGGGTAGTTGAGTGAAGAAAGGCTTTGTAGATTATTTGTAGGGGTTTTGATATGTCAAGACTCCTTATTTATAGGATATAATCTACCTATATATGTAATTAGTTTTTTTATTGAATGCAATAAAGAAGATTTTTTAATGTGTTAATTTGATACCAAATTAATAGAACACCTTTAGATTTTTAATTTATTTACCTTTGCCTCCTCCTCCTCATCTCCACACACACACACACACACACACACACACACATATAGGGCTTACTATTATCTAGTAGGTCATCGGGGCCCCAACCCCATAGTAGATAGGGAGTCTATATTATAGAAAGTTGACTCCCCTCCCTAAATATCCCTATCTAAATATAGGGGGGTGACATTCAAGGTCTCATCTCTAGATCTCTACTCTCTACTAATATATGTGATGGCTCGACCAATAGATAGATCAATGGTAACTAGGCAATAATCGATAGTCCATTGGACCTATATAGATAGATGAACTAGCTGAGATTATTCTTATATGGGTGTAGGTTGTGTGAGGGTGGGGTTAAACAGTCAATTTTACCAATGCCCCTACCCAAATCTAATTAGAGTATGAGTGGTGGACTAGCATGGCTCTACTCTGATTGTGCTCATTCTCTCCCACCCAAAGTGTTACATCAATGCATCATATCATATTACATATGTGATATAGGTGAGTAAACTCAATTGATTGATAGATATATTTCAATCATGGCCTATATATCTATAGAATATTCTCACCCCACTAATTTAGACTCATTCATCTTTGTTTTCTTGGCCTTGTTACACCTTGATAAGAATCATAGCATTCTGATAGTGGTCTAACCAATTTTATGCCATATAATTTTGGTCACATTAGTTTTATGTCCTTTGTTCCATCTTACCATATTTTCTTGTTTCTTTATTGTTATTTTTCACATTTTTCTATCATCAAATTAGGTGTGAATGTTTTCTAATTTGAATTCAAATGAGTCCACACACACACACACACACACACACACACACACACACACACATAGAGTCATTTAACACATCAATTAATCACACTAAGTCCACATATGTGAACACAATCATATTAAGTGTTATCATACTTTACCTTTATTTAACTCTTTACTTATTATGAAGGCATGTGGATGCATAATTATACCAAAATAAGTACATTGCATTAATGAATGAGCATATATTTTTATTTAAAAAACCCATGTATCATAGGGTTAAGTGTGGGAATGATCCAAAACTTATAAGCTTTGGTTGAGAGATAATTCAAGAAATAAGAAAAACACAATTGTAATAATGCTATCTCTGAGAAGAGATATTTTATTGATCAAATTTGTAGACCCAAACATATGCCTATCTCTGAGAAGAGATGTTTGATTTTCATTTCATGTTAAATCTTCATTTATACATGTTTTGAAGGTAGGAGTAGGATGTGTAAGGTCACCAATCTCGAGGGAGATTAAGTGGTTTGACTTCCATGATTTACAACAATACAGAATTTGAGGAATTACTATTTTTATAAACTTACTATTTTTAGATTGCACTACTAAAATTAAAATTTGGGGAACTTATATTTGTTTTTTAGGGGTCAAAATCTATTGATCAAATCTTAGTGCCATCTCACGATGTTCCCCTCATTCTTAGCTTTCCAACGGTTCAAATGGGGAGTTAAACGAAGCTATGGTGTAAAAGTTATGGTTCCCAAAAGTTTTGCCACCAATTGGGGTAGAGCCATCACTTGAATTGTCACCTGAAATGTTTCTCGGATCATTCCTCCCTCCTTGAGAAGCAATGGTCCCCATTGCATCAATATTTTTCATCAAGTGTGGCAGTTGTGTTTTGATTTGATTCCTGATGCATACTTGGAATAGACTGTGCTTTGTGGAGCTATGTAGGGCTCAATTGTTCCCTATTTCTATCTAACCATTAGTTTGTGGATGGAAGGTCATAAACTTCTTCAGCTTGTTATTTATTAGCTTTTGTTTTTGTGTTGTTTGTGTAGTCAGGGCTGCAACATCATCCCTTTTGGATTCCTGTGGCTTGGACACCATGAGAACAAATTTCTTGGCACTAATCAAGGAGATAGATGTAGAAGTTGGTACCTCTGGTACCCTGTAGCACCATGTTCCAAGAGTGATAATAATCCTTTGAGTTATTGATTCATAGATGCCATTTCGATCATACATGAATGGCTGACCAAAGAGTACATTGTAAACATCTAGACTGACCACATCACATAAGACCTCATCTTGGAAAAGTTTTATTGTATATGAGAGAAGACAGTTTTGGGTGACATGGAGGTTTCTCCCTAGACTCAACCATCTAATATTGTATGGCTTTGGATGAGACTTCATGGACAATTGTAGGCTTTTCACAACATTAGTAGAGATTAAATTCTTTTGACTCCCACTATCAAGAATGAAATGTAGAGGCTTACCTTTCACCCATAACTTAGAGTGAAACAACCTTTCCTTATCATCTGGCCCCTCCTCATGGGTCCATGATGAAGCAATGATTGCATTGGGATCAACATCTATAATCTCTTCTTCATCCTCTTTGATTTCAAGGTGTCTAAGAGGTAGAGCAGTAGATGTTGAGGATTGTGACTCAAAAAGCAGGGACTTGATGGCTCGACATTCTTCTTTAGAGTGTGTTCTAGATTTGTGGTAATCACATCATTTCCCTATCTTCCCTTCCTTTTACTTGCAATTTTGGCCTTGTGTTTGACCTTCTTTTTCACTTTTCCATTTTGTAGACTGATTCTTCATATTCATTCTTCCATGCTTCTACTCAATCTTTATCGTGAACTTATATGCCTCACTGAGTGTTTCCAAATTGAAGAGTTCTATATCTACCTATATATACCATTGTCATCCACCACAATATTTGAGAACCTTGTGTTTCTCACTTTCCTTGATGCCCAATCTCATAGATAGAGAATGAAAAATGTCAGTGTAATCTTGAATAGATTGTTCTTGACCTTGGTGAAGTTGTTGCCACTCTATATACAGATCATCATATGATCTAATGGGGTAATATTCTTCCTTTACAACTTCTATGAAATCATCCCAAGTAGGTTCCACCTCAAGGCCAATATCATCTATACTGAATCTCTTTTTGTACACTTTCCACCAATTTTTGATAGGCAATGATGCTTTCAAAAGAGCAAAATTGATCTTCTCTTTATCGGTGAATTTATTTATAAAAAAATAGGAAGACAATTGATCTAACCAATTTTATACTAAATCATCATTGATTTTGCCTTCAAATTTAGGGATATAAAAATTCACCTAAACCTTGAAGGGTGTTGGGGCACTAAAAAGATGTGGGGGTGCAGATGAGGAGATAAAATTTTCTATCAAGATTTGTTGGAGAATTTGGGTGAATTATTTTAGTATCTACACTTACTACTACAAGAGGGCTTCATTCACCATTTCTTTGAAAGGATCATATGTCTCAGTGTTATCCACCATTTGAGGTTGTTTGGAGTGAATAGGTTGATAGTCTATTGGTTCTATTTTCCACCCAAGCTTCTTGTAATTTGACCTCATCTTCGAGATGATACACTCTAAAGATAAACCGCTCTGATACCATTGATCCAAAACTTAGAAGATTTGGTTGAAATATAATTTAAGAAATAATAACAACACAATTGTAATAATTATATCTCTGAGAAGAGTTGTTTTATTGATCAAATTTGCAGACCCAAACATATGCCTATCTCTGAGAAGAGATGTCTAATTTCCATTTCAAGTTACATCTTATACATGTTTTTAAGGTATGAGGAGGATGTGTAAGGTCACCAATATTGAGGGATATTAATTGGTTCAACTTTCATGATTTACAACAATATAGAATTTGTGGAATTACTATTTTTAGAAACTTACTATTTTTAGATAGCACTACTAAAATTAAAATTTAGGGTAATTTTATTTATTTTTCAAAGATAAAAACCCACTAAGTGGATTTAAGTTCCATCTCATGATGTTCCCCTCATTCTTATCTTTCCAATGGTTCAAACAGGGAGTCAAACGGAGGTATGGTGCAAAAGTTATGGCTCCTGGAAGTTCTGCCACCAATTGGAGTAGAACCATCGTCCGAATTGTCGCCTGAAATGTTGCTCGGATCAGGGAACTAGATAAAAACATAGTTTGATTTTTTACATACATGATTTTGAAGTCCAAAATTGTACGTCTATTTTAAAGGTATAACTTGGGATGATTGAGGCAGGTCCCTCAACCAAAACACCAGAAAAATGGCATTCCTAGTGTGGTCATGAGCTCAATTAAAGGAAAAAGTATTCTAACATCTAAGGGAATATATTTATAAATCAAAGAGAGTTTTCTACACATCATTTGTTAATGAAGGGTTTCAAAAAAAAAAATAGGTCACATAGATCTAAATATTTGTTATTGAAATAGGTTGAACTCTTTCAATAGGCATGTTGCTTTCGAAGTAGTTTAATTCTAGTCTTGTTGATTTGGTGTTGTAAATTTTTTGTTACTAACTCAAATCATCATATGCCTTATACATTTTATTTTAAACTATTTATCTTCTTATTTTATACATTTTCAATCTCTATTAGATCTTAGGTAAGTCAAAAATTAGGTATGTGTCTCTATTTTTCCATTTTTAATTATCAATTACTTAAAACACTTTCATTCATCTTCCCTAAATCATAATTTTTTTAGGTTAGGTATTTATTTATTTTATTTTAATATATGTGGATCGTTTATATTGTATTCCCCCTAGATATATACGATCAATTAATTTTTTTTTAATACTTGTGATGCCTTCACATAAAACACTTAACAGCAAAGACAATAGTGCTCAATTATGACTAGTGACCCTCAATATTGCAATCCTTATCATCTATCCAAATGAATAATCCATATTAATCCCCTTCCCATATTTGATTCCCACTTGAAAGATGGTATCATATGATCCTACAAGGACAACAAGATACAAATAAATTTCATAAAAATTAAGGCTAGTGGAAACAAGCTCATATCTAATAATGGATTCACTCTCAGAGCTAATAATGGAAACAACTTGAATTGAATGGCATTAGTTATGGTGAGGCTAATAAACCTATCAATAAAACCAACCATAGACATCTAGCTTATAATAAAAACAATCTCTTTTTTCATAGGTATGGAGTAATCCAATCGTGTCATCCCTAGAGCATCACAATTACCCTCCCAACCTACATCTAACCATAATAATATGCCAACTCAGAGCTCTAGTTTATAGTAGTTAGGTTATGGGTTATCCCACTTACCCATTAAATTCTAAATACTTGAATAAGTTGCACCTTTTTTATAAGAGAATAGTTTAAAATCCATCACCTCAATAATCATTGAATAATAAGAAGGGAATTGAACTAGAAAATGACTTTTTACCCCCAATAACATAACACACCTAAGGATTCACATGTATTACAAAAATAAGTCTTGCCTTTTTCTCCTCCTTTCCCAAGAAAATTAAATCTAAAGGAGGAGACTCAAACCAAATTTGACATTTTAGGGTAAATAAAGAATGTATGTTTTTTAATATCCTTGTTCTAGGAAATTATAAATGTCCCAATCTATAGTAATACAATAAGATAACTATGTGTTGACAAACCTAGAAGGGAGAAGAAATATCCTTAAATAGTGCAATTCAAACAACTTGTTTACCTCATGCTTAAGAATATTATATGACCCAAGTACTCTATTCAAGGTATCCTAATAGTGGACATCTAGATAAATGTCCACCTCATTAATAACACATTAATAAACTTTCAAAAAACCATGAATGTAATGAAAAAGAAACCATGGACTAGTTAAAATTATAAGGGTGTGAAATATAGGTATTATCCTTTAGATGGTTCACTAATTTGCATCAAGCTAAATGGATTTATATATGATGTTTTCATTTCTATAAATTATGGGAGTACCTTGCATATTCCATAGTATTTTATCCAAATTCCATATTATGAGGTTATCCCCTTACTCTAGATAGACCATGGTTAACCATGATTGATGAATGTATTAATTATAGGTTAGAGACTATGATCTAATTCCGAAAGAAATAATACTGAGAAACTAACCCTATACAACCCCACATCCCTCTTTTGAAATTTAAGAACCCTTATGGTTGGAAAAAGTAAGAATAATCAAGCTCCCATCCAACATATCATAGCCATAAAATAATTACTTTTTTTAAGATGACCTAACGAAGATACAATAATTTCTAGTTTTGTACAAAATGTGTATACCCCACAATAGTTTGTAGATAATCTCTATCAGCATAATGATTGACTCTTAGAAATGTATTCCAAACTATGGTATATTTAATGTATATATCATTAATTCCCATCAGATTTTATTGCACCAGTGATGTTATAGTTATTTCCTAACCAAACTAGATTCAAATTCATCATTGACCAAAATCATGGAAACATTTTCTAGGAAAATTTTGACTATTAATAACTAGCTAGAACCTAAGCAATAATAGTAACTAATCACGATGTTGTAAAACCATAACCCTGCATTAAATTTAGAATTTAGGACATAAGGGGTATTCATCTCAATGTTTTCACCCCCCCCCCCCCATATCTATATCAAATATGACTATAGATCCATTCAAATACCACATTGCTAGACAAATCCAACATTGTGCACAATTTTTGCATCAAAATTATAAAAGTTACTGTTGGATTCATCTACCTCATTTTTTAAGAATTGAGGTGTCTCCCCACTGATTGTTATTCCTAATAATGGGGGTAAATAGATCATTTTTGTACATTATAGAGAATTTAACACCACTACTCAGATGGATCAATTATCTCTACCTTTTATTGATCACATCTTAAACACACTTAATGGGTATAACCATATTTAAATCACTTATGAAGATCATGATAAGACCAATTTCACATATCACTTGTATGTTAAGGGAAATTTAGAGTATGGATAAATTTTGAATCACTTCTATCTTTTTAGGATCAACCTCAATTACCCTTGGTTAGATATGGTGTCCTATGATAATAGCTTCCTTAATCAACATATAACATTTTTCATGACTCAGATAATCCTAGTGTCCTTGCATCTTTATAGGACTTTCTCTAGGTTAGCCATGACCCATTCATAGGAATTTCCATATAATGTGAATTTATCTATTTATATTACTATAGACTATTCATCAAATATTTTATGAAGGTTTTAACCCTGTTATTTAATTTATATTTTAAATATGTAGAATTTATATTAACACATGTATGTTAGTATACATTTCATATTTTGAAAGACAAAATTGTTTCAACACTAGTATTGCAAGATCCTAATTGGAATCCTCCCTTTCACATTCATATAGATGCTTGAGATAAGAAATTGGGGGTCATCCTTGGATAAAAAGATGGCCAATTGAACTAAACCAATCGCTTTACTAGTGAATAAATAAATAAAGTGAAGGCATTAATTACACATTAACTCTTCATGGTCTTACTTGCTAATATCATAGTAGGTCTCCCCCTTTTATCTACCTATCATGTAGGATGCCACATCCTTGAAAATGTCATGTTAGCTATTCAAAATGAGGTTACTTCTAGATAGGATGATGACATAGCTACCACACACAAGGATTTTATTTCTTAAGTAAAGGCTTTCAAAAATAATGACCCATTATCATTCCACTACATGGATAATTAATTACAAAGGGTGAGATAAATCATGTATTTCAAGTTTATTTCAAACCATTAGCTCTAAGCCTTACCAGGGTTCAAAAAATTCCATTTTTAGATCTCAGGCTACTTTTGAGATGGGTAGATATAGGGACCATCTTAAACCAACTTCCTACTCAGAGGTCAGAAGCATGAATAAGGTTTGTAATAAAATTCTCAAAGGAGACCTCACCAAATTTATGCTAAGGTTAAATGACCATAATGTCAACTTATCGAAAGAATTCATTATGGCATGAAATAAGAGAGTTGTGGAAGAAAGAGGCATTAGAATCTTTGTAATAAAGGAGATAATTGGGTAAGCCATAATAATTTCATGTAAAGTAATAAAAGGATTCAAATATCATTTGAAAAAATAGGAACTCCTATAGAGGTTTTTTTGAACTAATGAGTTCATTAAAATAGATAAAAAGGGGTTTCTTTGCTCGGATCTTCCACGTTAATGGCCTAAAATTTGCTTACAAATAATGAAGTATATTACACTTGAAGGTAAGTATACCCTCATTTTTTCTCATCACATTCTCTTGTTGAACCATTTTTAGGGTTACAAAATCATCCTTCCTTATTACCTCCTAAAATATCTAGAGAGCACTGCTCTCACGTACCAAATCAATGAAACTAATCCTATCATACACTAGGGTCTTATCTTGTTACTGGTAAAACATGGTGAGACCCTTTAGGTGAAGGAGGTTTCATTAGAGGGGTCCTCTACTGAGGAGGAATCCCTTGAGTAAGATCCTACCTTCGGGTCCCATCGCCTTATATCCAATTTTTCCCATGCTATCCCCAATTCTAAAAACTCAGTCAAGGATCCTCCCTTAAAACTTTCTATTTTCAAATCTAAACCTTTTTTGTTAGATGAAGTAATATTGAGGGAAGTGGTGGGGAAAGGAAATACCCCCTAGTAGAATTGATTAAAACCAACAAGGATTAGCTAGAAATGTTTAATAAAAAATTCTATGAGGCAAGGATGTGTTTAGTAGGCTTAATCTAGGATTAAAATTCCATGAACAAGGAGGTTGCCAAAATGATCCAATATTTCACTCAAACAACAAAGGCTGAAGGGAACCCCTTGAAGTAATATTTTGTGGAGGTAGATATTCCTTTCCCTACGCTCACCCCATGAAAAATACCCCTATAAAGAAATAATTGTGGAAGAGACCCATAATGATCCTACCTAAGGAGGATGCAGAAGGCCTAAGAAATAGAACTAGAGCTAGAATCACAAAGAATAGATAGGTCGCATAGGAGAAGGTGATTGAGGATGTGAAATTACCTATGAAGGGATCCCCCCTCCTAGAATATTTTGTACATTTACTTTCCTTTGGTTTTGTCCTCTGCATGGTTAGTTAGTTTCTAGTGCTATTTTTTATTTTTTGTCTTTCAGCCCATGGGGCTTGCTCCTATTTACTACACTTTTATATATACTTTGGGCCCTGGTCCCTGTAAAACCAAGATTTTTGCCATATCAAATAAAAAAACTACACATTAACGAAAAATTAATTTCTTGTATTAGTGTATGCCATAAATAATTTATTCTATTACATATCTAGATATCCTCTTTTCATTCATATTGGTCATTCTAAAATAATACATCGACTGTATAAACATGTTTTAATTGGTATAATCATTTGTTGGTTATTATTATTGTAATAATTTGATATAAATATTATTGATAAATTTATTCATGAGAATTATGTTTCATATTTTTTATCTAGGTAAAAATCAAGTGAAAAAAGTGTGCTTTTTTGACATGCATTCATTAATGAATACCTCTTTCCACTCTCTATCAAAACACCTTCATACATAGACATTAATAATTACTTAGCTATAGATAATTTTATACAACACTTTCACCTAAGGAATGGTACAATCTGATAATTTTAAAGGGACATTTTCATGGATTAATGACAACCTAGGTCAAATCATAATATTATGTCCTACTAGGCTACCAAAAAAAAATTCAAGAATACTTAACAAACTTTAATTTTTTTGAAAAAAATGAACGTATTACACCTTTGTTTATATAAGTGATTAATAAATTTTATCCATCCAAAATCACAATTTTTAGGCAAGAGATTGGAGTGCATATGGCCTACAAAATCTAAAAAATGGGACACGATGTTGTGCTTTCACTTCCTTTTTGACACTAGATGAAACAATGCCATGCATTAAGGTATTATAAAATATGAAATGTTTTATTTATTGTAAGTTTGTGATGATGAACCATGTGAATGACATTTATCTACCAAAAGAACAACCATCAAGATCCTAACTATGATATATTACTAAAAACATTATACATAGACACTAAATAATATTTTTGTTAGTGTGACTAGTGATAATGCATGGGGAAACCAACACAATCAGATGAGATGCCACTTCATCCTTAATATTTATGGAACCATTTTATAATGGGGACATGACTTTTTTAGTGTCATAGAACATCCTCTTGAACAAGAGGAGTATATTCTTGTATGTACCAATTATGTCACCTTATGGGTTGAGGTTAAGGCTCTGAGGCATGCATGTAAAGAGAGAGTGATTGATTTAGTAAATGAGAATATCTTCATAAGGTTTAGCATGTATTGGTAGATAATCATGAACTAAAGACCATAATTTTTTTCAAACCTTATTACTACATTGGTTCATGAAAATGAAATCTAACATTATAACTCAACACTTCATCATCCTTAGTTCAACAGATAGTGTAGATTACAAACATAGAGTTGGAAAATATCATGACTAGAATAGTCAAAATCTACCTCTAAGACTAGGGACACAAATTTATTGAAGTAGTATGGGCCTACTGAACTACACGGAAGAAAACTATTGGATTCAACCCATAAGAACTCTTATTTGTAAAAAGTATCATCCTTTAGATTAATTTATAAATAAAAATGCTATGGATCACACTAGAGATAGGTATTTACCTATCTAAGGAAAAAAATCAATGTTTGTAAAAATTGAATCCCTTGGATGAGAATTGATTCTACACACAAAGGTTACCCACTAGTAGTGAATTCTATAGCATGAATAATTTTTACAGAACAAGTGATTGCAACTAGGAAATTGGGTTATTTTATATGACTCGCTATATAAATATTTAAAATGGAAACTCAAAACCCAATGGTTAGGTTCCTACAAAGAGCTTTAAAATATGGTTTATTTAGAGTGGAAGTCTCTCATGTTCAATGTATATAGACTCAAGTTATACAAGATATTAGTGTATATTAGGACATACCCTTTTATTTAATCTAAGATGAACTTGTATTATATTATTTATGAATAAACACACCTTTATGTGCACATTATTATCCATAAATTATTTATAATTACTTTGTTATAAGTCTTTAATAAATAAGAACATATTTAGTGATTATCCTCAAAATAGGGTTTGTCTATTTTGAACTAATATCCTTACAAGATAGAGATTCCTTCATCTTAAACCTCCTTACTTACCTATATAATAATATATATGATATGATTTAAGGTTGATATGATTCTCACATTGTATCATATTTGTATTTTATATGTGAGGAAGGCCTTTGGCCCTATTGCACATATAATATTAATAAATTAGTATTCATTTCTACATTAACATGTTTATGTTTATGGATTTAATAGTTTATAAATATGTAAATGTAATTGTGGGTAGTAATTTTTATGTTACTTATTCAAATATCATGGAACCTTCCCAATATTATCTTATCATGAGCCCTCCTTGCATTTTAACATGGTTTAAGAGATTTCCTAATCCTCACTTTGTTACATTGATTATTTTCATCTTTGGAAATCATCTCCTCTTCAAATTTTTGGGTTTTCTATTAAAATTGTATGAAAATTACGTTGTAATTTTCACCACTTTTTAGAGATTCATATAGAGGTGTCAACCATTCCATTTCATCTAGAACATCTAAACAAGTCATTTTTAACTTTAATTTCATCACAAAAGAAGATATTATGCTGATGGAAGTTGGATTTTTTATGAAAATTATTTTTTTTGGCAGTTTTATAAAATATTAAAAATCAAATAAAAAAAATGGGAAATATATTTAAACTTTAACATTAGATCATTCTTTGTTTATGTGTTCATGTTGTATGTTGCAACTTGTGGAATATAAAACTATTTTTTTTAGTTTCTTTAAAATATGGATCTATCTTAGTTTCCCTATATAATATTCCTAGATATATCCCCATTATACCCAATGTAACATCTTACATAATATGTGTGTTTGCATGTCGTTGTTAGCTAATAAAGTTTTCATGTTATTGTCCATGAAAATATTTTTTTAACTCAACTTTTGTATTATTTTTCCACATAATCCATAATAATTAAGTGTATTTGTGCCATTTTTATACTCTAATAATTTCAAGATTCATCCTTGAAAAAATAATCTTTCTATTTTTTTGATTTTTTTAGGTATCTGAATAAATAGGGAAATTTACTATGTTATTGTAGTTTGAAAACTGTCTCTTAGGAGATACCTTGGCTTTCCCAATTTCCAAAACTTGAAATGGTCATAGCTTCTCATACTAAATTAATTTTGAGTGACTTTTTTTTTAAATTAGAAGGATTCCAAATATTATATTAACTTTCAGGTTGGAAGAGGTATTTCCTAGCCTATATCTGAATGAAGCATAAAATGTGTTATCATAATAGTGATAATTTACAGTAACCATAACCATCACACATGGAAAAAAAATTAGTGGTTTTTTTTAAATTGCATATTTTAATGATAAATCTAAATCTTGTATCAAATTTTTGTATACATATAACTTAACATTTATTTTGAAACAATGTACTTCTAATTACTTAAAAGTGGTATTTGGATGCTAAGAGTGTTGCTTGAGACAACATATTCCTAACATAGCTCTAGACCTATCCTAAAGCCTTTATCACACTTTTCCATCCATTATGTAGACTAAAAACATCTTTTTTTTAAATCTAAAACACTATCCCAAAATAACATTCTCAAATCCTAACCAATGTGCCTAGCAATTTGCCAATTGGACACTAGAGCCACATGGTGCTAGTGTCCCCAACTTGGTGCTAGTGTTCATTTTCCTAACTTTCCCAAACGGATATATTTTCAAATGTTTTCACATACTTAGGTCAACATAAGTACATTTTATTATCTACACAAGCTAAGATTCTCTATAAATACGAGACTGTTTGATTTTTATTCATTAGATAGAAAATAGAAGCAAAAGTCTATCTAAATAAGAAATAAGTTGAGCAAAATTAAGGTATTTGATCCTTATTATTCCCTACTTATGAATACTACCATCTAAATCTTCCCTAAACCAATGTTTCAAATATTTTCAAGCTCAATCACACTCAAGGCATTCAAGGCCACTCTCATTCTAGCATTCACTTGCACTTACACCAAGCACTAGGTAGGAGAACTACATCGAGATTGATCCCTCCTCAAAGTATTAGTATGTATGAAATTCTCTTCATAGTGGGGTGTTGAGGATGTCCAATCTATCCTACTAATAAACACACATTTTTATCTCATGCCATACTTTCAATAAATATTAGGGTTTACACACTAAATCAAATTTTCCAAGCACAATTCAAAATTCTAGATTTTATGTGTGCAAGAATAGAACCAAGAAACATAAGCACAAGTGCTCCCATAAAATAAGAACAGTCCTAAAAAGAGGACACTAGTCCCATTTTGAGGACACTATAATATCGTATCACTACTATCCAAGTGGGGTGTTATTGTCCAGTGAGCAAGCAGATCCCAGGACCCTATTGCCAACACTCAGACTTGTCTAGAACCCAAATCTTTTATGACAGTCACTTTCTAGATAAGTCTCTATTTATGCATATTTATTATTATTTTATAAATTTAAAAGAAGTCAAAATCCTTAACAAATTAGTGGTTAATTATTGCATATTATTTTACTAATTTATACATCTCAACCCTTTAATCTAACTTAGGAATTACATATGTAAAACCTTAAAAGGTTAAATCATTTGGTGACCCTGACTTCAAATATTGCTTCAAACTCAAGTTTGCATTAATCCAAAAAAAATTGGAATAAATTAAGGCTACATGCCTCTACTTTTTTTTTTTTTTAGACAACCTAGCCAATTAAATCAATTTTATATTAGGGTTTAAATTTTACATATAATTTAAATTGTTGCAAAGAAACCCTAAATTAAAAAAACCCTATCCCTAGACACACTTAGGTTTTGTATCATTTGTCTATATATACTTAGATTTAAATTTTAAAATATTAGATTTGTTGTAATATTTAATTTTTGTAATCTTCCTTAGATTAAAATTCTTAAAAGGTTTAAAATATACAAAGCTTGTTTTCCTACTTTCTAAAATATAATGGAATTTTTTAAAAATAGATTTGATGAAACTAATAAGCAATGATTATGATATTTTATCTCCAAACATTCCGATATATAAGATGATTTCATCAATATTCTTCAAGAAGAACTCCAAAAAACAAATAATGGTCAATCTTCAACTGCCCTAGTTAATAATGTTGTTACACCTCTAATTGGGCCAACTTAACCAACTCAGATAGCACAACCTAATATTATTATTTAGCAACCATCAGTGATATCTACACCATTTATGGCTAGTTCCTCCACTCCAGATATACAATCCCTTATGCATGAGATTCATACTTTGCAATCTAAGGTGTTACATCTTGAGAAGGGAGCCACTAGGCCATCACATACTTTGGATTCCAACATTCTCTTATATACACCCTTGACACATCACATAGATTCAACTCCCTTGCCATTCAATTTCATGGAACCTAAGCTTACATTATATGATGTCTGTTCTTCCCAAAATCTGTCACTTGCTTTTATGGACAACATATCAACTATTTTCGTCTTGTAGGCCAAAATGATCTCTTCCTTTTTCAAAAAATGTTTTGAGCAGCCAAGTTCTTCAATTATTCAAGCATTTTTCAGTTAAGGGACTCACAGGTTTAACAGGTTCCACAGGTTCAACTGGTGGGCTTTCACAAAGAAACAAGTTCCAAACACTTAGGCATTTCAAGGTTGGTTCAATGCTAAAGTTCAATCAAAAGACTTATCGGCGGGCTTCAAACAATTGGAATGAACCACTTTGAACCATTGAACCATTTAACCCCACCTTCACAAGGTTCAAAGGTTCAATGAGTTCAAAGGTTCGAAGAGAGTTAATTGCTTCAATGAGTTTGAAGACTTCGGCAAGTTCAAAGTCTTCGGTGGACTTAAAAGAAAAGAAGACTTCAAAGAGTGAAGATTGAACTGTTGAACCGTTGAACCTTGAACCAAAAGAGTTCAAAGTTCAAAGGTTCAACAAGTTCAATAAGTTTGACGGACTTATAAAATCAAAAGATTCAAAGAGTTAAGATTGAATCGTTGAACCATTGAACCTTGAACTTTGAAGAGTTCAACAAGTTCAAAGGTTCAATGAGTTTGATAAAAAAGGAAAGAATCCAGAGAGTTTGAAACTTTAAAGGATTCAAAGAAAGAGAATGAACCATTGAACTTTGAACCGAAATGGTTCAAGGTTCAAAGGTTTAAAGTTTTAAAGTATGAATGAAAGCATCATGCAAATAAAGGAAGCAGAAGTTTCCAGAAAGGGTTCAAAGAAATGGTTCAACCAAAGAAGAAAAAGAGAATGAATGTGGATCTTTACAAAACATTGAACCAAATAGCCGATTAAACCACCTGAACTATTGAACCATTGAACCAATGCACTCCAACGGTTCAAGGTTCAAAGTGGTTCAAGTGACCAATGACTAGTGACATCCCTGTAAACATCAAATTTAGGGTAATAAAATATCTATTGTTTTTCAAATATGGTGCATACCTGAAAGCAAACTCAGTGACCAGCCAAAGAAGGAGCCAAAAGAGCCAGCTGAAAGTGAGAAGATAGCCTGAGAGCTCAGATCACTAGGAAGAGACAAAATATAATAAGAAAAGAGGGAATGATGTAGAAATATCAGAAATATCTATGCAGTAGTTATTTATAGTAGGTGAAATAGTCCACCAAGTGGACATCAGAGAGCGTGAGTACTCAATAACATGGCCTATTTTTTTAGATCAAGTAAAGGCAAAGTGGATAGCTATGCAAATATCAGGAAGAGGACTAGGTGGCCCATATTTTGGAGGAGACATTTGAGAAGAATTAACATGCCAAAGTTAAGGTTGATGCTCTATTCCAGCATAGCCCCTTCATAGAGTTTCAAATGCATTCAAGGCATTGAATGCAGCATGGACCATTTTGTGAAACAAAGCACCAAGTCTTTCTTGGCTACTATATATTGTAATCTCTCATCTTATGCAAGGGATTTCTCTGTTATATAAACAAAACTTTGCCTAAATTGAAAGGCATTACTGAGACTTTGAGCTTAGATTGTTAATCATATTTTGTTATTTGAATGAGAAAGCAAGTGACCTTTCAGACTTTGCACTGAGATAGCTTGTGTTGTTTAGGGGATTGTTCTTATGTTCTATTTCTTGAATACCATCTTGTCCATTTAATTAAATAAGTAGAACTAGTGGAAGTAATCTGAAAGGTGTCCTAAAGCCAATTGTGGGAGACTTTGTGCTGCTACAATTGTCTTTAGTGTGTGTTTTCTATTTCTATGTAAAGGATCTTGGGAAGACTTTGTGCCCCCATTATCCTTCGTAATCTTTTACTCTTTGGTAGTTGAGGTGGAGACTTTGTGCTACACTTCATTTTGTTATGTTACTATGCCCTGTTTTAGTGAGGGAAGCAACGAAAGACTTTGTGCTTTCGTGAGTTTCTCATGGTTACAATTACTACCAAGAAGGAATTTGGTTGTTGACTGAATATTACTTTTAAAAGAAGAGAAGTACCTTCAGTAATTACCCAAGATTTCTCCTTTGATCTGTGAACATCATCTCTAAAAAAAGAGAGATGGATTGCATTATCCTACCCTGATTATTATGTGAAGCCAAGTTCAAGCCTACAAAAGATGTGCATGCCCTGCTGCCCAGATCACACAAATGAAGAAAGAGCTTCATGAACCTATGAGGGAATTCATTTCCAAATTTGACAAGTTGAGGAATAGGATTCCTAAAATTACTCAGTCGACAGTTGAGAATCTTAAATATTTCTTCATCAACTCTCAGCTTCTTGAAGTGAGTTTCTTGTTGAGACAGGTTGGCCACATAGACCTTGCTGCAGCTCAAGATTTGGCCACTGAGGTGGAAGATGATCTTATATTGGTAGGAGAGATAAGAAGAGATCCTAATAGAGGTAAATCTTCTTCATCTTTTGAATATTCATCTACAGGCACCACTGATCCCATGGTGCAAAAGCTAGCAAATGAGTTACTATCTCTCAAAAAACAAATGGCACAAGGGATGTCTGCTCCTCCTTCATCGTAAGATATACCAAGGAGGGCATTTCCCAACTAGTCATACCAAGGCAACACTACTAGGAATCAAAGGCAGCCAAATCGTCTTCCTCCCCCTCAGGGGAAACTTGCTATTAAAGTAGCTCTAGCCAACTCAGTAGTTGGATACCTTGAAACACAATCAAATTTTTCTTTCCAATCTGAGTTGAACCAGGAAGATGGCACTGATCTTTTTGTGGAAGACCAAGATGAATCAGCTAGCAACTCCAACATTGGTTTCCTAAATTACCAAGATGAACCTAGAAGTAAAGGTGAAGCGTTTGATGGATCATACGTTGTATTCACCCGGTCTTAGAACTAGTCAGCCCAGCAAGTTGATAAGGAAAAAATAGAGGAGCGATCTCAACCATAAATTTCAATTGCTAAGTGGGGAACCACTCTACCTTTTCAATCAAAGGACTCGATGATCACTAAAAAGGTAAATACATCAAATTTTCCTTCATATTCTACTTCAAATTTGCAAACCAGTACTACCCCTCCTAAAAACTAAAAGGATGAACTACCTTCCCTGTTCCTAATTCATTTCAGACATTTGATATAATCAACCATGTCAAGAAAACCAAAATTCAAATGTCTTAATTTGAATTCCTGCAATCCAACCCTGAGCAGTTGGATAAGTTGGTTCAATGTGTAAAGAATAAAATCATCCCTACAGGACTAGCTATTCCAAATGTGACTCCCACATCCACCTAGAATAACCTTGTCACTACTCCTCCTACTACTCCTAAGAAGACAAAACCATTTTATGTCTCTCTATTGATAAATGATCATCAGTTGAATAATTACATCATTGACTCAGGTGCATCTAACAATGTCATGCCTACCAAAGTGGTAGAATCTCTTGGTCTCACATTGACCAAGACATGTGAGAGATGCTTCTCCATAGAAAACAAACAAGTCCCTTTGCTGGGACAAATCAAAGATGCCTAGTTTGCATTTGTGGCCTTTTCAGGAAAAAGAATTAAGATGATAGTCCTGGTGGCTGACATTCCAGCCTCCTATGGCATTCTACTTGGACAAAAATTTTGCAAGGATGTTGGAGGAGAATTGAGCATGGACCTATGTGAGGCAAGGATCCCTGTCAAGGGCATCATGCAAAGGCTACTTCCTGAGAATGAGTCAAAATATATTGCCACCCAAATATCAGCCCCTGAAGCTCAAATTTTGTTTGAGTCTATAGGAGTGGGTAAATTTTTATTTTCTACAGAGGATGCCCCTATTTCATCTGATGAAATTCTTATAGGTGACAATCCAAAAAGTTAAGATAGGACAGTAGGAGAATTGGTAGAGCAAAGTTTAGATGCAAAAGAATCCTCCCTTCCTGACTAGGAGGAATCTGAAAAAAGATCAGTTTTTGATAATGTCTAGATTCTAGAATTTGATGGCAACTATTCTTCTACCAGTGTTGTAGCTGGGATTGTTCTAATATCTCCTCAAGGAGATATTTTTCCTTCTTCATACAATTTGCAGTTCAGCAATACCAACAACACAGCTGAGTACGAATCTCTGTTACTCAGGTTGAAGGTTGCTCAAGACAAAGGTGTCAAAATCCATGCCAAAGGAGATGTTGAACTGATGGTTTTTTAGGTGAGGAACTTGTGTCAAACTAAGAATAAAAGATTGTGCCATTACCACAATCTGTTATGGGATTATATTGAAAGTTTTGATGCTTTCAATATATCTACAGTACCCAGAGCTTCATAGTCATGAAGATTCATTGGCTATCTCTACGACCCTCTTGGTTCCTCACAAAGACTTTGAAGAGTAGAATTAAACTATCGAGCTGGTCTTTCGACCAAGTGTGCCTGACAATGCCAATCATTGGTAAGTATCTGATGGGGACAATCAAATCATGTGCTGGACTGAACTAGAAGAGCAATGAATTATGGCAATAGACCATGTTGTTGCACATCAAAATCAGGAAAAGAAACTCTTCTGCAAGAGAACAAGGATCCATGATTTTTAGACTAGAAATCAAGTCTTGATGTGGGGAAAGAGGATAGAACCAAAAGGAATGCACAAAAAATTGGATTCCTAGTGAAGAGGTCCATTCACCAATCATCGCTTTTGGGGAGAAAATGGTTTCTTGCTGATATATCAAGATAGAACACCATTTTCACTATCTCACAGTGGGTGGCATCTGAAGCACTTTAATCCTTGAAGTATCAGATAAGTCCATTTGTGCATATGTATGATTTTTTTATAGTCTTTAGTTTTATTTTGCATTGTTCATTTTCATTTTTTGGCACCTTTATTTTTGGGTAGCATGAATCTGTAGCCCAATGGCATACTTGAAGGCACTGAGACTCTGGTTTCTACTCCCTTCAATTATTTCTACAATTGATGGAAGTTCCCCAACTGGAGCCAGCTGTTGTTCCCAAAATCTGTCACTTGTTTTTATGGACAACATATCAACTATTTTGGTCCTACAAGCCAAAATGATCTCTTCCTTTTTCAAAAAATTTATGAGAATCCAAGTTCTTTAATTATTCAAGCATTTTTAGTTAAGGGACTCGCAGGTTCAATAAGTTCCACAGGTTCAATCGATGTGCTTTCACAAAGAAACAAGTTCCAAACACTTAGGCATTTCAAGGCTAGTTCAACGTTGAATTTCAATCAAAAGACTTATCGATGGGCTTCAAACAATTGGAATGAACCACTTTGAACCATTGAACCATTAAACCCCACCTCCGCAAGGTTCAAAGGTTCAACGAGTTCAAATGTTTGAAAAGAGTTAAGCGCTTCAACAAGTTTGAAGAATTCGGCAAGTTCAAAAGCTTCGATGGACTTAAAAGAAAAGAAGACTTCGAAGAGTGAAGATTGAAATGTCGAACCATTAAACCTTGAACCAAAAGAGTTCAAAGTTCAAAGGTTCAACGAGTTTAATAAGTTTGATGGACTTAGAAAATTAAAATATTCAAATAGTTAAGATTGAACCATTGAACCTTGAACTTCGAAGAGTTAAATGAGTTTAAAGGTTCAACGAGTTCAACAAAAAAGGAAAGAATCTAGAGAGTTTGAAACTTCAAAGGATTCAAGGAAAGAGAATGAACCCATTGAACTTTGAACTAAAATGGTTTAAGGTTCAAAGGTTCAAAGTACAAATGAAAGCTTCAAGCGAATGAAGGAAGTGGAAGTTTCCAAAAAGGGTTCAAAGAAATGGTTTAACCAAAGAAGAAAAAGAGAATGAATGTGGCTCTTTACAAAAAATTGAACCAAAGAGTTGATTGAACCAAAGAGCCGATTGAACCACTTGAACTATTGAACCATTGAACTGATGCACTCCAAAGGTTCAAAGGTTCAAGGTTCAAAGTGGTTCAAGCGATTAGCGACTAGTGACGTCCTTGAAGATGTCAAATTTAGGGTAATAAAATATCTATTGTTTTTTAAATATGGTGCGAACCTAAAAGCAAACTTAGGGACCGACCAAAGAAGGAGCTAAAAGAGCTAGTTGAAAGTGAGAAGATAGCCTGAGAGCTCAGATCATGAGGAAGAGACAAAATACAATAAGGAAAGAGGGAACAATGTAGAAATACCAAAAATATCTGTGTAGGAGTTATTTCTAGTAGGTGAAATAGTCCACTAGGTGGACATCAGAGAGCGTGAGCACTCAATAGCACGGCCTATTTTTCTAGATCAAGTAAAGGCAAAGTGGATAGTTGCGTAAATATTAGGAAGAGGACTAGGTGGCCCATAATTTGGAGGAGACATTTGAGAATAATTAACATACCAAAGTTAAGGCCAATGCCCTATTCCAGCATGGCCCCTTCATAAAATTCCAAATGCATTCAAGGCATCGAATGCAGCATGGGCCATTTTGTGAAACAAAATGCCAGTCTTTCTTGGCTGCTATATATTGTAATCTCTCATATTATGCATGGGAGATCTCTCTATTATAGAAACAAAACTCTGCCTAAATTGAAAGGCATTACTGAAACTTTGAGCTCAAATTATTAATCATATTTTGTTATTTAAATGAGAAAGCAAGTGACCTTTTAGAATTTGCCTTGAGATATCTTGTGTTGTTTAGGGGATTGTTCTTATGTTTTGTTTCCTGAATACCATCTTGTCCATTTAATTAAATAAGGAGAAATAGTGGAAATAATCTGAAAGGTGTCCTGAAGCCAATTGTGGGAGACTTTGTGCTGCTACAATTGTCTTTAGTGTGTGTTTTATGTTTTTATGTAAAGGATCTTAGGAAGACTTTGTGCCCCCATTATCTTTCGTAATATTTTACTCTTTGGTAGTTGAGGTGGATACTTTGCGCTACACTTCATTTTTTTGTGTTACTATGCCCTATTTTAGTGAGGGAAGAAACGAAAGATTTTTTGCTTTCATGGGTTTCTCATGGTTACAATTACTACCAAGAAGGAATCTAGCTGTTGACTGAATATTACTTCTAAAAGAAGAGAAGTACCTTTAGAAATTACCTAGGATTTCTCCTTTGATCTGTGAACATCATCTCTGAAAAAAGAGAGATGGATGGCATTATCCTACCTTGAGTGTTATTTTTAGCTTATATTTATAGTATATTAATATATCATAGTTATAGGGAACCTCCCCTTGATGAGAGGAGAGATTTATCCCATTTTGATGTGGTAAACTTGCACGTTTTGGCCGATCAATCTCCCTATGTTGTGGTTGAAACACCTATTTTTCCCTCAGCCAGCTAGTGACAAAATATTCACCCAACAATGTCAAGGGGCATCAATAACATCATCTCAAATCTTTTCACGTAGCATTCTTGGACTATATGTCCAATGATTGGATTTTTACAAACTTATTTCCATGCAGTCTCAAGGATTATACCCTACAATGGTTATATGATTTACCAAATGAATCTATCACATCTTTCCATCCTTTAGCTAACATGTTTCTACCACACTTCTCTATTAACATTAGAGATAAGATATCATATGCATAATTCACATAGTTAAATTAAAATTTGAATGAGCCTATCGTAGATTATGTCTTATGATACAAGATAATATTAGCCAAATTGACTAGACCCATGGTACACAGAGAGATTTAGGACATATTTTAAAAAAGTCTCTTACCAACATTGCATTAAGCTATCTTATTCAATAAGTTTCTTACATTTACTAATTTGTGCCACACAGTCAAGGAAAGAGAGGTTAAGATCTTATCAATGGGTAAACTCAAGTCCAAAAATGGATTAAAATCAACTATTAAGATTTTAAACAAACTTCCATACTAGTTAAGGGCCATAGAAAACAAAAGTGATCAAAATACCATAGTCAACACAGATTTTAAGCCATCTCCTAGATTGTTTTTATCCTCTCCTCAGCACAGAGTCTTCACTAATATTCTAGAGTCACCATCATGGGTTCTAAAACAACTCTTGGAAAGTAATGTCATATCTCTCCCTCCCATTAAAAAGGTTTATATGACACATCCTCTTACAAACATCTATAATTTAAATGCATTATATGAGTATCATAGGGTACCAGGCCACATGAAAAATAGATGCATTACCTAAAGCACAAGATACAATATTTAATTGAGTTTAATATTATTGATGTGGGCACACCCATAGAAGCACCAAAACTAGAGAAAAAATAGGCTAAAGCACTGAAGATATTTTCATATCCTTTCCCAAATCATACAAAGAATGAGGCATGGGGCACATTAGGTGTTCACTATACATACTAGGTGCATCCATCACTAGATTCATACCACACAATTATAGAGGAGACACATTCATTTCATAACATCATTGGAATTTATCACACTATAGTACCACCTAGACCACTTATCACATTTTTAGAGTAGGATATTGTGGATGATGACACATATTTACATGCACTCTTCATACGACTATACATAAACCACAATCCTATTCAAAGTGTTATGGTTGACAATGGGTCAAGCATAAGCATGTGCCCTATGACACTCTTAAAACACTTGGGTTATGTAGAGCTAGATATATTCTCCATAAATATAGTCATTTTTAGGTTCAGTGGACATGTTCATAGTTCTATCAGGGATATTATAATTTCATTACAGGTTATACTAGCACACATAGCCACTCAATTCTTAGTAGTACCTAATGCAAATGTATTGGATATATTATTGGGTAGGCCATGGTTACAGTATCTATGAGCCATCCCATATATAGGACAAAAATTCTTGAAGTATATACATGCCAATCATATGGTTAAGGTTGAGGGTGTCCCATATGAGTATCCTCTACCCATCCCACAAGCAGTTTCAATGTAGTTTCTAGTCACACTTCCATCACAAACACCAGTTACAGTTCCATCACCATTACCAGATATTGCATAGCTATCAGTTATAGTAGAGAGTAAAACTCCTATGCATACATCACAATGTTTAGTAAAGCCATCAATGTAGGATAGGTCTACTCCTATGGTATTAACACATACACATACTTTCACATAGAGACCATTAATAGATAAACCCATGTATCAGAGATATGTCACATATTATAAGGGACCTTCCTCTACTTAGTTTATTCCAAGATCAGTTTTATTATGTTCTAGGGGTTCTTAGCATAGGGCATTACATTACCTATAGCTTCTTATTCTACCAGATGGGTTCCTACAATCCCTATAATTCACAAGGCATCAGAGTCAGTACCACAACTTCATAGCATTACTACATAGGTAGATTTAGAGATAAATTATATAGCAAAACAAATAATGGAATCATAATTTCCCTTTTACACTACACACATGATCACAGTTCCCCTATTTGACATAGGCCATAGTGATAGTGAGTCTCCCATGAGACTCATTGGTTAGTATGGTTCCTAATCTTGTACATATTTCCTTCTCTCTTTCGCTCCTTATACATAATTAATTTTCATTTGTTTTTACATAGCTTATATCTGTAAAATACAAAAATAATATAACATGTCAAAATACAAAAACATTCAAATATTACTTATAAAACACAAATTTTATAGATTTTATGCATTGTTATGTTTACATTTCTTCTACTTTTTAGATACTACATATGTTATCTATCTTAGTATAGTTGATTTTATCATGCACATGTGCTTCACTTAATATTATCAAGTGTTTGTAGGTTACATATAGGACTCCAGTCCACTACACTAATCCAAACTTCATATCATCTACCCATTAGGATCATTTACACTGATCTAGGTTTATTCATTTGATACATCTACCCACTCGAGGGCATCTCCTTCAAATTTACATTTACTAGGTTATATCTTTACATACTATACATTCCAATTTATGCATTGATAATCTTGATATTGATCATTGCTACTCATTTCTCATATTTTTTCCAACTATCACTAGTTAGACTCAGCATATGTACATCTTAGCATTTACATAGATTTGTACTACACAGTTATACATGCTTTTATTTCTATCTTTCCTAGTTTATACTTGATTGTGTTTCCTACGCTTCTTCTTTTTCTATGGAATTTGAATATGTCATTGTTCTTTGTACTTATATGTATGTATGCCTTGGACATGTGCCCATGTTTTTTGTGTGCACTTTCTTGATTTTATATGAGGACATTTAAACATGTCCTTCTATGTGGATCTAAGCCAAAAAAATTATGTTGTTCGTGTATGTGGACATTTGAACGTGTCTTTGTATGTGTTCATTCTCAAATTTAGTGACATGTGGCCATATCCCTTGTATTATGTCCCTTTTGCTTAATTTTTCATGTCTCATGTGTTTTATATGTATGCTTCCTTGTATGCATCTTTGCCATGACACTTGTATTTGCTTATTATACACACACCAATTTTTGATGCCATGAGGGAGCTCGTACATCTACCCTTCCTACTTGGGTGTTGTGATGGGCATCATGCCCCATCCCACTAGGTAGCTACTTAGAGTTTTTGTTATACACATTGATTACATCTATCTTGACACTCTTTTTCAATGCTAGATTTTAACATACATCTTACATGACATATTTATGCTTAGATATTTTTACTTTCTAATGTTATGTTTGTACATTATATTATAATATCATGAAATTATCATATATATGCTTTGACTAACACATTTTGTGGAGCTACTTTTTTTTAGGATAGTTCTTACATAGGTTTCACAACTACCCTCAAAAGAGGGGGAATTCACAAGGGTTTGTCACAGAGATCAGGCTCTTACATTATTATTCATAGATCATTTTTAGCACATAGGTTTAGTTTCAAAAATCATACATGGGTCAAACATAGGAAAAAATAGGGACTTAAAAAGTAGTTCAAATCACCCAAATTTTAGACCATATAGACATTAGTCCCCAGATTGGGACACTAGCACCATAAGGTGTTACTATTCACTATAGTGTGTTACTGTCTAGTAGTGCCAGCTTTAGTGTAATCTAGATTAGACATATTATTACACCAGGTACAATATAGATTTACATAGATACAATCACAAGTTTGACAGTTATGTTCAAATTTTACTCAAATACACTCATTTTAGCTTAGATTCATACCAGTTGCTCAGATTTAGGAGAATCATGCGTGAGATGATCATTCCCACATTTAATTCAGATACATAAATTTAGTTATTACATACTTAGTTTAGAATTACCATACTCAAATATTATATTGGGGGCATGTGTGTGACACATAGTTTCCATATGCTCAGTTACACATAGGTTGATTAGATGGAATGATAAACTCTATGTCATTCTCTATGATGCATACACTTGCTATCATATTATGGGTTGTCATCGATTTCATGACTTACTCCATCTACAATGGTTGGCATTCCTAAGTGGCCTAGAGTCTCCTAATGCACCTGAGTGGTCATAGATCTAACATACACAATTAGATATTGTTGGAAATATTGTCATTGATGTCAAAGGTCTAGCATTATTGGTGATAAAGGCCCCATTGCATTTAATGGTGTTTTTAATATTCATATCTTGGCTAATGTGTATTAATATTTATTTAATATTAATGAATATATTTTTGGTTGCATATAAGTCAAAAGAGGGCCCATGGAGAAGTCAATGAGTCATGGGGTAAAAGGTGAAATAAGAATGGGATGCATTTTCTCATGAAGAGTCATCTTGAAGAATTTCAAGAGTCACCATGTGAATACAAAAGAGGGTATTGCACATTTTTTCATGAAGGGACACTTTGAAGAATATGAAAAGTCACCAAGATAAAGACAAAAGAGGAAAAGATGCTTTTGCTTATGAAGGGTCACCATATGACTTTTTAAATGCAAGGATACAAAGGGTCATGCAAGTTTGGCACCATTTTCCATGAGGATTGAAGGGTCACAAAGGGTGAATGCCAAAGGTCATTGGGAAATCTATAAATAAAGGCTTGAGAAGATATTTGTAATATGTAAGAGAGTGCATGGTTTGTATTTGTTTTCAAAAAGATAAAATCATGAGATATTGTATATTTCTATCATTTATTGAGTAACCAACATTGAGAGATAGTTTTGTTTTATACACAAGATGGGTTGGTGCTCTTGTGGGTTGGTGCTCATAAATATTTACAAGGGGTTGGTGCTCACAAATAGCTTTTGTGTTGGTGCTCGACAAAGGGGTTGGTGCTCCTACAATTTGGTGCTTACAAACTTTGTAATCTGAGTTGGTGCTCATTCATATACTTGAGATTATTCTCCATAATTTTTCCCACTTTGGGTTTCCATGTAAAAATCTAGTGTCTCTCTCTCTTGTGTGGTGCATATTATTGTTTCAGTTTTATTACATATCTTGAATATATGGTTAAGTGGTTAAAGAAAAATAATTTGATTAAGAAATAAGATAAAGAATATACTGATTCACCCCCCTTTTCTTAGTATATTGTGTGCTTAAAAATTCGTATCAAATTAGGTTCTTTTGAAAAAAAAATTATAGCTTGAAGGTAGATTGGGAAAGCACAACGGCTGGATCACATGAAAGTTTTTATACAAATAAGGAACCTTTGTTTGATGGGACAAATTATGTTTTTTGGAGCATAAGGATGAAGACTTATTTGATGGCCCTTGGATTTGACATATGGCAAGTGGTGGTAGAGGAATATGAAGAGCCACAGACACTTGTAACTACTCTGACAGAAAAGAAGACAAGTGAAAATAATGTTAAAGCTTTAAATGTTATTTTATGTAATTTATGTGAATCATAATTTGTTAAAGTTATGCAATGTAAATCTGCTCATGAAAATTGGGTAAAACTTGAGAATATTTACAAAGGTGATGGAAAGGTTTAGCAAGCCAAGCTTCAAACCTTTAGAAGATAGTTTGAGAGTTTGAAGATGGAAGAGAAAGAAAATATAGAAAGTTATCTTTTGTGGATTGATCAAATAGTTAATCAGATTCAAGATCTTAGAGAAAAGTTAGAAGAATCAATTGTGGTTCAAAAAGTTTTGAGATCTCTACCATTGAGATATTATGCAAAAGTTTTGACAATTGAAGAGATGAGGAATTTATCCAAGCTAAAGATAGATGAGCTATATGGTATTCTTACGGCATATAAGATACAGATCAAATAGGAGAAACCCTCAAAGAAATAAGTTGCTTTCAAGACATCAAAGAAAGAGAAGGCTAAGATTCAAGAATTAACTGACAGTTCTAGCGATGATGAAGATGACAATGGAGCTCTATTTATTCACAATCCAAAAAAGGGCATAAGTAAATATCAAGAAAAATTACCTTTCAAATGTTTTAATTTTGGAAAGATTGGACATTTTGTTGCTAAGTGCCTAGATAAAGGTAATGGTGACAATGAAGAAGGAAATTCTACATACAAAAAGAATTTCAAATGAAAATTCAAGAAGGGATTTGAGAAGAAGAGTTTGTATTCTAAATATCCTCTCTCAGACGAAGATAGTGGAGTCAGTGATTTAGAAGAAGAGATTCTATTCATGGCCTTACATAAAGATGCCTCTACAAGCAAAAGTATAGATTATCAAGAAGAAGAACAGGATGAATCTGAAGTGAATCTAGAAGGAGAACTCATTTGTGCCTTATAAGAGTTAAAATCTCTGGAAAAGAAGAATCAAAGATTAAAGTCCTAGATCAAGAAAAATGAAAAGGATTCAAAGGAAATAATTGAAGATCTACAAGCATACTTTGAAGAAGCCAAGAAGAATGAAGAAGATCTAATGGCATAGTTGAAAATACTAAGTAAATAATGTGAAAGGTATGTTATTGAAATTGCTTCTTTAAAAGCAAATCTCCAGAAAACAAATAAAGCAATCAATGATAGAGCAGCCAATGATTCAAAATTTGAGAATTGTTGGGTGAATATTTTGTCAATCAGCTAACTAATGAGCAAAATAGGTCTCTTCAACTACAACATAGAGAAATTGGTCGGCCTGATGTGTAAGTTTACTACATCAAAAGGGGACAAATCTCTCCTCTCATCAAGGGGAGGTTCCCTATATGTATGAAGGGGCTATATATATATGCTAATATAATATAAATAAGCTAAAAATAACACTCAGGGGTAGGATAACACCATCCATCTCTCTTTTTTTAGAGATGATGTTCACCAATCAAAGGATAAATCCTGATGAAATGATAGAAGGCACTCCTCTTCTTTTAGAAGTGTTGTTCAGCAGACAACAGGAACCTAAGTAACTGTAACAAGGCATAGTAACACAGTAGGATGAAATATAGCACAAAGTCTCCACCTCAACTACCAAAGAGTGAAATATGAAGGATAATGGGGGCACAAAGTCATCCCAAGATCCATTACACAGAAATAGAAAATAGACAAACTAAAGACAATTTTTGCAGCACAAAGTCTCTCCATAGCCAGCTTCAGGACACCTTCTTGATTACTTTCACTAATTCTACTTATTTAATTAAATGGACAAAAAATGTATTAAGGAAATAGACATAAGAACAATTTCCCCAACAACCAAGCTATTCCAGCACAAAATCTGAAAAGTCACTTGTTTTCTTATTCAAATAACGAAATATGATCAACAATCTGAGCTCAAAGTCTTAATAATGCCTTTCAATTTGGGCAAAGTTTTGTTTTTGATAATAGAGAGATCCCCTTAAAATAATAAGAGAGAGTCCAATATATAGTGCTCCAAGAAAGACTTGGGTGCTTTGTTTCAAAAAAATGATGGCCTATGATGCATTCAATGCCTTCAATGCATTTTAAATTCTGTCCATGGGCTATGCTAGAATTGGGTGTCGGTCTTAAATATGGGCCACCTGATGTGTTTCTTGATGTGTGCACAACTATTTTTGCTTTACTTAATGCAAGATAACAGGTTGTACCATTGAATATTAGTGCTCTTTGATGTCCACTTGGTCGGATGCTTCACCTTCTAGAAACATATCCCATGCATAGATATTTTTTTATCTTTCTCCATCCTTCCCCTTTCCTTGCTATATTTTGCTCTCTCAGGCACTTTATTCTTGATCAAGGGACAGGTGGCGCTTTCTATTGTGAAGTAGATGAGGACACTTGGAAACATCCATTTACCTTATAGAAGCTTAAGATATCCTTTGAGATTCCTACAGAAGATGACACATGGTAGCTTTCGCTGAGCTTTTAAAAACACTATAGAAACATGTGGGACTCATTTGGATTCACACGGACAATGCCACTTGGTGTGCTCTGCTTACCTTAGCAATTCACCTAGGACCCACCACAGTCCTTACTCAATAATGAGATAAAAGGAAGAAATAGTGGACGTTGACACTTGGCACTTTCCATCGAGTTTTAAAAGGGACACGTGGTGACTTCAATTATATTTTGTCCTTATATGTGCAATCTAAGCTCTCGAGATATCTCTTTGGCCAGTCACTAAATTTGTTCACAGGGTCTGTGTCGTATTTGAAAATTGACAAATATTTCATTATCTTAAATTTGATGTCTACGGGGACGTCAATGGTTCAATCGCTTCCCTGGTTCAATCACTTTCCTAGTTCAATCACTTCCTTAGTTCAATCACTTTCTTGGTTCAATCACTTTCTTAGTTCAATCACTTTCTCAGTTTAATTGTTTTCTTGGTCTTTGATTGAACCATCCCTTTGTTTGGTGCTTCCTTTAAACATTGAACCTTTGAACCTTCAAACTTTGAAATTTTTTGGTTCAAGGTTCAATTGGTTCATTGGTTCATCCTTTGTTCCATGGCTTCTCTATTTTTCTAAGTCCCTTGATCTCTTCAAATCCATTGAACTCGTTAAACCCATTGAACCAATTTGGTTCAATGGTTCAATAGTTCATTCCTTTGTTCTTTGAAGTCTTCTTTTCTTCACTGCCCTCTGCAAGGCCACTTGGTCTCTGTGCTTTGGGGCATTCCTTCGAATCGACCAATTGAACCAACTGCGGTTCAATGGTTTAAAGATTCAACGGTTCAATTGCTTTCTTTTTGTGTTCCACTTGACTACTTGAACCAACTGATTGAACCAACTACTTTGAGCCAACTACTTATTAAACCTTTAAACCTTTGAATCCATTGAACCTTTGAACCATTTTAGTTCAAGGTTTAATGGTTCAACAGTTCAAGCCTTCTTCTTTCTCACTAAGTCTTTTGAAGCCGTTTGAAGCTGTTGAACTTGCTGAAGCAATTGAACTTTGAAATTTTGCTGAAGCGCTTAACTCTTTAAGCTTTCTGACGTCATTGAACCTTGGCATTGAACCAACCTTGAAATTGCCTAAGTGTTGAGAGCTTGTTTCTTTCCTGTAGAGTCCATAGATTTAAGCCTCCAGAGTTTGTAGATTTAAGCCTGTAGAGTCCATAGATTTAAGCCTATAGTGTTTGTAGATTTAAGCCTACAGAGTCCGTAGATTTCTTCCAGTGAAGTCCATTAGCTAAAAAAGCTTAAAAAATGGAGAATTTGAATGCCCAGAACAATTTTTGAGAAGGAAAGAGGAAATTTTTGGCCTACAAGACCAAAATAGTTCATATGTTGTCCCAAAAATGAGTGACATATTTTGGGAACAACAGCTAGCTCCAGTTGGGGAACTTCTTTCAGTTGAAGACTTGGAACAGTTGAGGGAAGTAGAAACTAGAATCTCTTGTGCCTTGAAGTGTGTCATTGGGCTATGGAGTCTTGCTATCCAAAAATAAAGGCACCAAAAACAAAAACAAAAAGCACAAAATAGAACTAAAGACTATACAAATATACATATGTACAGATGATCTTATCTGATGCCTCAAGATTTGAAGCACTTCAAATGCCACCCACTGTGAGACAGTGAAAATGGCATTCCATCTTGATAAACCAATAAAAAACCATTTTCTCCCTAGAATCGGTGATGAGAAAATGAAGTCTCCACCAGGAATCACATTTTCTATGCACTCCTTTTGGTTGTCTCTTCTTGCCCCATGGCAAGGTGTGGTCTCCAATCTGAAAACCATAAATCTTTGCTCTCTTGACAAAGAGTTCCTTTTCTTGACTTTGGCATGCAGTAGTATGGTCCACTACCATAGCTTGTTGCTCTTTTGGTTCATTCCAACACATGATTCGATTGTCCCCATCAGATACTTGATAAACCATCAGCTCAACATCTCCTTTGGCATGAAGGAGTTTGACACCTTTGTCTTGAGCAGCCTTCAACCTAAGTAACAGAGATTCATACTTGATAGTGTTATTGGTGTTGTTGAACTAAAACTTGTATGAATAAGAAAATATATCTCCTTGAAGAGATATAAATATAGTCCTGGCTCTAACACTGCTAGAAGAGCAGCTGCCATCAAATCCTAGTATCCATACATCATTAGAAACTAATCATTTCTTAGATTTTTATTCATTTGGAGAGGAGAGTTCCTTTGGGCTTGCACTGTGCTCTCTCATGCCTTATATTGTTTTATCTGAACTAAATCTTGGATTTCCACCTACATGACTTTCATCTACTATAATAGGAATGTCTTCAGTAGACAAAAAATAGTTACCCCTGCCTGAAGACTCAAACAAAATTTGAGCTTCAAGGATCGACACTTGGGTGACAACATATTTTGCCTCCTTTTTAGGAAGTAGCCTCTGCATGATACCTTTGATAGGGATCCTCACTTCAAATAGGTCCATGCTCATTCTCCTCTAACATCCTTGTAGAAATTTTGCCTAAGAAGGATGTTGTATGAGGCTGGGACATCGGCCACCGGGACTGTCATCTTGATTTTCTTTTCTAAAAAGGTGGCAAATGCAAATTGGACTTCCTTGATTTGTGTCAACAGTGGCACTTGTTTCATCTCCATGGAGAAACATCTCTCAAATTTCTTAGTCAGTGTGAGACCAAGGGATTCATCTACTTTGGTAGGCATGACATTGTTTGATGCACCTAAGTCTATGATGCAATTGTTCAGTTGATGTCCATTTATCAACAGGGAGACATAGAATGGTTCAGTCCTTCTGAAAGTAGTAGGAGGAGCAATGACAAGGTTGTTTGGGATGGACATGTTCCTTGGGGGATCATGAGTTACCTTTTAAACATCTTGTCCTGTAGGGATGGCTTTATTATTCACACACTGAACTAACCTATCCAACTGCTCAAGATTGGATTGCAAGAATTCAAATTTAGACATTTGAATTTGGTTCTTATTGATGTGGTCGATTATGTCAAATGACTGAAATAGACTAAGAATAGAGGAAGGCAGTTCATCTTTCTAGTTTTTAGGAGGGGTGGTACTGGTCAGTGGAATTGAAGTTGAAGATGGAGGAATGTTTGATGTATTTACCTTTTTATTACTCACTAGGTCCTTTGACTGGAAAGGCAGAGAAGTTCCTCATTTGGAAATTGAAATTGTAGGCTAAGAACTTTCCCCTATTTTTACTTTATCAGCTTGTTGGGTTGACTGGTTCTGGGACTGGGTGAATACAACATATGATCCATCAACTACTTCTCCTTTATCTCTGGGTTCATCCTAGTAATTTAGGAAACTAATGTTGGAGTCACCAACTAATTCTTCTTGCTCTAATACAAAAATATCAACATCATTTTCTTGCTTAAACTCAAGTTGAAAAGAGAAATCATGTTCTATTTCTAGATATCCAACTATTGAGTTAGTTGGTGCTACTTCAATGGCACGTTTCCCCTGTGGGGAAGGCAGACAATTTGGTTGCCCTTGACTTCTAGCATCATTGCCTTGATATGAATAGTTTTTAAATTTCCTCCATGGCATATCTTGATAAGGAGGAGTAGACATACTTTGGGCCACTTATCTTTTCAAGACTAGCAGTTCATTTGCCAGCTTTTGCACCATTTGATCAGTGGTTCTTGTAGATGAATATTTATAAAATGAAGAAGATTTACCTCTTTTAAGATCTCTCCTTATCTTTCCTACCAAGATAAGGTCATCTTCCACCTCAGTGGCCAAATCTTGAGCTACAACAAGGTCTATTTGGCCAGCACGTCTTAGCAGAAAACTCACTTCAGGCAGCTGAGAGTTGATGAAGAAACATTTGAGATTCTCAGCTGTAGGCTAAGCAATTACAAGAATCTTATTCCTTAGCTTTTCAAACTTGGCTATGAAATCCCTCATTGGTTCGTGAGGCTCTTTCTTCATTTGTGTGAGTTGAGCTAGTAGGGCATGTGCATCTTCTGTAAGCTTGAATCTGGCTTCAAATTTGGCTTTGAGAGTGTTTTAGCCAATCATAGTCTAGGCCTACAATTGATAGAACCAGTCTGTAGTAGCACCTTGTAAAGTTTCCATGAATATCCTAACTGTTACATCCTCATACTCCACACCTATTACACCACAGGCTATGCTGAAGGCTACAATATGTTCATCAGGATGGACCTTCCCATCACCATAGAACTTGGGGAAATTTTTCCTTGAGCTACATGGAAGTTCATGTAGAGGTGGATTTAAATTGAGTGGGCCAAAAGAGTTACTCCAAGGACCTTGAACTGCCATAGTATGACTATGGAAAGGTGGAATAACAAATCTCAGAGGGGTAAGTATTGACAAAGCTTTATTAATAGTGTAAATAGATGCTTTGCCCAGTAATGGAGACTTGACTTTAGTAGGAGGAAAGCTCCTGGTTCGTTGGAGGCAAGATAGTGAAGGAAATGGATCAAAATTAATTTGTTGTACCAACTCGAATACAGGGTCAACAATACCTTTAGCCCTTTGGCTTTGCATATACCATGGATCTCCCAGATTGTAAAACAAAAATGGGAAAGAATTGTCCCTACTTCAGCTTGAAGCTTGAGGCTTCAAACTACGCGTTCTATCCCAGTTGACATGGAGGTGGAGGAAGATGGTAAGGCTATAATGATAATGGGTAAGACACAGAATGGAGTCACCAGAGTCTATAATGGATAAGGGTAGGGACTGCTTCAATTTAAAACTTGAGGCTTCAGATTGCATGTAAATCCCCAGCAGAGTTGCCAAAAATTGTTGGTCAAATATTTTATCAATCAACTAACTAATGAGCAAAATATGTCTCTTCAACCATAGCATAGGTAAATTGGTTGGCCTGATGTGTAGATTTACTACATCAAAAGGGGATAAATCTCTCCTCTCATCAAGGGGAGGTTCCCTGTAAGTATGAAGGGGCTATATATATATATATATGCTAATCTACTATAAATAAGTTAAAAATAAAACTCAGGGGTAGGATAATTCCATCCATCTCTCTTTTTTTAGAGATGATGTTCACCAATCAAAAGATAAATCCTAATGAAATGATAGAAGGCACTCCTCTTCTTTCAAAAGTGTTGATCAGCAGGCAATAGGAACTTAAGTAACTATAACAGAGCATAGTAACACAGCAAGATGAAATGTAGCACAAAGTCTCCACCTCAACTGCCAAAGAGTGAAATACGAAGGATAATGGGGGCACAAAGTCATCCCAAGATCCCTTACATAGAAATAAAAAATAGACAAACTAAAGACAATTGTGGCATCACAAAGTCTCTCCACAACTGGCTTCAGGACACCTTCTTGATTACTTTCACTAATTTTACTTATTTAATTAAATGGACAAAAAATGTGTTAAGAAAATAGACATAAGAACAATTTCCCCAACAACCAAGCTATTCCAACACAAAGTCTGAAAAGTCACTTGTTTTCTTATTCAAATAACAAAATATGATCAACAATTTGAGCTCAAAGTCTTAGTAATGCCTTTTAATTTGGGCAAAGTTTTGTTTTTGATAACAGAGAGATCCCCTTAAAATAATAAGAGAGAGTCTAATATATAGTGCTCTAAGAAAGACTTGGGCACTTTGTTTCACAAAAATGATGGCCTATGATGCATTCAATGCCTTCAATGCATTTTAAATTCTATCCATGGGCTATGCTAGAATCGAGCGTCAGTCTTAAATATGGGCCACCTAATGCACTTCCTAATGTGTGCACAGCTATTTTTTCTTTACTCAATGCAAGAGAACAGGTCACGCCATTGAATGTTCATGCTCTTCGATGTCCACTTGGTCAGCTGCTTCACCTTCTAGAAACATATCCCATGCGCAGATATTTTTTGATCTTTCTCCATCATTTCCCCTTTCCTTGCTATATTTTGATCTCTCAGGCACTTTATTCCTGATGAAGGGACAAGTGGCGATTTTTGCTATGAAGCAAGCAAGGACACTTGGCAGCATCCATTTACCTTATAGAAGCTTAAGATATCCTTTGAGAGTCCTACGAAAGATGACACATGGAAACTTTCACTAAGCTTTTAGAAACACTATAGAAACATACAAGACTCATTTGGATTCACACGGATGATGCCACATGGTGTGCTCCGCTTAATTTAGCAATTCACCTAGGACCCACCATAGTCCTTAATCAATAATGAGACAAAAAGAAGAAATAGCAGACATTGACACTTGGCACTTTTCACTAAGTTTTACAAGGGACACATGGCAACTTCCACTGTATTTTGTCCTTATCTATGTGATCTAAGCTCTTGGGCTATCTCTTTGGTTGGTCACTGAATTTGTTCACAGGGTCTGCATTGTATTTGAAAATTGATGGATATTTCATTATCTTGAATTTGACATCCATGGGGATGTCAATGGTTTAATCGCTTCCCTAGTTCAATCGCATTCTTGGTTTAATTGCTTCCTTAGTTCAATCACTTTCTCAGTTAAATCATTTTCTTAGTTCAATCGCTTTCTCAGTTCAATCACTTTCTTGGTCTTTGATTGAACCATCCCTTTGTCTGGATCTTCCTTTAAACTATTGAACCTTTGAACTTTGAACTTTTTTGATTCAAGGTTCAATTAGTTCATTGGTTCATCCTTTGTTCCATCGCTTCTCTATTTTTCTAAGTCCCTTGATCTCTTCGAATCCATTAAACCCATTGAACCTGTTGAACCAATTTGATTCAAGGTTCAATGGTTCAATGGTTCAACGGTTCATTCCTTTGTTCTTTGAAGTCTTATTTTCTTCACTGCCCTCTGCAAGGGCACTTGGTCTCTTCACTTTGGGGCATTCCTTTGAACCGGCTGATTCAACCGATCAATTGAACCAATTGTGGTTCAACGGTTCAATAGTTCAATCGCTTTCTTCTTTTGTTCCACTTGACTGCTTGAACCAACCAATTGAACCAACTACTTATTGAACCTTTGAACCTTTGAACCCATTGAACCTTTGAACCATTTTGGTTCAAGGTTCAATGGTTCAACCCTTCTTTCTCACTAAGTCTTTTGAATCCATTTGAAGCCATTGAACTTGCTGAAGCATTTAAACTTTGAACTTTTGCTGAAGCACTTAACTCTTTAAGCTTGCCGACGTCGTTGAACCTTGGTGTTGAACCAACCTTGAAATTGCCTAAGTGTTGAGAGCTTTTTTTCCTACAGATTTTGTAGATTTAAGCCTCCAGAGTCTGTAGATTTAAGCCTGCAGAGTCCATAGATTTAAGCATGCAGAGTCTATAGATTTAAGCCTGCAGAGTATGTAGATTTCTTCCAGCGAAGTTTGTTAGCTGAAAAAGCTTAAAAAATGGAGAATTTGAATGCCCAGAACAATTTTTGAGAAGGCAAGAGGGAATTTTTGGCCTTCAGGAACAAAATAATTCATATGTTGTCCCAAAAATGAGTGACAGATTTTGGGAACAACAAGAATAACACTAATATGTTGATTAAGATATTAGAAAATCAAAGATCCATGTCAGATAAGATAGGTATTAGATTTAAAAAAGAGAAAGGGGAGGCCACTACTTTCATAGACAAAGAAAAAGGAAAGAGTTATATTGAAGCTCTTACAAAAGAAGAAATAAAAAGGGAAGAAGTTAAGAATACAGAGGACATCTCAAACAAAGTAGGCTAGAAGGAATAGAGCTACAAAAAGTAATCAAGTCAGAGATACATAAACAGGTCCTATTTTTATGATTACTATTTTTATTATAATGGATATGGTCATAAGAAAATAGAATGTCAAAAAAGGGCTAACAATTTTATAAATAAGGAGAAGAAAAGTCATGTAGAGTCAAGCAAAAGCCACAACTCTTTTACTCCTCTATCTGGCTTTAATGAATAGGCCATAATATGTTACAAGTGCAACAACTTCAAACACATAACCTAATATTGTATAAGTGTGTTTGAGTCAGTCAAGAAGGACCAGAGTTTCAAGGCTTCATTCATCAAAAAAAAAATTCAGATAGGTTCATGGTAGAAGGAACAACTTAAAAAATCTATCTTGGTACAGATAGCTTTGCATGCAAGAAATGAAGAAAATCCATGGTTCATTGATAGTGGATGTTCAAGGCATATGAAAAGATATAAAAGCAATTTCATAAATTTGAAAAAGATCAATGGTGGCATAGTGAAATTCAGAGATAATACTACTGTTAAAATTACCAAAAAAGGTATACTAAATTTGGATAATGGTAGAACTAAAACTGAAAATGTTTTATATGTAGAAGGTCTTAAGCATAATATTTTGAGTATAATTCAAATGTGTGATCAAGGGTACACAATAAAGTTTTATGTAGAAGGTTGTGAAATTAGGAAAAAAGATTTAGATGTATTGATTACAACTACTCAGAGAACTGACAATAATTTGTATATGTTATCAGACATCAAAGGTCAAAGATGTTGTTTGAGTCAGATTGAAGAAAGTTGGCTATGGCACAGGAGAATGAGTCACATAAATTTTGATAATCTTGTCAACATCATCAAAAATCAAGCAGTCAGAAATATTTTAAAGATTACAAAGCCATCTAACATGCTTTTTGAACCTTGTCAGCATGGGAAGTTTGCCAGAAGGTGGTTCAAAACAAAAGAGTACTCAACCACTCAGATGTTAGAGCTTGTTCACACTGATCTATGTGGACCTATGAGAACTCAAAGCACTCAAAGTGAGAAATATTTTATGATTTTTATTAATGATTTTTCACATATGACCTGGATAATGTTTTTAAAAAAAATTATAAGGTTTCAAACATTTCAAAGCATTCAAATCATTAGTTGAGAATGAAATTAGTTTGAAGATTAAGTGTCTAAGATCAGATTGAGGAGGAAAATTCATGTCAGATCAATTTATTGAGTTTTGTGAAGACCATGGAATAAAGAGACATTATTCAACATCCAAAACTCCACAAAAAAATGTAGTTGAGTGGAGAAACAAAATAGTTTAAGAGATGGCAAGGATAATGCTAAATGAATCTAAGATACCAAATAAATATTGGAGAGAGGTAGTGAAAGCCACAACAATACCTATTCAAAATAGAGAATTATTGAGAGTCAATAGTGACAAGACTCCTTATGAGCTAAGAAAAGATAAACCAATAATAGTTGATTATTTTAGAGTTTTTGGTAGTAGATGCTTCATAAAGAGAACTGACAAAAAACTTAGGAAGTTTGAATTCAGAGTAGATGAAGGTACATTTATTGGTTATTCTTGTAAAAGTAAAGCTTATAAATGTTTTAACAAAATAACTAAGAAATTTTTTGAAAGTGCAAGTGTCAGGATAGAAGAAGATGGAACACAAAGAATCAGTGATCCAGTAGACATTCCTGAAATCATTGAAGAGGAAGATTTTAAAGAATCAGATGAAGATGAGAAAAAGAGAAAAATGACACCAAAATTCCATCCAAATATGTTCAAAGAAATCATAATGAAAGTGACATCATTAGGGATATAAATGAAAGAATTCACACCATAAGAATGATGGTAAGTGAATCTGAGCAAGTTAATTTCTCTTTGTTATCCAAAATTGAGCCTAAAACTTTTTCAAAAGCTAGACATGATAAACATTGGGTTAAGGCTATGGATGAAAAATTAAATTAGATAGAAAAGAATGATACTTAGGAAATAGTGCCTAGACCAAAAGATCACAATGTGATAGGAACAAAATGGGTTTATAGAAATAAGTTGAATGAAAATGGAGAAGTGACCAAGAATAAAGCAATATTAGTATCTAGAGGATATGCTTAGATTGAAGAAATAGATTTTGAAGAAAATTTTTCACCAGTGGCAAGGCTAGAGGCTATTAGAGTATTTTTTGTATATGTAGTGTTTAAAAATTTCAAAGTATTTTAGATGGATGTTAAATATGCCTTCCTAAATAGGAATATAGAAGAAGAGGTCTACATTGAGCAGCCTAAGGGATTTATTCTCTCAAATATTAGTAGCCATGTATGCATATTAAAGAAAGCATTTTATGGATTGTAAAAACCTCCAAGAGCTTGGTATGCAAGACTTGATAAGTACCTATAGGATCAAGGTTTTAAGAGAGGAGTTGTTGACAGTAATCTCTACATCTAAACATAAAGTGAGCATCAATTGATTGTTTTAATATATGTTGATGACATCATTTTTGAAGGAAACATTAAAAAGATCAAAATGAATTTGAGATGTCTATGCTTGGATAATTTTCATTTTTTTTAGGATTACAAATATTTCAATAAAATAAAGGAATTTTCATATCTCAAAGTAAATATGCCAAGGAAATGTTGAATAAATTTGGTTTTGAGGATTGTGCACCAGTTGGCACACCAATGTGTATAGGACATAATGTGAAAAAAAATGAAAATTCACCTATTGCATATTAATCTTCGTATAAATCTATGATTGGTAGTCTTTTATATTTGACATCATCAAGGCTAGACATCATGCATGAATTAGGTATGGTTGCAAGATATCAGTCATATCTAAAAGATAGTCATGTTCAATTGGTGAAGAGAATATTTAGATATATCAAGGGGGCATTGGATTATGGATTGTGGTATCCTATATGCAGAGATTTCACTTTGGTTGCTTATACAAATTTAGATTGGGCAGGGTGCTTGGATGATAGAAAGTACAAGTGGAGGAGCTTTCTTCCTTGGTGATAGCTTAGTATCATGGCTAAGCAAGAATTAGAATTTAGTATCACTTTATACATTTGAAGTAGAACATATTGCAGTGGTATTGTGTTGTAATCATGTGCTTTGGATGAAGAAAACTTTGGAAGATATCAAGGTAAAATATGAACTTATTTTTTTTTGTTATGATAACACAAGTGTTATTAATATTTCAAAGAATCTAGTGATGCATTCAAGAACAAAACATATTCCCATTAGATATCACTTTTTGATAGAGCATGTTGTAGATCAACAAGTTAAGATAAAGTATATCAGTACTATATATTAGATTGTAGATATTTTCACAAAGGCACTACCAAAAGACACATTTGAGTATCTATAGGAGAATTTGGGAGTAATTTGTTTTACTTTCTACCATTGAGGATTAGCATCAGTTGAGGGGGAACTAAGTGTTAGCTCCAGGTAGGCCCTTTGCCATTGATGTCAAAGGGGGAGAAGAATAAGAAAAAGTACATGTACAAGTGTAGGAACAAGTATAGAGAATAGATACAGGTTTCTACAATAAGGGGGATTTATTGTATGTTTTTTAAATAATAGTATGTGTAGGTTTCAGGATGTGGTAGTTTTAGTTTGAGGTTGCCATTAATGACAAAGGGGGAGATTGTTGTAAATATTGTCATTGATTTCAAAGGTCTAGCATTATTGGTGATAAAGGCCCTATTGCATTTAATGGTGTTTTTAATATTCATATCTTAGATAATGTGTATTAATATTTATTTAATATTAATGAATATATTTTTGGCTGCATATAAGTCAAAAGAGGGCCCATGGAGAAGTTAATGAGTCACAAGGTAAAATATGAAAGAGGAATGCATGCATTTTCTCATGAAGAGTCATCTTGAGGAATTCTAAGAGTCACCATGTGAAAACAAAAGAGGGTATGGCACATTTGTCATGAAGGGACACTTTTAAGAATATGAAAAAGTCACCAAGATAAAGACAAATGAGGAAAAGATGCTTTTGCTTATGAAGGGTCACCATATGACTTTTCAAATGCAAGGATATGAAGGGTCATGTAAGTTTGACATAATTTTCCATGAGGATTGAAGGGTCACAAAGGGTGAATGCCAAAGGTCATTTGGAAAGCTATCAATAAAGGCTTAAGAAGCCATTTTTAATATGGAAGAGAGTGCATGGTTTGTATTTGTTTTTGAAGAGAGAAAAGCAGGAGATATTGTAGAGTTCTATCATTTATTGAGTAAGAAACATTAAGATATAGTTATGTTTTATACACAAGAGGGGTTGGTGCTCTTGTGGGTTGGTGCTCACAAAATTTACAAGGGGTTTGTGCTCTTGTGGGTTAGTACTCATAAATAGTTGTTGTGTTGGTACTCGGCAAAGGGGTTGGTGTTTCTACAAGTTTGTGCTTGAAAACTTTGTAATTTGAGTTGGTTCTCATTCATATACTTGAGATTATTCTTCATGGTTTTTCCCACTTTGGGTTTCCACATAAAATTTTGCTCTCTCTCTCTCTCTCTCTCTCTCTCTCTCTCTCTCTCTCTCTCTCTCTCTCTCTCTCTCTCTCTCTCTCTCTCTCTCTCTCTCTCTCTCTCTCTCTCTCGTGTGGTGTATATTATTGTTTCAATTTTATTTCATATCTTGAATGTGTGGTTAAGTGGTTAAAGAAAAAGAATTTGATTTATAAATAAGATATATAATACACTGATTCACCCCCCCCCTCTTAGTATATTTCATGTTTAACAGATATACCTAGTTAGATACCTTCAAAACTTTATATAGTTTAGTTTTAGATGTATCTACTTCACATGGGTGGGAAATTATGGAATCATAGCCTAATTAAATTTTTAAACCACCCACATGATAGGGTTAGACACTCTTACAGTCTTATCCAAGCTATTCACAAATTAGGATCCATCAAGCAGGGGTAGGCAATGATGGAGTCAAAACCAAACTGAGTTCTTGAGACACCCACATATGAGGATCAAGCAAACTATCATCTTAGTCCAAGATAGTCAAATATTTGATCACTATTTACACTCACACACACAAGTTTTCACCAAGTTTATGCATTGGTTCACATACCCAATGAGGTGTATTCATTCCTTTCCTTTTTTCCTATCTCTTTACTCAACTTTACTCAGTTACTTTATTCAACATAGTCCTTTACTTTTGATAATATCTTAAGTAAGGATTATGTTTTTCATGTTTCATTGCAAGAATTAATTTGAATCATATTTCACATATGCAAACCCAACTTCACATACTGAGACTCAACTACACAGGATTCACTTCCTAGGTAAGTGTAGGTACATTTATTTTTCCTTTATACTAGTCATTTCACTTTGCTACATTTTTAACATAAAGGGGGGGAAATCTAATCACCTAAAAGTGGTATTATAATGCTAAGAATGTTGATTGAGACAACCTATTTTTAGCTTATACCTAGACCTATCTTATATCCTTTATCACACTTTTTCAGCCATTGTTCAGACCATAGACATCTTTGGTCAGTTAAAACATAGTTCCAAAATAACATTCCTAGATCCCAACCTAGTGTGCCTATAAATTTTCTAGCTAGACATTAGCACCACATTAAGGACACTAGAGCCACATGACACTAGTGTCCCTAAGTTGGATCTAGTGTCCCTTGCCCTAACTCTCTTGAATAGATATGTTTTTGAATAGTTGACCCTCCTAAGGTCAACCTAAGCACATTGTATTATCCACACAAACTACGAATCTTAAATACAAGACTATTTGACCTCTATTCACTAAATGGAAAATAGATGCAAAAACCCATCCAAATAAGAAACAAGTTGAGAAAAATTAAGGTATTTTATCCCTATTATACCCTACTTCTACATGCTACCATATACAACTATCCTAAGCCCAAATTTAAAATATTTTCAAGCTCAAACACACTTAAGTCATTCAAGACCACTCTTATTCTAAAATTCACTTGCACTTGCTCCAAACACTACGTGGGAGAACTACATCAAGCTTGATCCCTCTTTGGAGTATTGGTATGTAGGAAACTCTCTTTACAGTGAGGTGTTGAAGATGTCTAGCCTATCCTACTAATGAACACACATTTTTAGCTCATGTCAGACTTGTAAAGAGGATTAGGGTTTGTACACTCAATAAAATTTTCCAAACATAATATAGAGTTATATATTTCATTTGTGCACAAAAATAACCTAGAAATGTAGTGCATGTACTCTTAGAAAATAGGAATAGTCCTACAAAGAGGACACTAGTGCCATCTTAAGAATGTTAGAGTAGCATGTCACCAATGTCTAGGTGGGGTGCTAGTGTCTAGTGATAATAAAATCTTAGGACCCATTTGGTGACACTCAGACCTATCCAAAACCTATTTTTTAAAACCCAAATCTTCCATGATAGTCACTTTCTATATAAGTCTCTATTTATGCATATTTATTACTATTTTTAGAAAGTTAAAAGAAATCAAAATCCATAACAAATCAATGGTTAATTATTGCATATTATTTTACTAATTTAGACATCTCAACACTTTAATCTAACTTAGGAATTACATATGCAAAACCCTAAAAGGTTAAAGCAGTACTTGTGACCACTCCTTATATTCACTTAGATCATGCCTCATTCCACAGTATTTTGACCATCAATCCTTTATTTTTAAATGAATTTACCATTCCTACAAGCAACTAGTGATCTTAAAATATCCATGTTTCTCATTCAAAATAGCTTAAGCTTATCCCCTAATTGATCCATACTTCTAACTTAGATGTCTTTGCTCCTTAGACGACTATGTGTCATTTGAACTATCCCACACCCTGGACCTATCCAGTTCTTTAGACCACATAATCTCACCAAATACTATTTATTTGATCAATTTAAAACTTATATAATAAGTCATCCCACACATTTAGCAAGCCCTATCTAAAGTAATTCCTAATTGATCACTATAAATCCATAATTTTAAGTCATTTTTCACACAAGAGGCTCACACATTGAAAATTACTAGAAATATAATTATACATTGAGATAAAATTCCCTATTTTTCCTAATTCTAAATACATAAAATCCTAGTAGCCTTGAGATAAATTTTAAATACACCTACAAGTTCACAAGTCATGGGTGAAGCACTTAATCACACCAAAATTTCGCAATCATCTAGTATTTTAGTGGTCTTTCACACACACAACCATAGCATGGGAAAACTACATGGAGTTTGATCCCTCTTCAAAGTATTGACATGTAGGTAACTCTCAACATGAGGAGTGTTGAGGTCTAGCACAAATTCAACTACTAACCCATTTTTATGTTTTATTATATTTATTATCTATGGTCAATTAAGCTAGGTTTATAAGTGAAAAAGATGACACAATGATTTTCACAACAGATCAAGAGCTCCTATATAGTCAAATAGAACACATAAGTGAATAAAACCTACCATATCAATTACACAACATAAAACATTATAGACTACTAGTGTTCCCTAAGGACACCAATTCACTACATTGTTATCTTATTACAATGGCCTTATCTATAAAACAAGATAAACATTGTTCCTAATTCACAACATCATCATAGAGACACCTAGTTAATTTCACATTTTCTATCTTAGTCTTGCATGGTATAATTTATAGCTATATTGTATTTATTTTTCATTTTCCATTTTAGCACATTTCTAATATATAGTAAGTTCTAAGTCATTTTGTATCATTTATTATATATCTATAGAATTTTGATTTTACATTGCAGTTTATCACATTTAGTAGTTAGCTTTTGTTTTTCCATATTTTGATAAAATATATTGGTGAACCTACTTATTGTTGAACATTTTTTTAAAATTATCTTACCATTAGGGTTTCCTTCTATTTTTAGTACTTCTATTAGGATTTTAGATTCCAAATTTGTTACTTTCCATATTCATCATGATGATAATGACTAAGTCAATCTATTATGTCTTGGTTCAAAATTTATTAGTGTTATTTACATGTCCCTTACCTATAACTTCTCAAATCTTGATCATATATTTAATTTCATGGATATATAATTTAAAGGCAAGTATAACATCTTATATCAGTCAATAGCTTAGTCATGAGAATTTATATGATGATTATTATTGCATGGCTCAGTTTGAGTTTCCACATGTTACTAGTAAACATTAGAAGGATCAAATGGATCTTTTTCCCCTCCTACCCATAGACCTCAC